>BSUD01000004.1:136192351-136448968 GCA_033239045.1 Fagopyrum esculentum
ATATTTATAAAATTGGATATATTTGCCCCGGAAAATGTGATAGCGGTTTTTAACCTTGGTTTTAATTACGGGGATATCCTTATGTTTATGTACACTATATATTATGCCTTGGTTGGATTAAATTCGGTTTATGACTCAAGATTAATTGCGATTTATGACCAAATTTCCATATTTTTATGATTGCCTCGGAAAAAGGTTTTAACGAGTTTTAACCTTGGTCTTGAAAGCGAGTTTTCCTTAAGACTTATATAAGTTAAATCTTCCGTTCAAATTTAGCGTATTAGCTAAATTTGTGTAACTTTGGTTTTAGGTCCGGAAGCGCCCCGATAAAGGCCTAACAAGTCCAAGATTCGACATCCGTCTTTTGACGTCCTGTGAGTACCTCCTTCCTCGATTTAGTTATGTTTAGTATTGGTATCATGCTAGGTTGAATAATCTAGCAAAACTTAGAGTGAATGCCAAGTAGTGGCCATGAACCTTAGATGAGTTTTGAGGATTTATGATCGGTATAAAGCTTGAGGTGTTATTATCTTGTGAGGATTGTAAGGCGTTGAGTGTTCGGTTGATCTTGTAAGCTTATGAGGATTGAGATTATGGTTATATGTTTGTTGATATTATGGTGACTAGGACGAGAGTATCCTAACATGTGTTGTGATGCTTATGACCTTGTGAGATCGTGAGGATTAGGAGGTTGTTATCCTATCATGGTTATAATTTATGATCTTGCGAGATCATTAGGACTAGAAGTCTTATGACTTCTAGCATGTGAGAGAGATGTTGATCGTGTGCCTTTTGACAGGCATTGAGTGTCTTCCTACGGGAAGCTGAGAGCGGGATCTTTGGGACGAGGTAAGTCTCCGGACTTACTTAGCTCGTATTCCTTGTATTAGCATTGATGTGTGTTTGGTGGTGTGTGTTTATTGTTTATAACAACTAAACCGGAAATAGGATTACCGACCTTTATATTATTTTGGCCCAAGTGTATGATAACGGGCGGTGACAACTTGCCTGGCTCCCGCGAGAGCTAGGAGGTTCTCGGCGACTATCCCGTGCTGGTAGACGGTCAGATGCATCAGTACCATTCCATGCCGGTAAGTAGGGACCGAGGCGAGTTTCGGTGACTCTCGTGTCACAACCTAAGTTGAATTAGAACGGGATATGACTTAATAATAATAAGATAATAAACCGGACTTGTGTGCTTTGGAGTGTATTGGGTGTTTATGATGATTGATTTGTGTTTGTGCCTTTCACCTTGATTCTAATGCTTCGAATATGAGCTAACGGCTTTATACCGTTTGTTGTAGATTCCCTTGCAGCTTAGGAATGCGGCCGAGAGATCCGGAAGAGTGGGCAGCCGGGGTTCCGTACATTTTAGGATTGGGTTTTGGTTGGAGTCGTGTTTGAGTTTTGTATTCATTATATATTGTATGCCGTGTGTATGACATTTGGTCTTTCGGTTGTATCTCGGCTGAAGTCTTTAGTTTGTATGGTTTTGGGTTTCTTTGCATTGCATAAAATGTATTTGATTTTGGCCTTTATTTGTGCCTTGTTGCAAGATCCGGTGAAATTGTTGTCAAGCTAAGGGTCGGGACCCATTGTGAGGTCCCAACCCGTAGCATCCCGAGTCCCGCGGATTTGGGGTGTTACAGAAGTGGTGTCCGGATCATCGGAGTTGGAATCCGATCTTGAGTCATAAACCGGTGCATTCCGTTGTTTCCGCTTCTCCGCCCTTATACAATCTTGAACACATACTTGTGCCTCCAATTTCTCGGGCTTCAGTTGACTTCTCTTGTAGCTTTCCTTCTTGACTAAAAGCTTGCTCCACGACCACCGTTGATGCGGGCACGGCCATTAGTTGTTGCACAATCTTGGTCAATGTTGGATACTTCGGGGCGAACTTCTTCCACCAATCCAAAATATCAAAACTTTCACCATCAAAACTAAAACAAGTTGTTAGATAATCTTGAAATTCCGCACTTGAGGATGAATGCCTCGGTGTTTTTGTTCTTTTAGATAAAATTTGTTTAGCTTTTAAAAGAATAGAAGATGAAGAAGAAGAAGAGGGTGGAGGACTCGCTTCGGCGGAAGCACTTGCACTTGATTCAAATGAAGAAAGTAATTTACTAATTTGAAGACGAATATCAGGAATAATAGAATTAACGTTCATAGAAGAAGTTAAACCTAAACAATCATAATAGACATTTAACAATTCGGTAACACCATCAATTTTAAATCTAGGATAAAAAAACGGCGGAAATAAGATAAACTAAGGAAATATCGGAATAATATTTAAGCCATTTTAATTTCATATCGGTTATAGCCTCAACAATTAATGGATTAGTAAAACCGGTTTGTAAAGTCTCGATAACATTTATGGCTATTTCTAAAATACTACAAGAAGTGGGAGTGGATATATAACTCATCATATTAGTTGAATCACTAAAAACCTTTAAAATGTTACAAACATCAAAACAAGTTTGTCAAATCGATTCATCATCTAAAATTGACCAAGGAATGAATTGTACGGAAAAAGTTTGTAAAATTTCTTTGTAACGAATAACTTGACTAAGAAATTTGTAGGTTGAGTTCCAACGAGTTCCAATATCTTTTGAAAAAACAATAGATGAACATTATTTTCTAAACATGTTGATCTCCATTTTTTTCTTAAGTTGGATGAATGCCAAATATGTTCAATTACGTTGGTGATAGGCGTTAAGGTAGCACTTAAAATTTAAGACCATCTTGAACACATAAGTTTAAAATATGACATGTACATCTTTGGTGAGTAAAATGAGTGTTTATAAGTTGTCCCGCATGCCCCACCAACTCGTTTACGGCGGCGGTGTTAGCGGCTGCATTATCAAAAGAGTATGAAAAAACTCGATTTTGTAAATTAAATTCTTGTAAAACCGTTTTTATTAAATTTTCAATGTTGGTGGCACTATGTCTTTCATTAAAATGGCGAAATCCAATAACAAATTTATGCAAAAACATATCATTATCAATAAAATGTAAAGGAATGCTCATGTAAAAATGTTTTTGTGATAAAGTACTCCAAATATCACTACAAATTGAAACTTGATGCGAAAATAATTGTAAAATCGTAAGAATTTTTTGTTTCTTTTGTTCATAAGATTTAGAAACTAATTTGGAAATTTGTTTACAAGAAGTTGGTTTAAAAGACGGTTGAAGATAAGTAGTGTTATATTCTCTTACACTTTCATATTCCGCATAAGAAAATGGAATAGCTTGAGAAGCAATTAAGTTGGCTCATCCTAAACTTTCATCAAAATGATTATACATAAATAAAGAAAATTGAGAGGAAGAGGATGCAAACCGGCATGTGGGACGATTGTCCCCGTGATATTCCGAGTTTTTCGGGATGAAACTTTTACATGTGGGTTTGCAAAGTCCCGTATCCGCCCTTCGCCCTCCACTTGTACACCTTCGCACAATAGTTGCACGTCACTTGGCGTGGAGGGACTTGTCGGAAAGCCCCTTCACCTTGACCTTGTTGTTGCTCTTGTGGCATTTCTGTATCCGGCATTTGAGTCTCGCTTTCTTGGGTGCTAGGAAAGAAAGCGGGAGTGAAGTCGTAGTCGCTTGGGTAACTCGGGTTTGCCATTTCAATTGGTTGAGTAATCAAGAATCGAGATTGGGATTGATAGTAGTAGTAGAGAGATGAGAATGTTGGTGTGAGATAAATGGAAGAATGGTAGGGTATTTATAGAAATTATGGGTTTTTTTTTTATAAATAAGTTAACTATTATAAAATTTACAAAAAAAAAAATAATTAAAAATTGACCTAAACCTAAACCGTGAAGCTACAGTTTGGTCAAACAGGCGAACCTAAACCGCTGGTTTGGGAATCGCCGGTTCGGCGGTTTAGCTCAAACCGGACCCATGTCGACCTCGTACCTTAAATACGTATAAGTAATTTAACATTTTTTGTATAAATAATTTAAATATGTGTACGAATGATTTAACTATATGTTGTATTTAGAACTCATATATAAAAACTAAAAGCCGTTGAGTGAATCCGAACGATTTTTGTAAAAGGAATACCCATATCTGAATATTATAAGAATAATCGTTTATTTTAAATGATAGAGTCAGTATTCACAATATAGAATATATAATCATGTTTATGAGAATTATGAATTCTTACTCTTGTAACATATTGTTTAAAGTTGATATATTAAGTTTTGAGAAAATTAGTTCATTTATTTATAAATAAAATATATATTCATTTATTTATTATTGAAAAACATCTACTAAATCATTATCATAAAGTTGTATTGCACAACAAATTCTCTTTTTTTCGTGATGGTAAGTCTAATATTTACTAATAATATGATCTCATCCGCTCACAATGGTCAACGGTGAGGTGTATTTTACATATTTAAGACGAAAAAGGAATGTCTTGTTAGGATTATAATGCAATCAAGGGTGGAATGTGACACAATAATTGATGACCGAATTCGCCACGAATTTGTAATTACGTCCACGGGCACTATGGTAATATAGTTCTATATTAATCTTTGTGATTCCGATTACAATAACCAAAAGAATTGGTTACTGAAATCTCCAAGCTCCATAACCCAACATGTCTCCCTGTCCTTTGGGCGCAATCATCGCTTCTCAAACTTCCAAAGTATTTCGTTTTGGTTCGATTTATACTTACATTCTCATTTGGTTTAAAATATACTGCCTCTTTTCCATTGAATTTAGGATCATCCTTCTTCTCGTACTTAAATATAAAGTGATGGGTAGAGACCATATGTTGATGCCCTCTTTGACACTAGCCTTCGTTTGTGGTCTTTACTGACCCGATTATCATTAATGAAGTTGTAAGTATTTCCATGAAGATTATCGAAATATCACAAACTTCGAGATTCTTCTCTCCGGTGATCTAAGGTATTCACGTTCTTGGTAGGAATGAAAATGGGCCGGTTTATGGGTGGAAGTTCCACTTCCACCAACCGCCCACACTACTTAAACTCTCACCCACCCCGCCCACCACCCGCCTAACAATTCACCCGTCACCCACCCACCCATCACCCACCGGGTGTTCGGGTGGTTCGGGTGAAATAACCGGGTGTGTATTTTGTAGTATATCTTTCAGTTTTAAACAAATACCTGTATAAAGTAATTTATATTTTAAAGTAACACAAATATAAATCTACTAAATTACGGAATATTATCCAACATTACAAACCAACGTGGAAAATGAATTCCAATTATTACAATAATTGCAAATAAACACAATATTTCTGCATACAACAAACGTAAATCAACATATACTACAATCAAACTCCTTTAGAGCTCGATGTAGCGATCCTGTAATCTTCCGCAAACAATGGTAAAATGATAGCTATTATTGACCATCAGCCTATCTACTCTCATATTCTAAAACGTCTGAAAATTTTAGACTGGTATCATATAGAGACAATATGCACAAGTTTCCGCAAAATGTAATGACACCCATGAGTAAATAATGAAATATCTTGCAAAGAAGCTTCCTTCATCCAAAATTATCAAACTAAAACAGTACTTCAAACATATGGTAAGAATTAAGAAGATGTATGTATGTATTGTATAACTGACTAAACGCCTGAAGTGAGTGATGTATTGAAGGGAGTGTGTGGCTTCAAAATCGAATATAGATATGAGGAGAGGATGGAGAGAAGACACTTGTGAATATTAACTACCTAATGAGAGAATCAAGCAAGCGATGCGCAAAAGAGAGTGGCCGAACGGGGAAGGGAGTGTGTGGCTCAGTAGCGGTAAACTGAGGTAGTCAGGTTTGATGATTTGGCGAAGGACCGAAGGTTTTAGCGAGTCTAGCGACTAGCGAATCAGCAATCGATATTAAAAATTCAGATTGGAAGAGGGGTAAGGTGAATGGTGATGTAGGTGCACTCTTGTCTTTGATAATTTAGGTTTTTATGTTTTTATATTTTTAATAGCTTTTATACGGGTAGAATTTAAGGTTTTTTTATTTTTTAAATACTTTATACGGGTGATGTGGGGCGGGTGGGGCGGGTGGTGGATGGTTCGGTTGGTGGGTGGTTGTACCTATACCCATACCCACCCACCACCCATCAATTTCACCCGTCAACCGCCCACCACCCAGAATTCTTCGGGTTTTCACCCACGAATTCGGGTCGGTTGGATCGGGTGGTTGTGCACTCATTTCCATCCCTAGTTCTTGGCCGTTCCACTCGCAGGGACAAGACAAGTGAGTTGAATACATTGTTGATAACTCAAAAGATAAATTTAAACTTGCTTCTCTCTTCCTGTCAAGAACTATCTTATGAAAAATGAAAGCATTAAAGTCTCAAAGGGCTAAAGCTATAGTATGAAAGCCACATCAATTTTGGTCTTTACAACATACAACACTTGGAGAAGAAGGATATGGATTTGTTGCAAACAAGAAGAACAGCGATCTAGATTAACTGCAAAATCGATACAAAATGTCCTAGCGATTGAATGAATAAGTCCTTTGATATTTTTTTTAAAGTGAAGGTAAATTAATAAAAAAAAAGTGAAGCAACATAACCGGGTCCGTCAAGACTCAATTATACTAAAATAACAAAATATATGTACAAACATGTGACATGTGGTCTATGACCCAAAACAACACACACATAGTACTCCAGAGAGACATGCAATCCTCCTAAAAATACCTATTATCATGAAACTGATGAAATTAAAAGTACATTCAAAACGGCATAACTCATGCATCCGTCCATCTTCGACAAACTATCAACAGATAAAGACACTCAGAAGCCAAACAAGTGCCCAAACCTCATGACAAGGCCAATCCACCTTCGACAAAATACAACTTCGGTAAAACCCAAAAACTATAGACGCGGTTCCTAATCAGCCCACAAGGATAACTATCGGACTTTTGTTTTGGTCAAACATCAAGGAATTCTTGAAATACCAAAGGTAGTAGACTGTATGATGCGGGGTTGAGGCCGCAATGGACTATATCTAGATTGAAGTCCTTTGCATGATCTTCCAATGGATAAAAAACTAGACAAAAACACAAAACAAAATCAATAACAAGAATGGCGGAAACGGAATGCAATGGAAAAGAGAGAGATGGAATGAACGATTATGTAGATATAGATCGAGAAGATGCAAATAATACACTTACTAGAACCTTGATCAAATAGATCAAAACCCAAGCAATGGTACCTTAACCCTTCCTTCTTCAACCTTACGCAAACCTACAAATCGAGACAAGCGCAAGGAGGGACTAGAATCGACTAGGAGCACCAATCTCTAAAGAGATTAACACACACAAAAACAATCTAGCAAGGACTCACAACAATTCAATAAAAAAAAAACTTATTTTTTGATTAAATGGATAAAATAAGAGCTTGAAGCTATTGCGTTGTTTTTAGGATTCAAATTATTTTATCTAAGATATGAAGCTAAGGGAGACCTTTATAGGTCTAGAAAAGCCTCCAACTAAAAAAGGGTAAAATATCTTTGAAAAAGGTAAATAGCTAATATAAGCTAAAAACAACATTTAAAATATCAAGAGAAAAATGTCTTGCATTTTATATCAAAACATGGCTTCACCTCCAAATTGCATGGCATTCTTTCCACGTCCAGATTGACTTGAATCGTCAACAAAGTGACTAAGGAAGTTTTAGTCACCAATTGATCATCAATGGCCCCCTTAGGAGCTAAAGACACCAAAATTCTTGGATTACTCTCGCCCTTGGTCTAGTGATGTTTCCTTTAGTTGTAGGGCATTGAGGACTTGTAGGGCATTGAGGACTTGTAGGGTATGTCATGGACGGTCCCCCATCAACGTAGACAAAATGCGTATATCTTGGATTTGTTCGTCTAGCACCTACCATATATAGTGTGAGTCAGCCAACCCAAAACCTCTGATCTGGTGGTGATATCTCCAAGAATCTCATATCCACATCAACTTGCCTCCAAAGCTCACATGCATATTTGCATCCAAATATCAAGTGTTCATGAGACTCAATCTCACTCATGCACCAGCTACAACTAGGATCAATACCAAGGAAATGTAACATATTTCTATTAAATATCAGCCAATGATCGTCATGCATAGGATAAGTAGTGCGTAAGTGTATTGCATGGAACCAAAACTACTCTGAACCAGTCTACGTCGTCACCCTATGGTTAAGCATCTGATAAGCCTCGGTTACTCAAAATCTCCCCCCCCCGACAACAAGACTCAAACATCTCCCTCAACGGTGTTGTCTAGTCAGTAAAAGAAACCATCTCATCTTTGGCGCTAAGGATTGCCTTTTCCAATGGCCAACCTTGACGAATGATAATCCACTACTCCGGCTCAATGGTTTGCAAGTACTTGTGGTGGATCCTTCTAACCTAGAGACAATCACGCTTAGAATGAATGTGCTGGTAGTACTTGTACATAAATGCTACATGTCAAGACCTGAGGTGTAGGAGCCCTAGACCTCCCTACATCTTCGACACCCAAACTCTAAACCATGAAACACGTGGTCAAATCCATAGGAATAACCTACAAAGGCTGGTAATTCTGTCAAGCACCAAAACTGGGACTGGTCAATACCCTGCAAAACCGCCCTGATCAACTCCAAACGGCCAACAAACGACATATATCGCTTGTTCCACGAGAAAAGATACCTCTCATTACCGTCAATGATAGGAGAGTAGTCCTCAAGTCGAAGAGTAGTCCTCAAGTAGAAGACTTGGATAGACTAACAACCAATCCCGAAATCCTCTCAACCCTACGTAGATACTATAACAAAGTATCAATAGACTCTATATCACCCCGGTAGAGCAGCACAACATCATCAACGTCAGATGTGAAATCCTAAGCTTCTCCCATTGCTTGAGGATTGGAATCCTGGTCTAAAAGCCTTTACTAGAACATCCTCGAACGGAACTTCATGCTAATAACGAAGAAGAAAGGTGAAAGCGGGCATCATTGCCTCAACCCTCTATGACCCTAGAAGAAACCATGTGAAGTCTTGTTAACCAAGATCGAGTAAGACGTTGTAGTGACATACTCCATCACCCAATCAATGAATCATGTCGGGAACTACAAGTCCACCATTGCAAAGCGTAGGAACTTTCAAGAGATCGTTTCTTAGGCCTTGACAAGGTCGATCTTCATGAAATATCGTATGTTGTCTTGTCGCACATTATTTCTCCTCAAAAGCTTATGGACAAAGAACACATTATTTGACATCAGCCTTTCCGGGGCAAAGGCATATTGTGCCGGATCAATGAGGTAGCCAAGACACGGACCCAATATGTTCGCCATCATCTTGGTTATGATCTTATAGACCACATTGCAACAAGATATCGGCCTAAATTTCTCCACACGGGAAGGTGCCTCTACTTTGTCAATAAGTGAGACCATAATATGGTTTACCTGCCTCAGTAACTTCTCGTTTACAAAGAATTCACGAACCACAACACAAAATTTACTCCCCGTAGTTTCCCAAGTGGACATGGAAAAGCTAAAAGACAATCCATCCGGCCCTGAGGCCTTTATATCGCCAATAGACCAAAGTGTCTCATTAATCTATGTGTTGGACAACGGTCCAATTAGCCTATGTTGGTCTCCATTTATAACTCTTGGTCCCACCAAAAACCAGTCCCTCGGCTTATTCTCCACTTTCCTCTCCGTCCTAAAAATACCTTGAAAGAAGGAAACAAACTCCCCGATCACTCCCTCAAAGGAGGTTGTCGTCAGGTCATCGGTCAAACCGAACGAAGGAATAAAATTCCTCTGCCCATTAGCCTTCATAAGACTATGGAAATATGAAGTACATTTATCACTCTAAATAACATACCTGGTCTTCCCCTACTGTGCATAGAAGCTCCTCTATGTTGCATTAAGCCTCCTAGATTTAGACTTAAGCTCAACCAAATCGGTCCCGAGGGACTCACACTCGGGGTCTAGTCTAAAACTCTCTAAACTTATAGCAAGCTCCTCGCTTGGTACCTTTGCCTTTTCCAGGATATGTGCAGAGTGTCGGGTGTTCAAACCTTCAAAGCGCCTTTAAGGCAACAAAAGAGAGAACACAAGCGGTGCTAGTAGGTTCCCGGAGTTTGCAATTTCAATTCTCTTTCACAATATCCTAGAATTGGTCATGGGAGGCCCACATATTAAATAACTTAAAATCGGGCCTCACATACCTTAAACGGTTTAAGATATGGACGATTGTGGGCTTGTGATTTGAATACTGCCACCTGTTTAGAAAACTTGTGTGGCAGTACACCCCTTGCTCGAACTAGTCATGGTTAACCATGGCTTTGTCAATCCTACTCCAAATAGTACCATGTGTACATGTGCACCATTATGTCGTTCATTCAATTATAAGACATTGTTGAAGTCACCCAAAGACAAGTCTTGGCATAATACACATGCTAAACCAAGCTCTTACAATGTGTTACACCTGATGACGGGTAGAAATACCATGCATACCATAAATAAAACAAACATTGTACTTGTACACACTCACCTTATAGATGACAAGACCGATAACAAACTTCTCCCCAACTCCCCTAACCTCCATATCAATGTGACTACTATCCCACATGACCAAGATTCCACACCTCTCATCATCATCGTAATTGGCGGCGTAGCTCCAATCCAAGAATCAAGTTTGTATCATCGTGACAATGTTAGTAGGCTTGGTATAAATCCGGGTCTCAAGCACACCACAAATGCAAGCATCATACTCCCTCACGAGATATCTCACACCATTTTATATCCGGAGTTGGTGAAACCATGAATATTCCATGATATGAAGCTCGTGGGGGAGATAAAGTACTTGTCCTTCTTCCCTCCCTCCCTATCAACACTCCCATCTCTCATAGAAGAGACGAGTCTAATAGATATTCGCTCACCCCCAACCTCAACAATAGCTAGAACCACCTTATGCTTCTTCTTGGTCTTAGAGGATCAAGCATCTCTTCTCCCAAATCTAGATAAGACAGTGATGAATCCCTCATCAATAGTCTCTATCTCCCTAGCAATAACAGATGCTACGAAAAAAGTCTTATGAGACACCCTCATACCCTCCTCATTTGGCACAATCTCACCCTCCTCAATATTCTTCGGGACCTCACTAAAAGCCTCTACTAAAACATTAACAGTGTTGTCAACCATCGACTCATCCTCGCTAGACTCATTATCATCAGAGTTGGCTTGATAAGATGAATCATCATACTCAATCTCTGAGGCACCCCTCCTTGATTTTTCCAAGAGAGTCTCAGTCAATATGGCCAATTTCTTCCTCTTGCTAGCTGACATACCCACCCCCTTCCTTTCCCTCTTGTTGCACACATCTTTGGCTTTAACTATCACCACATGATGGTTTGTAGTGTCTTTTCTTTCATGGTAGAATCGGGAACAACCTTTATAACAGTCGTTACAAAAGTGACACCCTCCGTGATTTTGGATTTGGGTTTAGCCTTTTGACACAACCAATCGCATCGGCCTCTTTGTCATCATTATCCTTGCCACTTGGCCTAGGTTGGCTAGTATCAACTCTAATAATATCGTTGCCCTTACTGACAACGTCAACACCCGACTTCTTATGATTATCAATTAAAACCTTAATCCATGTGGTATCCTTGTTTCCCTCCTTAATCTCCGCAGCCTTACTACGTTCCCTCGGAAAAGTGAAAATCCTAGGTCTAATTCCCACAACACCCCTAATCTCCTTGAAAGAGCAAGTATCATCTTTATGCCCAAAGGATAAGAATCCCTTACAATTAGGAGGCCCATTCTCAAAGAGAATGGTGCATAATATCTTAACATTGTCATGAAGCTCTAAAGTGATCTCTCTTTTAATATCATGCGCTAAACTAACCTCCACAAGGACTCTAGAATATGATCCTCTCTACCTTTCCCTTGTGATGAGTCCATGAGGGGGTTTTCCATCATGGAAGCCACTTTGCCCAAAATCTCTGCAGTCCAATAGTCGTTAGGGATACCTATTAGTCTAATTCAAAGCGGTATGATGGCCTATTGAGAATATAATAGGGACCCTCTCTCAACACCTTATCTTTATTCCCATCAGTATCAAAGGTAAATATGATCCAACTTGCTTCGACTTTAAACTTGCACTATCTCCCAAAAACTTCTTAAGTCCATCAATGGCCAAATACCCGAGTAGTAACTGACGCATTGTCCAAGAAGACAACTACCCCAAACATGTTGCTTTGGTATAACCTCAACACATCTAATCCTAACGGTTACACCTATTGGGAGTAAAAATGTCAATTTACCTCCCAACCCGTTCGTTGTTCATGAAGACCATGGCAAGAGGTATAATCCAAGCGAATTGCGTCGGTTTTACCTTCAGAACTCGAGGCATTGTTTCCTTCCTTATGTAAAGGAAGGAAATTTTCAATAACTCTATTATTCATGTAAACTCTAGCAGTAGTTCCGTCATTTTGATTATCATTCAAACCAACCCTAGCATTCACGACATGATTAATAGGGGAAGTAGTATACCGAGCAACAATAGTACTAGGTTCTATAATATATAGGAGTAATACTCACATTATCTTTATGCAAAACATTCAAAACACTAGGCTCGCCTACATCAGCAACTATATTATTCTCATGATTCACATTAACAACACATAAGCTATCATTATCATTTTGCTCACATATATTTATTTGGTCTATTCTATTCTCATTAGAAGTATCAACAATACCATTCGAAATCAAGTTCAAAGCAAGCAAAATTCGGGCATTCAGATCAGTTATGGGGTCACTTACCTCGTTATCCGAGAGTATATCTCTCGTATCCATCGACATCTCCATTTCCTTTTCTGAACAACCAACATCAACAAGGACCTTTTCATCCATGGATGAAGCGAGAGCTGATAGGTTTGTTATTTTATGTAAACCATAAAACCAGGGATCACACGCCTTTAACCTTGTTGTCCACTAGTGTATGAAGATCTGTGTTTATTTCATCATTTTATGTGGAAAACACAGACACACTTCACAATTTGCTCTGCTCAATCAACCAAGGATTCACTTCGGAGGATCCAGTTTCCCCGGAAGGAGAAAGCTAATAGGTTCAATCTCAAATCGATGAGTATCAGTTGACTAAGCTCTTAAGTCAACTTTAATATCTTGCTGTTAGCATTGCTCTCATTGTGAACATACTGTTCGCCACTTAGCGTGCGTGCAAATAAGCTTTAAATTTATAAAACTAGAATCAAGCAAGCGAACCCGCAGTGTACGGATCGATATAGTTGAGCAAGAATTCCAGAGTATCGAACACAGGGATTTAGGGGGAACAAATTCAATTATAGGTTATCAAGCGAGTAAATGTAAGAGCTTTTCGAATTATTGGGAAAACAACAATCCTAAAGATCCAGGAATCCAGCTGTGGCAATCGATTCAAGATATACTAAAGATATAAGGACAGAGTTAAGATATGCAAAGGTATATGAATGTAAGGTAATCGTACGGTGAAGTTCCAAAAACCTTATATGACTCACATACTAGACACTCTCTATAAAGGTTATTGAGGCTTCAATATAGAAAGGTTCTAAAGGTAAGAATTAATGTAAAATACCCAAACTTGTAATCCAAGGATCAAGACTAACTAAATCGATTAAGGTTGTGACACTCACAATCGAGGTAGAGGTTGTTGAGGCTTCACTACCACCTAGAAAAGGCAAGCCAAGACTAAGTTAAAGCAAATCTTTAACTTTGGATTAAAGTAAAAGCAGGTTCGTAAACTAACACAAAATTACGGGTAGTTCTTGAGTTCCACGGCCGTGGAAGCTCAAGAACAGACCGTGGATTAGGGTTGTCGGCGATTCTCTCTAACTCTCAGGGTCCAATCTGTTTACGATCGATCTATCATCATCTAAGCCACAACTATCAACCCTTCACCTTAGAATTGTTAAGGGTTTTTAGCCAACAATAGTCATATTGATATCAAATTCAAGGTTTAAAAGAATGAAAGATGAAAACTTCCGAAAACTTTCAATAACTCTTAAATCAATCTCAAGTTCACAATCAAGAACAATAACGTCACTAAATTTGGAATAATGCAACCAATCGAAAATCTTAGATAAGAGAGAAGAACGGGGTGTCAATCCGTCTCCTAAATCAAACTTAAATGAGAAGCGAAATCTTCTCATGAACAATCTTCAAATCTTCGATCTTCCGTCAATCCGGAAATCTCTCAATCACAATCTTCGCAAGATGTGAAATTAGGGCAATTCCCAAAGCGTAAACGAAAGTGTCGTGCGTCTAAGCCGAGGTCTAAGCGAAGGTGACGGAATCTCTCCTTGTCCGTCCTTTTATAGTGTAAGACAAAATATCGGCCCGGCCCAATCTCGTAGAAGATTGTGGCTTAAAGTGTGGCGAAAAAGATCGCCAAGATCACGGTCGTGGAAGGGTTCCACGGCCGTAATTTAGAGCGTGGAAATCATCACGGTTTGACACAACTCCTCCACGGCCGTAGAAGTTGCTGGAATGAACCACGCTTCCCTTGCCATGGTTCCACGGCCGTGGACTTGAACGTGGAATGTAGTACGGCCGTATTTTAGAGCGTGGTTTAGGGATAGAACGTGATTCTTCCTTAGTCTCGTGCATTCTTCAAGTTAGCACATCCTTAGCTCCTAGGAGTTTCCTCAATTCATGGACATGCTCAATCAAACTCCATTCTCGTACAATCCGATCGGAAATAGCTCTTAATTGTCTACAATCAACATAAAGCTTGTGTAGATCTCTATATCGACATTATAGACAAACTAGCTCACAAATGCATCAATGCTCAATCAATGACTATCAATATGGATGAAATACACTTAGAAAACGTGCCTAAAATATCACAATATTTCATGCTAACAAATAACCCCATACTTGCCATTTGCTTGTCCCTAAGCAAGGTCTTTCAAAAGCTTTCAAAACAAAAGTTAGGATGAAATATGTGTACCTTCTCAAAGCAATACTTCTTTTGGATGGATGTGCCTTCTAATCAATAGATCATTCTCAAATCTTGCTTCATTCGTTCATAAGACTTTCATACACTTAATCAAAGAGTAAAGAGTAAAGAAAGCTCATGCATCAATTAAACTTCCATACAAACATCGTAACCTTCAAACATTATCAAAATCAATCATAAGAAACTTCAATTTAGATCACCAAGTCATATAACATTCTTTTGATCTTAAGGATTTTCAAAGAAAAAGGTCTAGAATGTGGAAAGGTAAGGAAAACTATAAGGAATGTGGTGCATGAATCCGGGAAAGTGGATAACTACTCTTTTCTTCTTCTCTTGCGGTTCCCGCAGCACTTTCAACTTAGAGCTTCGCTCTCTTCCTTTCATTTTTCGACTTTACTTTTGGAGTTATGGATAGAGGTGCACAAAAACCGAAGCCTAGGAGATTGGCGTTTCTCAATTTTTATGAGATGCCTCAAACCCTTAGCGCACATACCATAATCCGCTAGGAATATCGCTCAATCCGACTTTGGCAAGACACAAACACCCGACTATGTGAATGGTGCCGAGTTAATCATCATCATGATTGACTTCCCCAAACCTACAATTTCTTTCTATTCTTTTGATTGCAAATAATTGCTTTCAAGGCCCTCCCACATCAAACATGCCAATATCAATCAACTCCTCCAAATTCCCGGATAGGTAAAGGAGGCCATAATTTAAATGAGGGGCTAAATGATCAAAGAAAGAAGAAAGAAAATCGAATTGCCTTAATCATCTCAAACAAGAAGTATAAGAACTTATAGTGTGATTTCAACTTCAATTTCTCAACATGATTTAGGTAACATTCATCACATTATGAAACTTGCAAAAGAGGCATAATCAACTCATTCAATTTCTTTTCAATTCACTATTCGTTTAAGCATGCAATTGTCATCAAACTCAATTCACAAGTAGCGATTATCATAGAAATCATCTCTATCCTTAGAAGCATAAAATTTTCAAAATTTTTCAATTTTTATGGTTTTTTTCAAACTCTTTTTCATGCAATGCAATAATGAAACGTGCAACAATATAATGAACATGCAAGATAGTCTCAATAGAAGCAATCAAAGTGAGTAAGAGTTATTACAAACTTTTAGTCACACCCCACCCCATACTTGGAACAAACATTGTCCCTAATGTTCAAATAAAAGAAAGAAAAGAAGAAAAGAAAGAAAGAAAGAAAAAGAACTCACAAAATGGCGGTGGAGCGGCTAAAGCTGTCGGTCATCATCATCGTCACTGCGGCGGAGGCGGGAATGGATGGAAGCTAGGATCGTAGTACCGCCCGAACTGCTGGCGATAGACGTCTCTCATCATATGGTCGAGGTCGCCCATGCGTCCATCTCTAGCGTCGGCTCGGAACTCCAATGCTCTCACTCTATCAGAAAGGCTAGTAGCCCACTCTGGCATCTGCTCATACCATCCCGGAGCCTGGCTGTACCACCCCGGTGCATCTGACGGTGCTGGTGCTGGTGATGGTGGTGCCTGAGTAGACCATGGAGGTGGAGCTCCGTACCATGCAGGAGGTGTCTCCATCCAAGTGGGTTTCTCGCTCACGCTGGCGCGGCGAGAAGATGAACCTGAAGCTCTGGCTGGACGTGGAGAACATCTAGGCACATCAGAAGCAATGTCCGGCTGATCCGGAAACGTGCCAAACTCCTACTCTGCTCCTCCTCCTCCCTCATATGGATCTCTCATCTCCTCCTCAACCACCGGTGGTGGTGGAACATACGGAGGGGCTGCAATCCTGTTCGCATGCATAGCAGCGAACGTCGCCTTCCAATTATGGCGTCCAACCATAATGGAATACTCTGGGAGCTACTCAATGCCCTTCCCCGTCCTGCTCTCCCATGGCATAGCTGCATAAGGTGGACCTCTTTGGGTAGGGAAGATGAGACCTCTAGTCATGAAGGCCTGGAGTCCTAGGGGTACAGCTAGAATGCGTGTACATGCAGAAAAATCTACCCCCAACATCCTAGCAAGGTGGGTGACTATCCCACCATATCCAATGTTGCCAACCCTCTTGTTCTTTAGCTTGCTCATGGTAGCAGCTAAGAGGGTGGCGCAGTCAGCAGGGCGCCCATACAACATGGAGTACAACAGAAATAGCTCATCTGTCTTGATCTTCTGAGGTGTCTCCGTCCTAGGGAAGAGACACTCAGAAAGAACACGGTGAGCAATCTTCAAGGCTAAGTGATACATCAACTTAGCCTTGGTATCATCTGGTTGCCTGCGGTCCTCGCTGGCATAGATCATGGCTACCTCCTCCCAAAAATCTTTGGCGTAAACGCCGCTAGGAAAACGACCATTGAAGGTCTCTTGGAACCCAAAGAAGGTCCCGAACTCCCGGATGGAGAAATTATAGTTCCTTTCCATCAGACGGAAATAAATTGTCCTATCAACGTTGCTGTACTTAAAAGACGTCACAACCTCTCTCGTGATCTCCTCGTAGGCGTCTTCTCGGATAGCCGAGAAGACAACTAATCCGGCTCTATCCAAGAGCCAAGTAAGGTCATCTATGATGTGGAGGGGAGCTAAATCCTCCAACAATAGGTATCTAGGTCCTATCACAACCCTCTTATGGATCCTCTCTAGTGCATGGAGATGATCCTCGTGAATGGTAGGTACCCTAAGGCTAGGAGATGCGGGTGATGAAGGTGATGATGGAGGTGAAGGGGAGGAAGGTGGTGGTGCTCTAGAGGATGAAGAGGAAGAGGGGTTACCCTTCCTCTTTTTGTTCTTATCCTTCTCATTTTTCTTCTCCTTAATTCTCCTAGAAACTCTCCTCACAAAATCCATTACTGTTCAAAACCGCGGTCTCTTCTTGGTGTTCCACGGCCGTGGAATTGACAGAGACCGTGGTTCGTCTCGCTTTTTCTCAAAACTCAGCAAACAACAGCCAATCTCAAAAATCAAGCAGTCCTAGTCTAATTCCTTCCAATTTCAATCAGTTCTCCTATAAATGCTAGCAAAAACGAACCCGAATTGACAAAGATAGAGAAGAGCGGAAAAAACTAGGTTTCGGATTTTAAAATCCGAATTCTGCGTTCCTTGGTGATTTGCCGCTCGATTTGTTGCTTGGATCTCGTTGGTGATCGAATCTGCTTCAGTTTGGGTCGAAGAATCGTTGAAAACGATTAACGAACGGAGAATTGAGGTGAAGGGCGTGATTCCGGCGTTTTTGGGCGTGGAATTGGGTTTTGTGGTGTGTTTTTGTGAAGAACGTGGTTTATATAGTGGCTGGCAAAATTTTTGAAAACCACGGTCTATCGGGGGGTTCCACGGCCGTGGAAATGTACAGAACCTTGGTTTTGGTGATTTTTCAAAGGCTTTTGGAAATTACGGTCACTGTAGCTGTCACGACCGTGGTTTAGGCCGTGGAACTCTCTGTAATGCTCCAAAGTCCAAGTTTCGTCACTTTTCTCCAAAATTACTTTTCCCCTTTTCTTTCCACTGTTCCTACATCCAAAAACACGAACATACCGGAAGGAATCGAAGGCAAAACAAAGCAAAAACGTCTAAACTAAGCTAAACTATGAATCAAAAACAAAAACGTAAATGCAATACCTTGGGTTGCCTCCCAAGAAACGCTTTGTTTAAGGTCCGTAGCTAGACCAATCTCTTACTTATTCGAGTGCGGTGGGCGCGAACTCTTCAGCTTGGAGTTCCGGCGTATACTTCTTGAGTCGTTGACCGTTCACCTTAAAGCTTCCGCCCGCTTCACCCCATACTTCAACTGCACCATGGGGAAAAATACGTTTGATTAGAAAAAGTCCGGTCCAACGAGATTTAAGCTTACCTGGAAAGAGACGAAGCCTTGAATTGAAGAGGAGAACTTGATCTCCTTCTTTGAAGTCCGTTGGAATGATATGCTTATCATGCCAACGCTTTGCTCTCTCCTTATAAATCTTGGCGTTCTCATAGGCATTCAAGCGGAGTTCTTCAAGCTCATTAAGGTCCAAGAGACGCTTCTCTCCCGCTTCTTTCATGCTGAAATTCAACCATTTGATAGCCCAAAACGCCTTGTGCTCCAACTCTACCGGTAAGTGACAAGACTTCCCATACACAAGGTTGTATGGTGTGGTTCCTATGGGAGTCTTGTACGCAGTCCGGTACGCCCACAATGCATCATCAAGCTTCAAGGACCAATCCTTCCTAGTCTTTGAAACCGTCTTCTCTAGGATTCCTTTGATCTCCCGATTTGAGATCTCAACTTGTCCACTAGTTTGTGGATGATAAGGGGTGGCGATCTTGTGAGTAACCCCATACTTAGCTAGAAGAGCTTCAAAGCGCCGGGCGATGAAGTGAGAACCTCCATCACTAATGATAGTCCTTGGCATCCCAAATCATGGGAAGATGGTCTTGTTAAAGAACTTAACCACCACCATGACATCATTGGTGGGAGAGGCAATTGCTTCAACCCATCTAGAAACGTAATCCACCGCCAAGAGTATGTATTGGTTTCCACAAGATGATGGGAATGGTCCCATGAAGTCAACTCCCCAAACGTCGAAAATCTCCACCTCTTGGATGTTATTGAGAGGCATCTCATTCCTCCTAGAGATATTTCATGTTCTTTGACAAGCATCGCAACAGGAAACAAAAGATTGCACATCTCTAAATAAAGTAGGCCAAAAGAATCCAGATTGCAATACCTTAGCGCTAGTCTTGTTCGAACTAGCGTGTCCTCCACATGGTAGTGAATGACAATGGCGGATGACACTTTGCATCTCATCTTCCGGCACACATCGCCGAATAATGCCATCCGGACCTCTCTTAAAGAGAAGAGGTTCATTCCAAAAGTATTCCCGGACATCCTTAAAGAACTTCTTCCTTTGTGCGTAGGATAGTCCGGGCGGTATCTCCTGACAAACCAAATAGTTAACAAAATCAGCAAACCATGGTTCGTTACCTTTGGAGATTACATCGATGCACTCCTCTATAATGTGTAGGTGTTCGTCCGGGAAGGAGTCATCTATAGGTAAGTGGTCGTCCTCTAGATGTGTTAGGCGACTCAAATGATCCGCAACAGAATTTTATGAACCTTTCTTGTTGCGGATCTCTAGATCGAATTCTTGTAGGAGAAGAATCCATCTAATTAGCCTTGGCTTTGCATCTTTCTTTGCAAGGAGGTACCGGATCACAGCATGATCCGTATAGACAATCACCTTTGCACCTACAAGATAAGAGCGAAATTTGTCAATAGCATAAACAATGGCTAAAAATTCCTTTTCCGTAGTGGCGTAGTTGAGCTGCGCTTCGTCTAGCGTCTTGCTAGCGTAGTATATGGCATGGGTTCGCCCTTCCTTCCTTTGTCCAAGAACAACTCCTATAGCTACGTCACTAGCATCGCACATAATCTCAAAGGGAAGGTTCCAATCCGGAGGTTGGATAATAGGTGCTGAAATTAGAGCTTCCCTAATCATGTTGAACGCATCTAAACATTCCTGCGAAAACTCAAAAACTGCATCCTTCATCAATAGATTAGTTAGCGGCTTTGATATTTTAGAGAAATCCTTTATGAAGTGCCTATAGAATCCAGCATGTCCTAGGAAACTTCTTATTCCTTTCACCGAAGTTGGGGGAGGAAGCTTCTCTATAGTCTCTATTTTTGCTTTATCTACCTCTATCCCTCTACTAGAGATTAAGTGTCCTAGTACAATTCCTTCCTTTACCATAAATTGACACTTCTCCCAATTAAGAACTAGGTTAGTGTCTTCACACCTTTGTAATACAAGAGAAAGGTTAGAAAGGCAATTGTCAAAAGAGGAACCGTATACGGAGAAGTCATCCATGAAGACCTCCATGATTTCCTCAATGTATTCGGAGAAGATGGCCATCATACACCTTTGAAAGGTGGCTGGGGCGTTGCAAAGCCCGAACGGCATCCTCCTATAAGCGAACGTACCCCACGGGCACGTGAATGTGGTCTTCTCCTGATCGTCCGGGTGTATCGGAATCTGAAAGAAACCACTATAACCGTCAAGATAACAGAAATGAGAATGTTGTACTAACCTTTCAAGCATTTGATCAATGAATGGCAATGGGAAGTGATCCTTCCTCGTCGCGTTGTTAAGCTTGCGGTAGTCAATACACATCCGCCATCCCGTTACAGTTCGGGTAGGAATGAGTTCGTTGTTTTTGTTGGTGATGACCATCATTCCTCCCTTCTTCGGAACTACTTGTACCGGACTCACCCACTTACTATCGGAGATAGGATAGATGATACCTGCATCAAGAAGTTTAAGAATTTCCTTCTTGACAACCTCCTTCATGGTCGGATTGAACCGCCTTTGAGGTTGTCTTGAAGTCCTAAAGTCTTCCTCCATTAATATTTTATGCATGCATAGGGAGGGTTTGATTCCTACTAAGTCCCCAATAGTATAGCCTAAAGCTTTCCTATGTTTCCTAAGGACAACCATAAACTTACTATGTTCATCTATGGTTAGATCGGAACTAACAATAACCGGATAAGTAAAGTTAGGTCCTAGAAAAGCGTACCTTAGATGAGTAGGAAGTGGCTTTAGTTCCATTGCTTTCGGAGCTTCCAATGGCTCTTGAGGAGCATCCGATGCCTCCTTAGAAGTGTCTAAGGGTGTAGAAGGTGTAGGAGAAGAATCAAAAGAAGTTGAAGAAGTGGCACGATCACCCTCTTCCACGGCCAGAATCACGGTTTCCCTGCATCCTCCACGACCGTGGTTTAGGGCGTGGAAAGGAAATACGGTTGCTCTGTTTCCTCCACGACCGTGTAACCCTCTGGAGTGAGCCACGCTTTGGGTGGTGAGATCCACGGCCGTGGAATATAGTGTATGGCCGTGGATTCTCACGTTTTCTGCCTCGTCGTGGAGTTTTTCAAACTCCTCTTCACATACTTCTTCTTGTGCTTTTAAGGCTTCAATTGCCTCATTGCACTCCTCTTCTTCCCCTACATTCATTAGACTCATAGTAATAACCTTTTGTAAAGGATCTTTGAAGAGAATAGCACTTACCTTCTCTCTAGACAACCCCTCTTCATCTTGGATATTGAATATATCCTCATCAAAGATTGGCTCCTTTACTAGAGTGGAAAGAACGAACTCTACCTTCTTTTCTCCTATGTCAAAGGCGAGTCTAGCATTCTTGCAATCGACTATGCAGCCGGAAGTTGCAAGAAACGGTCTTCCGAGTATGATCGGGACCGGACTATCTGCAGGAATGTCAAGCACAACAAAATTAATGGGAACAAAGAATTTACCTAGCTTGACTGGGACGTTTTCTACAATACCGACGGGACGGGTGATGGATCGATCCGCCATGTACAACATCATCTTCACCGGTTTAGGGTCGCCTAAACCGATCTTCCTACATAATGCAAGTGGTATGATGCTCACACTTGCTCCTAAGTCACATAACGCATCATATGTGACATCTCCCACTCCTATGGGAATACAAAATGACCCCGGATCCTTTAGCTTTGGGGGCATTTTCTCCTTCATGGTCTTGATGAGATCCGAAGAATCCGAACTCATCTTAACCTCTCCAAAATCCTCTAGCTTTCTCTTGTTAGAGAGGATTTCCTTCAAGAACTTGCCATAAGCCGGCATACCTACAATAGCATCAATGAAAGGTATATTAATATGCAGCTTGCTCATGAGTTCTATATACTTACCAAATTGTTTATCTAGGCGCGCTCTCGCTCTAGATTGAGGGAATGGTAGGGGAGGTTTGTAAGCTGGAGGAGGAACGTAGACATCTTCCTTCTCCTTCCCCTTCTCTTTGTCTTTCTCAACGGAGACCTCAACAAACTTAGGCTGCGGATCGGTGGTAGTCACTCCGCTCCTAGTTGTGATTGCCATCACCCTTCCCTTAGGGTTGTCCTCCGTCTTTCCTGGAAGTTTCCCTTGATTCCTAGGAACTTCCTCCGCTTGGCTGAACATTTGGTTTTCTAAAACCTTTTGGGCTTTATCAACCTTAGAAATTTGATCATCAACCTTAATGATGCGGTTCTCCAAACCTTGAAGCTTTCCCAAGATTGTTTCCAACATGGGATCGGGCTTCTCTTTCCCCGAAGTGTTTCCTCCATTAGATGTTTGCCCCTGGCTTTTCAAAGGAGTAGAGGAAGAGGAGGGTGGAGTTAGTGAATTTGAATTGGAAGGATAAGAGTTACCGGAATTTTGTTGATTGGAGCGCCAATTGTTGTTGTTTGAACCCCTATTATTGTTCCAATTATTGTTCCGGTTGTTGTTGTTGTCATTCCAATTATTCCGGTTGTTCCGGTTATTGTTGTTATTGCGGTTTGTATCCTCACCACCATTGTTGTTGTTGCCCAAGTAGCCAACATCTTTTCCTTGTTGCTTTGGAAAGTTGGTCTTGATAGCCTCCTTCAACTCTTTGATCTCATTGTTGAGGGAGAAAATTTGATTTTGAGCTTCATGTGTGAGCTTTGCTCCTTGCTCCACACGATTTCCCTCTACCTTCCGGTGAAAATACTTCTCTATGACCCTTGCTTGCTTCTCAATGAAGTCCCAAGCGTCATCTTCCCTCATATCCATGAATGTACCACATGAGAGGGATTGGAGCTTGAATTGTGTCTCCATATCCAACCCCTTATATTATATCTCCAGTAATGCAAGCTTGGATATGCCATGATGAGGGCAATCCAATAACAAATCCTGAAATCTTTCCCAAGATTGAAACAAACTTTCGTTAGATCTCATGGAAAATGCATTAATCTTACCTCTAAGTTCCGCTGTTTTGGATGGCGGAAAGAACTTAGTGTGGAACTCCGCGGAAAGGTCTTCCCACGTGTCTAGTTTCCCACTAGGAAGAGCTTGGTACCAAGATAATGCTTTCCCCTTCAAGGAGAAGAAGAAAGGCTTGAGCTTATATTTATTGGTAGTCGCGTTCTACGGCCTCATTGTCTCCATCATACACTCAAAGTTTTGCAAGTGTTGGTGTGGAGATTCAGCGCTTGTCCCGCCAAATTGGTTTTGGCGAACAAGAGTAATAACTTGAGGGTTGAAGCTAAACCCTTGTACATCATCAGCATCAAAGTTCACACCTAGACGGCGTGGTTGCTGCGTTGGATCCATCCTTTGGCCAAGAGTTCTTGGCTCCTCATCTACACGTTCGATCCTAGCATTCCTAGGTGGAACACGGCGATTTGCAGCTCCTCGTGGATGGAATGGATTCACATTGATCGTGGGATCAATTTTCTCTAACGGTGGCATGGAGGAGTCACTATCCTCATTGGATGAGTTGGCTCTAACCGATCTTCCCGGTCTCCTCCTTTTCTTTTTCTCCTTAAGGTTGTTTATCTCCAACCTCATTTGGAACATCATGTCCGTTAGATCGTCAACCTTCATTTGGTGACGATCCGTCTCTTCTCTACGTGTCTTCTCACTCCATAGGAGTTGAGCTTCTTTCTCCGCTAACTCCGATTGAAGATCACGTTCGTGTTCTTCAGCCATTTTCTTTTCCTTACGCTTTTGCCTTAAAGTCCTCTCAAGCTCTTGATCAAGAGGTAAGAGATCCTCGGTCTTCCTAGACCTGCGCATGCACTCAAAGAGATATCAAATAACAAGGGAGAAGCTCCCAAGCTTGACAACCGAAAACCGAATTCGGCTTAGACCAAATCCCCGGCAACGGCGCCAAAAACTTGTTCGCCACTTAGCGTGCGTGCAAATAAGCTTTAAATTTATAAAACTAGAATCAAGCAAGTGAACCCGCAGTGTACGGATCGATATAGTTGAGCAAGAATTCCAGAGTATCGAACACAGGGATTTGGGGGGAACAAATTCAATTATAGGTTATCAAGCGAGTAAATGTAAGAGCTTTTCGAATTATTGGGAAAACAACAATCCTAAAGATCCAGGAATCCAGCTGTGGCAATCGATTCAAGATATACTAAAGATATAAGGACAGAGTTAAGATATGCAAAGGTATACGAATGTAAGGTAATCGTACGGTGAAGTTCCAAAAACCTTATATGACTCACCTACTAGACACTCTCTATAAAGGTTGTTGAGGCTTCAATATAGAAAGGTTCTAAAGGTAAGAATTAACGTCAAATACCCAAACTTGTAATCCAAGGATCAAGACTAACTAAATCGATTAAGGTTGTGACACTCACAATCGAGGTAGAGGTTGTTGAGGCTTCACTACCACCTAGAAAAGGCAAGCCAAGACTAAGTTAAAGCAAATCTTTAACTTTGGATTAAAGTAAAAGCAGGTTCGTAAACTAACACAAAATTACGGGTAGTTCTTGAGTTCCACGGCCGTGGAAGCTCAAGAACAGACCGTGGATTAGGGTTGTCGGCGATTCTCTCTAACTCTCAGGGTCCAATCTGTTTACGATCGATCTATCATCATCTAAGCCACAACTATCAACCCTTCACCTTAGAATTGTTAAGGGTTTTTAGCCAACAATAGTCATATTGATATCAAATTCAAGGTTTAAGAGAATGAAAGATGAAAACTTCTGAAAACTTTCAATAACTCTTAAATCAATCTCAAGTTCACAATCAAGAACAATAACGTCACTAGATTTGGAATAATGCAACCAATCACAAATCTTAGATAAGAGAGAAGAACGTGGTGTCAATCCGTCTCCTAAATCAAACCTAAATGAGAAGCGAAATCTTCTCACGAACAATCTTCAAATCTTCGATCTTCCGTCAATCCGGAAATCTCTCAATCACAATCTCCGCAAGATGTGAAACTAGGGCAATTCCCAAAGCGTAAATGAAAGTGTCGTGCATCTAAGCCGAGGTCTAAGCGAAGGTGACGGAATCTCTCCTTGTCCGTCCTTTTATAGTGTAAGACAAAATATCGGCCCGGCCCAATCTCGTAGAAGATCGTGGCTTAAAGTGTGGCGAAAAAGATCGCTAAGATCACGGTCGTGGAAGGGTTCCACGGCCGTAATTTAGAGCGTGGAAATCATCACGGTTTGACACAACTCCTCCACGGCCGTAGAAGTTGCTGGAATGAACCACGCTTCCCTTGCCATGGTTCCACGGCCGTGGACTTGAACGTGGAATGTAGTACGGCCGTATTTTAGAGCGTGGTTTAGGGCTAGAACGTGATTCTTCCTTAGTCTCGTGCATTCTTCAAGTTAGCACATCCTTAGCTCCTAGGAGTGTCCTCAATTCATGGACATGCTCAATCAAACTCCATTCTCGTACAATCCGATCGGAAATAGCTCTTAATTGCCTACAATCAACATAAAGCTTGTGTAGATCTCTATATCGACATTATAGACAAACTAGCTCACAAATGCATCAATGCTCAATCAATGACTATCAATATGGATGAAATACACTTAGAAAACGTGCCTAAAATATCACAATATTTCATGCTAACACATACCAACATGGACTTACTAATACCAAGGACCTTATGCAGTGATTCATGCCAAATTTTGATCCTAGATTGACTGGTTTTGAACATGAAATTTTGCAAAGGTCGTACCAATACTTTCTAAATTTCACAATAACATATTAGACATTTAAATGAATTTGGATCGTTTGTCGATTTGACCGACATGATTCATTTATAAAACACATAATCATTACTATCATATATATATATAATAAATATATAAGTATATTATTAATACTTAGGAATTTTATTATATTATTATTTTAAACTATAAATTTTACTATATACGAAAACGGTATTGGCTTAATCTCAATTTCTAAATCTATTTGGACTTAACTAATGGATCTAAGTTGGGCTGAAAATGTGCCCAAAACAAAATAGAATAGAATAGGAGAGAGTAGCATAAAGTCATCTAGAAATTGCTAGATATGGTTACAAGTTAATCACCACGTGTCCAAATTAGGCTTAATGCCAACCGACATATATAAATATATTTAATGGAATTAGAGGATGTCGGTAGTTTATTAGGCTTAATGCCAACCGACATATATAAATATAAAGAGCTGTTCAAGTAAGGTCTCTTTCTTCCGGTAAGGGTGTAAGGCAGGATAGGAAGATGACACGTGTCCAATTTTTTTTTTTTTTTCCAGAAACGAATGAAAATAAAGGTGCAAAACTTATAAAGCGATAATACGTGCATAATTTATAAAAGGATAGTTCATGAATTATAATAGAATAGTTCCTAATGGTAAGGCGGTAAGTCGTCAAGGTAGCCTAGGAAGGTGACACATGTCCAATCTTTTTGAAAAGATTAAGCTATTAGGGTAACTTATTTTTCTAGAATACAAACAAGGCCCTAGTATTTTACATATTTTAAGAAAAGATAAATTAATAATAAATGAATCTTTAATAGGCAGTTAATGGAAGATATTTATTCTGTAAAATATATTAATTAACCGTAAAATAAGGAAACAAGTTAAACAATGTACTATGCTAAGATTTTCAATATCAAATATCCACAATTTTCGCAATTCAACTAGAGACGGGAGAAACCTTTCGCCATATCAGTTGCGCCATAGCATTCCTCTTGAGCTCTCGTCTTCCACATATTCTTCATCCTCAACATTCTCATCCAATCGCAGATTAAACGGTCGTCTTCAACAGGTTAAAGTTATCAATTGATTCAAAGGATAATCCAAATCTTGAATCGAATAAATTCAGTTTCGCCATAGTCAGTGCTCTCAAGGTCTCGTCTTCATCCCATTCTTCATCCTCAACATTTTCCTTCAAGCACCTATTAAACGGTTCTTCAACACGTATAAGTTACCAATTTCTTCGAAGGATTATCGAAATCTCGAATCGACTAACTTCAATAATAATAGCCAGGTATGATATATTCGGATAGGGGTTGATTATGTACATATGTTGCTGATTGTGTTTGCATGTACATATAAATGCAGTCTCTGGTGATTATGTATATATTTTGTTGCGAAATGTTATTGTCTAATTATATATGTACATATTTTTGCAGTCTTTGCGATTATGTACATATGTTGTTGCGGAAATCTTACCAAGATTGATTCAATATCGTTGTCATGGATGAACGCAAGTTGGAAAGGACGAACATTCTGAAAAACATTTTAATTTCCTTAATAAATGGAGATATTTTGATTCTCTTAATAAATGGAGAGAGAAAGATATTTACTTTCCCGTTTTGTAATAATTAGTTGCTTGATAAATGGAGAGAGAAAGATATTATGATTTCCTTAATATCCTCTTTTTATTTTAATTGCTCTTTTTATATAATTTGGAGGGGCCTATTTTATACTCATTATTAACTTGGAGTCCTTTATATTCTCATTTTACAAAACATACATACTCCCTCATTTTACCCAAATTCCCCCCCCCCCCTATTCCTTCCAACAACGAATTAAAATGATAATGCAAAACTTTTAGAGGGGTAGTGCATAACTTAAAAAATGATAGTTCATGGATTATAATAGAATAGTTCATAAGATATAAACGATTAATTTATAAATAATTTAATATAATATATTAAAAATGACGTATTGAAAGTAGTAGTTTATGAACTTTATAAGAGTAGTTCATTAGAGATATAGTATTAGTTCATGAATAGATTATCGTGAAGTACTACTTCATGAATTACATGAGAATATTCAATGTAGTATATAAAAGAATAGTTCATTAATAGTATATCGTGATAATTCATATTCTAAATGAATAATTTATAAATTATATCTGAATAGTTAATAGTTATAAAAAAAACTAATTCATGAATAATATAAAGTAATAGTTCATGAATTATATGAGAATAGTTCAAAGTTTATAAGAGAATAGTGCAGAACTTATAACATGGTAGTTCATTATAGTTAAAAGTATTCATAATATATTTTCTCAAAAAAAAAAAATGGACACGTGTCAACCTCTTAGATGGCCGTACAGTCTTACCACAATTAACAGTCTTACCTGAACAGCACCCTATAAATATATATATGTATTGTTGTTTGCATATATAATGTAATGAGTGAGAGTTTCGATCCTTTCACTTATACACAAAGTAAGGTTAGCGAGTGTGAGTGCGCAACACATACCCGCTTATATATTCGGAGGGTCAGGAACGCGCAAAGTTTTCCCCAATAACTGGTATCAAAGCCGAGGTTACGGTGGTGGAGTTCAGGTAAAGTTTGTTGCTTAAAGAATCTCGTATTGGCGTGATGGCGGCTGAAGCGATGAGGGCGTTCGAGATTCCACTCTTTGACGGGAAGATCAACTTCACTTTGTGGCAGAGTACGATTCAAGACCTATTGGTGCAATAGGGTCTTGACTAAGATCTGGAGGAGGAGAAGCCTGCATCGATAAGCGAGGAGAAGTGGCGAAGCATCCAGAGGAAGGCGGTGAGTACAATTCGGTTGGCGTTGGCTCCCGAGATTAAGTACGGTGTGTTGAAGGCCACACCGAAGGCGTTGTGGGAGAAGCTCGAGAGCGTCTACGCGTCGAAGTTGTTGAGCAACCGTTTCTGCTTGAAGATGGAGCTTTACTCGCTCAAGATGGAGGGAAGGAGGTAATCTTCATGATCACATTAACTCGTTTAATCAACTAGTATGTCTTGAATGCAGACGATAAGATTGGAGATGAGGAGCAAGCTTTATTGTGTTAAACAGTACACATATTTCATATACATTTAATACATACGTTTCATATACATTTAGCACATATGTTTCATATACATTTAGTACACACATTTAGTACATACGTTTCATATACATTTAATCTTGTATTTTGTAACCTGTATATATTTTGATGAATGAAAGCTAGGAGATCAGGGACTTCATTCATCTAATTACATGGTATCAAAGCGTAATTATCACAAACCCTAATTTACGCCGATCCTTTGTGCCGCTGAAACACCCGCCTTCCGCTGCCTTCCCTTGATTCGAGTTTGTCCTTCGTCATGTCTCATGACAACAACACTGGCGAGGTCACCAACAACCATGTGTCGCCAGCAACCGAGCGCCTCCATCCCGCCCAAACGGTGAGCAATGTGAAGAACCTCATTCCTCTCACGCTTGATCTTACAAAAGTTCATTATCAAACATGGGTTGAGTTGTTTACCATAGCCGCCACCGGCCACGATGTCTTGTACCACATCGATGGCTCCGACCGCCCTACGGGCCTCACTAATGCAAAATGGAAGATCCTGGACGCCATCGTCCTCTCCTGGATTTATAGCACAATCTCGGATGATCTCCCCCTAACCGTCATCAAGTCGGGTTCTACCACTTGACAAGCTTGGCTCCGCGTCAAGGAGTTGTTTCATGACAACCAAAGTGATCACGTCGCCGACCTCGAGAGAAAGTTTATTAACGCTCGCCTGGATGCCTTCCCAAGCATCTCGGCTTACTGTTCTACGTTGAACTCCCTAGCCGATCAGCTCTCGGACGTTAACCACGCCGTTAGTGATGAGCGTCTTGTCTTGCAGATGATCAATGGTCTATCTCCTTCGTATGACACGGTTGACATTTTTATTAGCCAACAAACTCCGTTGCCCAATTTCTCAACCGCGCGGAGCATGCTCACCCGCAAAGAAACACGCCGTTCTCACCATGCTGACCCACCACACGCCCTCGCCATGTCCGGGAAACAACCAGCCCAGAATTATGTTCCACCTGCCGGGAATAACCGGAACCCTCGAAGCCGAAACCGGTGCTCCAATCGACGGAGCAATGGTGGCGGACAGGGGAACTCTGCGCAACAACAACCTACGATCCAACAACAACGGCCAGCCCAACCTCTGCAAAAACAGTATTGGGCTTGGGCTCAACCGGGTTACTTCTGGCGTTGGGGACCCCCTCCCTACTCATATCTGACTGTTGGTCGTGGTCCAACTTCCCCATATCAGCCCAACTTTGGGCATGCATCTCCGCGTGGCACTCCGGCTCAACAAGATGCACATATGTCACTCCAACCAACGGACTTAGCGCAGACCTTCAGCGGTGTGTCGCTTCAGTCACCCGACGAGTCTTAGTACATGGACACCGGTTCCACCTTGCACATGACCTTAAACGCAGATAACTTTCGTACCTATTTTAATTCTAGCACTATTCCTAACATTTTCGTTGCAAATGGTTCGGGTATTTCAGTTGCAGGTTCTGGATCCGCCCGTATACCTAACCTTCTAGACAACCTCCACCTTACAAATGTCTAACATACACCGGACATTGCATATACGTTTAATACATATATTTCATATACATTTATTACATACGTTTCATATACATTTAGTATAGACATATAGTACATACGTTTCATATACATTTATTATTAGTGTTTTGTAACAATAAAGGTTTTTCACCTTTCTTGTATTTTGTAACCTATATATATTATGATGAATGAAAGCTAGGAGATCAGGGACTCCATGCATCCAATTACATATTGTTGTTAGCGTCATTGCCGTAGTCCTACAAGTCCTTGGTTCAGACGTGACTTGTAGGACGAAAGTCTCTCACGCTAGATGAGGTAACCGCAGCTTAGCGGGAGAGTGGGAGAATGATAAAAAATGATGCTACCAACAAAGAAGAGGATCGTATGTTGGTTACAGGGGAGCGAGAACGAGGGAGGAGTAAATGGAGGAGACATGATGACCCGAGGCAGAGAGTAGGCTCGCGACAAGATTTGACTGAGGTCGAGTGCTTCTACTGCGGGAGAGGGGTTACAAGCAAGTCCGGTGTCCTTAAATGAGGGAGGAACTGAATAGCTTGAGAAAGATGTCACCGGGGAAGAAGAGAGAAGGCTCCTACACCAATGCGGTCGGTGATGTTGAGAGTGAAGTTGATTACGGGGATGTTTACTTGACGACAGGTGAGGAGGTCGCCAAATCAAAGTGGGTGATGGATAGTGCCACCTCAATGCATGTTTGCAGGGACCAAGCAATGTTTGACACCTTGAAGATTGGTGGAGAGTTTGGTCACTTCAACTCGGTTGGAGGTGAGAAGTTGAAGTTCGAAGGTGCCGGAAGCGTGACGATGGGGCTTCACAACGGTACAACCTACACTCTACACGATGAGAGGTATGTGCCATTGGCGAACGTGAATGTCATCTCGTTGGGTGTGATGACGATGGAAGGGTACAAGTTCGTCGGCACAAGAAGATGGTGTAAGGTGCCTAAGGGGAGGCGCTTGGTAATGCGAGGCTGCAAAAATGAGAAGAATGTTTGTTTATTAGAAGGAAGAGCAGTGGGAGATAGAGGTGGTGACACCGAAACTAAGAAGAATAGATTAAGGGAAGAATTGTTAAGCTAATCTCAATTTCTAAGTCTATTTGTACTTAATTAATGGATTTAAATTGGACTAAAAATGTACCCAAAACAAAATAGAATAGAATAGGGGAGAGTAGTGTAGAGTCATCTAGAAATTGCTAGATATGGATACAAGTTAATCACCACAATGATTAAGGATTAGCTTCTAGATTAGTCTATACAAATATCTTTATTGGAATTAGAGGATATCGGTAGTTTATTAGGCTTAATGCCAACCGACATATCAATATATATATATATATATATATATATATATATATATATATATATATATATATATATATATATATATATATATAGAGAGAGAGAGAGAGAGGGAGTGGTTCCCATGAGAACACCCTCTAACGTGAGAACATGAGAACAATCGTACACCGTTGGATGTGAGTATTAAGGGTTGAGATTTAGAGTAGATATCAAAAATAATAATAACTACGAATAATAATAATTAGGAATCCAACAATAATTACGAATAATCCACTCAACCAACAATAACTACGAATAATACATTAAACGATATGGCACATTCGTAACAAAACTGATAATAATTACGAATTTGTTCTCATGTTCTCACGTTAGGGGGTGTTCTCATAGGATCCATACTCTATATATATATATATATATATATATATATATATATATATATATATATATATAGATCCTGACTTATATGTAAACAACTCTTATCGTGTGAACGTGTAAACACCGAATATATGTGAGTATACCGCCGAATATATGTGACTATACCGCTGAATATATTAGATCCAGGTCCGGCGAATCTTCTTCCATTAATAACACAATTTTTTTTATCCTTTAATATCGCATAATCTCAACCATCTATTTAACGATCTAACGGATACTATTTGTTCTCATTTTACATGATAAGAGTTGTTTACATGGGAGTCAACCTCTCTCTCTCTATATATATATGCATTGTTGTTTGCATACATAATGTAATGAGCGAGAGTTTCGATTAAGGTTGTTCATACGGTCCGGACCGGACCGTTTTATTTTCATTTTAAAAAAAATATAATATTTGTATGGATTAATTCAGGTCCGGGTTTGGACCGGAATGCTTTTTCAGTTCAAAGTTATTTAAAAGTGTAAAAATCCGGTCCGAGGAACGAAAGATTCCGGTCCGGCTGGATTGGACCGGACCGTAATTTTTGGTCCGGTCCGGTTTTCCGTGTGCATTCCTATTTTCTATCCTAACGCTTATACACAAACATGGTTAGCGAGTGTGAGTGCGCATTTGTTGCCCGCTTATATACTCGGAGAGTTGAGAACATGCGGAGTTTCCCCAACAGACGGGTCTAGCGTGATGAAAAAGTTAAAGAGTCGCATGAGTCTAGCGCGATGAAAAAGTTAAGCGTCGGACGGGTCAAGCGCGATGAAAAAGTTAAGACTCTTATCCCGTCCCGAATAGGTTTTTATCGGAACTGGTTCGAGACGGAATTTCTAATTTTGGATAACATCATGTCGGGATTGGGATCGAGATTAACGGAATTTGTGACCCTCCCTAATGTCAATCATACATGAAATTTGTTGCCGAGTTGTCATTTTAATGATTTAAGCTGCAATGTAAACTCTCTGCTTCCATTCAGGATTGAGAATTTTTTTTTTCCTTAATGGAGGAGCAAGTCTTGATTAAATACCCATTGCAGCTTTATTCTTAAATGGATGAGATGAAAGCCTTGAAAAATTCCACATTTAAAATCATCAAAAATGTTAGAATTTGGCATTTTTCGATTAAATAAATATGAGAAAGTAAAACGATAACTTAATCCAATGGAACATAGAGGCCTCACAAATATGATTTTTTATTTTTCTTATAAAATTAATGTGATTAGTTATTTAATACACAAATTTACTTATACTAAAACATCCTTTGATTTTTTAACCAAAATTATATTTTTATTAAAAAAAAAGTCGCGTAGGGCACGATATAGATTAAAACAATAAGGAAAATACCCTTTGAATTAATTTGGCCTTACGAAATTGAAATTGCACTCACTAATTTATCATCTACCATAGCTAAACTTTCATTATTTGTATTTTTATAAGTAGATAAATAAAGTATTAATTAAGAAACTGTCACTACTTATCAAGCATATACTATCATATACCACTAGCTATTTCGTAAATTCTTTAGGTTAACCAAGCCTATCCTTACAATTAAGTTGAATCTAGGTGACATTTTGGGTTAAGACTAGAGCTACACATTTTTAAATGTATACACAATTACTTTTGGTAGATATTAGACTGCTCTGCATCCAACTAATATCATAAATGAAAAAAATAAAAGGATAACAAACCTTACTAATGCATTAAGTTACAACTTTAAACTAGAGATTTATAGGAATGTGCACTTTTTAGGATGTTGATTCCATAAATTTGGTTAAACTTTAGTTGTAAAATTAAGGTTTTAGGTTTAAACAACGATGGAGGCGATGTAGTTTGTAATCCTTGTATCATGTTGGATCCCCTAACAAAATTTTAAATTCACAACAATTCCAAAAGACAAGATTTAGGGCGCCAAAATGATCTCAGAATTGCGTTGGTCATTCTGTGAATATAAAATTTTGCAATATCACTGACTAACTAAGAACATTACCTTTGTCTTCTATCTTCTTATATGTACGCCGTTTTCGAGATTTCATCTGGCTTATGGTACCTCAATATGGGCTAAGAAGGAGATTAAGCAGAAAGCTCTCCAATGCTACAAGGAATGCATGGAGGGTCCGCAAGCTGATCTCGTGGCGTGATCGCAAGTAAACACTGATCATGAAATGTGTGACCACAAGATAGGACAGCAACTTCAGGTGATATGTCTGGAATCGACACAGGTCCTTCAGGAGCATATGCCAGGTCTCTCTTGCACAATAGGCATTTAAACCCACTTTCTTCTGGCTTCTCCCGGCCTGGATTTATAACCGTGTTTAGTTTTACCAAAAACAGCAAATCCAGGGGAATACAAGTAACAAAAGATTACCTTGCCGCTTAATATGGGGGATGGATGAGGTAGTCATAGTAGCAGAAGGAGCAAGAAGTTGTGGTTTCTTCTCAAAAGCAGCTAGAGCTTGGGATTGACTTTCTATTATTCTCTGGACTACATATGCCAAGCGGTTAGATGTTGGTGCAGTATTTGTAGAAGGACCAGACAGAACTTTCCCTGAAGCTACAGGCCCTGCTGATGTTTTCCCCATAACAGCTTTGGGGGCTGGATTTGGCAATGAAGGAAGTGATGTGATGATTGAGGGTTGGGACACAACCTTTGCTGGATAAGTACTGGACGAGCAAGGAGAATTACTAAAGGCTCCGAAATCAGGCGGACGTATCTCCATAGGATTATCCAGTTTAGGTGTCTGCATAAGAGGCATAAGAGAAGGACGATAGAATGGTTGTGGTATGCCAGCAGAAATTTTTTGAAAATGAGCAGATTGAACATGAGACATTGAAGATGGATGAAATGGTGGATGGGTAATCTTAGTTAAGGTGGGATAAGAGATGTCAAGTGGTGGATGGGTAACATTAGTTAAGGTGGGAGAAGAGATGTGAAGTGGTGGATGGGTAATATTAGTTAAGGTGGGAGATGAGATGTGATGTGTATTTCTACTCTTTGACACAAAACTTTGTTGAGGAGCCGGAATAATCTTTGATAGAGCGTCAATGGAGGAATGGTTATTTGAAAAAGGCATGATGGCTGGAAAAATATTCCCTGAAGTATTTTGGAGAGGAGCAGTTTGTATATGACTTGGCAAAGATGGATGGAGATGAAAACCAGAGGGATCAACATGTTGACGCATTATCTTCCTCGGTGTAACATCGGCACCAGATGATGGACTCCTTTTCAGTGAGCTCTTACCTACAAGGATACTATCGTGTAGAAGTTTACTTCTGTTTCCATCAAAGACAGCTTGACCTGCAGGTTTGAAATAAGATCATTATGCTTTGCGATGCTTGCTAATAAAATATCTCCATATCCACATTCCTGCAAGGCTAAAATGAGCTAGATAATATAGGCATTTACAAATTACCGGCAACAATAGTTGGTACATTAAGGCTTTCAGAAGCTGGAACATGCATAATTCTTTCTTGAGAATTTTGATCTGCAAGAAGTTGAAATCATCAACAAGAAACTTTTGCAGTAATATGGCTTAAGAGCCAACGTGTCATCAACAAAATTTGGCTTCCATGACTCAAACAGGGACTGAAAATAGTAAAACTCTTACAGATCAAGGTAAGCCACAATAGGAACACACCCACACCAAGTACTTTCTAGATCTTCCCATTACAAACTGGAAATTTATAAGATGCAACTGACTATAGCAAATTGAGGACAATTCACGCCTTAATAAGCAATGCATGGAATGAAAGAGAGGCAAATCTATATATAAGTAGCTCAAATGCGAGCATTTCTGGTCATTAGTAAAAAAACACTGTAGCAATACTTACCAGGTTGATCTTTCCTGCTAGATGTCCCTGATGTTGGACAATAAGTAGCAGCCTGAAAAGGGAATGCAACATTACTTCTCAAATTCATTCCCTGGTTCTCCTCTACACTGGACTGATGGAAGCTTCTGGTATTAACAGATTGAGATGGTAATCTTGACGTCAAGGAACAACCAGAACCAGAACTTCTAGATTGACCATGTGAAACTAAACCAGAAGAAATAGTTTGATAAGCTTTTGCGCATGACTCGGTATATCTTGAGTTCATATCGTTTACCATTAAGTGATGGCTCCTAACATTTGCTTCTGTCATAAACTGATTACCATCCATGAGTTGTCTGGATGAAGGATTGGGAGTTCTCACATCAAACCCTGATGTTAAGCCTGGTAAGGTTCCATAACCATCACGTGAAACCGGTACACAATCAGTAGTACCACTAACACCAAAGTTTTGGGAACATGAAGTGCCAAAAGCTTCATCATCAATAGGATTAAACGGACTATGACAAGTTTCTTGATTTAATAGATGGGGAGACAAGCTGCTAACATTGCAGCTTCCTGCTGAAGCAAAAGATTCCCCTCTTGAACCCGCATTGCCACTATGTCCAAGAGATAAAAAACTCCCATCAAATTTTGCATTGTCAAGTTGAGCTGCAGGTGGCATCACCCATTCATCAGATCCATGTCGAACAGTACCCAGTTCACCTCCAATGTTAATAGGATTACTACTGTTGGCATCTAGCTGAAGATTATTGTGAAAACCAGGAAGCCCCTCACCTGGTTGGACATTTCTATTCAAGTCATAGCTGTGTCTTCCATTCAAAGTTGAAAAACTCATAACATGATTGTTTTCCGCTGCAAATACGTCTCCTGGAAACATGGGATCAAGTATAGAACTCATAAGTAGTTGATTGCCAGTTACATCGTGCATCATGCTATCAGCAGAACTATAACCTATGTAATTCGCAGGTTCTCCCTGAAAAAATCCCATGGAGGAAGGGGAAATTTGCAATTGCAAAAACGACATGGGGTCAGTATCTCTGATTCCAGAATGAGCAGCTTCACTTTGCAGCAGTGGGAATGAAAACTCTTCTTGACCCACATTCCATAAAGCACCAGAATCAGCGATATTTTCTCTTCCCTGATTTTCATTTGCCATAGATGATTATGATCTGAATAATAAAATCAGGGTTAGAATAAAACAAGTTCAATCCCATTATAAAAGGATTGCAAATGACAGAATGACAAAGATAACAAGAGACTAGTTGGAAACAAACACTTTGCCCCCGATCCCATACATATAGATAAATGGCACAATATTTTTTTCAGGATAAATTAATGAGCCTAAATCAAAGCCTTGTCGACTGTTATATGCTTGACTAGAAGATACTAAGTTAATTCAACTCCTCATCTAATACTAAAAACTTGTTTGATCATGTCAGGCATGGATACAATAACATCTGTGAGACATAAAGTAACTATAGATGAGACTAAAATTCCAAAAAGTCTGAGTTGAAACATCTTATACATACCTGTATCAAAAACTAGTACTTGATATTCCAAGCAAAACAAACTACGTACGTGCCAAACATCCACAGAAACCTTTACAACAGTAAGCAATACTATTTGTTTCCACTGATGAGAAATCTCTCGACTACATTTGGACTTCAGATTGTATACACGAATGTTTCCCCATTCGTACCAGGGAAGGTGTGAACGACTGCTGCATACTCGGACTAAGCATAAGATAACAGAACCCTAATTAGAAAATCAGCCACAAAGCGCAAAGCCCTTTTCACGAGCACCGTAAGCCCCAGAACTGACAAAAGCGAGAAACAGAAAGAACTAGAAACAAAATTCGGATTCTAATTCAACAGCAACGAAGACAGCACACAGCTATCATCAAACGAAAGAAGCAACAGAAACTTTACAGAAGGAGAATCAGAAACCAAGCCGATTAGAGGATGCAGAAGATGATGGTGATCAAATTCCCGATCATCGAAAATCAAAATTCGAAGAAAAAAAAAGAAGATCCGTGTATTGTAGATGAAATCAAAGAATCTAACTAGTGATGATGATCAGGAAATCGCCTTGGCTTCAAAAGAGGGAAGCGAGTGTGAGAGGCAGTAGGGAGAGGAGGGATTTTGGGGGTAGAAGTAGAGGAGGCTGTTATAAAGGGTTCGGTGTGGCCCCAAGTGAAGGAGCTGCCAGCCGGCCCAGCCCCCTATCTAAGAGTACACTTCCAACAATTTCATCACTCCTACGTGTCAAAACGGCACGCTTCGCGGCGGCTAACTTTTACTTTTAAATTAAACATCTAAATACACGCTTAATATGATGCGTTTCTTAATGCGTACAAAAGTTGTAACCCGTCAAAAATAACTTTTTAGCCCATTCATTATTTCTCTGGTCAGGCTTCTCGCCCATAGTTCACTTGCAACACTCCAACAAGTAGGGGGTGATAAGTTCACTCGCAACTAGGAATGATAATGAATAGGCGTTGTGTATAATTTTGATCGTCACACAATCCATCACTTAAAATTGTCCATCCGATCTACCACTCGTTAAGGTTTTACTCGCACCCATTCCACCCACATTCAACAAATAAAGTGGGTGGATTAGGTGAAATTTTGGTAAATTTGTAATTAAAAAAAACAATTTTTTAAAAGAAAATCAAGAGCATTTTTAAAACAAAATAGAGCAATTTTATTGAGAAATATCAGCTTGTGCCAAATCCAAACAAAATAAAGGAGAGTCACGACAAAAAAAACTAAGTATCTCTAGTCCCTGGAGCAATTGCAGCCAAAGTGCTACCTGATTACAACCACAACTAATATAATATATGTTACAGGGTTTAGTTATTGTGAAGTTCTTGACCTCGAATTGTATGAATTTTGGCCATTAAATGATTATACAATGGTTATACCCGATAAGTTTAATGAGTGGTGATAGAAGTGGTTCATCCACCTATCACCCGACTCGTTGACATCCCTACCGTTAATGACTCCTCTTGAATAGAAATATATGGCAACGTTGTATCGATAAAAGTCGATACTTGGACGTAGTGATGGTGGTGTTTGTGCTAGTGGGAGATGTATAGAATGTTGAAGGACGGCCTTTTTCTCTTCATGATTTAATTTCTTGTTTATGTTGTTGTCTTTGTTTTAGCATGATTTTTTGAATTGTTAAAAATGTATGTTCGCCGATTCAACTCCTATTGTCCTAGAGGTACCTATAATTTTCCTTATCAAGATGAGTAAATCTTGGTCCATGATTCAAATTAACGAGAACATATTTCTTGCTTATTTGAACTATTAAAAGTAATATATTGCTTATATGAAATTGGTATTTTTAATTTATAAGTTGGTTTTATTAAAAACATTTAGTAAGTGATTTTTTAAATTGGTATTTTAAATTTATAAAATTTGTTAATCCAAATTTAATTGTAAGGTTTATTTCTTGACTTTATTAATTGTAATTGTACAAAGGGTTAATTTGGGGAAATATTTTTCATCATCTAGCTTCATCTCCATCATCTACATTTAGGAAGCTTACAAATTTGGACAATTTTCATCTACCTTAAGCTTGCTTCATCTTGCTTCAACTAGCAATAGTTGAGCTCTCAAACACCCTACATCTTTTTAACTTCATCTCTTAGGCTACCTTCATCTCCATCATCTAGTAAAATGAGGTTCCCAAACAGACCCTTAAATAAACTATATAGATTATTATAGCAAACAACGTTTACATGATATTTTAAAACATACCTAGTTTGTAAAGGAGTGTTAATGCACAAGCAAACACACTCTAATAAAACAAACTATTTTAGTTTTAAATGAGTGTTTTTAAATGAAACACTCGAATTGACAAGAGCATGCGTTAAATGAACTAGTGTTTTATAGTAAAATATCAATTTATCCTTTCACATTTTGTTAATAACAAAACTAATCAAGATATTTAGTGCAAATAGTTTATGATAGTTATTACGTGAATATTTAAACTAGTTTTGTATAATCGAACACAATTTATAATATTTAAACTACAACTCAATTTTTATTAGTTTTTTCTTTTAAGCTTTAATATGAAATGGATTGGTTTATAATAACGTGCAACTAAACTTGCCGTCTTTTAAGCTTTTTAATGTTTTAATTAAGTAAATATATTCCAACCTTTTGTATTTATTCTCATATTCTACACACTCTTCTCTCAAAGGGTACATTTACAAAACACAAAACTAGAAAAAGCCTAGTAAACCAAATTGTTTCAAAAAAGAAAGTGTATGATACATTGTAACCTCTTTACACAAAATTCAAGGATTTTAAATAACCAAAAAAAAAATGGAGACTTATTTAAGGCTTATTTAATACACGTGTAGGAGTTGAGTTGTAATATAATTGGAACGGAACGATCTAATCCGATTCCTAGATGTTTCATTAAAATAATAAATTAAAAAGTTTATGTGAAAAGTAAATTATTTTTATAAAATAATGGTTACAAAGATCTTTTACTAACGTTTTTCGCAGAAAACATTTCTTGGTCAGTTCTTGATGATAAAAGTGTTTGACAAACTTACTTTGATACTTGTAATGTTACAAATTTTGCTCGAGAAGAAATCCAGTAAGATCCTTATCATTGGTAATTTATTCAAATATAGTGCACTTCTTCGATCCTCAAACCTTGTCATCTTCATCACACTGCTAGAAAGGGATCGCAATCAACCATATGTCAAAGGTCGGTAGTGTCCCACTGAATGAAAAAACGGTGATCAATTGTTGTTGACCTCATTTCCCGATTACGTTGTTTACACAACAAGTTTACTGAGAAACCAAAAGGTGATATGCACCACCGGAATGAGAAGTTGTTGTAAAACCTCAGTTTTACCTTCACTGCCCCCGTGATGAAGAAGGCCGCCCCCGCGGCTGAGATGATCCGCCCCTGCGGATTTACGACAGATCGCGCCCGATCTGTTTTCGTTCGTTTTATCTTCTTTCCATAGATAGAATATCCGATCTTCTATCTTATGGGCCGGTTTCCTTATCTTCTTTCTAACCCTAGACGCCCTTTCCGTCTATCTTTTCAACCGTCTCCTATATAAACCCGTCTTCTCTTCTTTTTCCCGTTTCTTGCATTTGCCTTTAACCTTGAGAGCTACAACCGTTTCTCAGTGTCAAGGGGAAGTTGAGTCCCATATATGTTGAACTGTTTGAGATTCTTGAGCGAGTTGGAGAGGCAGCATACAAACTTGCTTTGCCACCGAGACTCGAGGGTTTTCACCCAGTCTTCCATTTGTCTCAGCTATGGGAGTACATACCGGACCCGAGACACATCGTCAGTCATGAGGATCTAGTGATCGAGCAAGACTACACATTCGTAGAGCACCCGGTCTTAGAGCGTAGTACGAGTAGTATGAGACGCTTGCGTTCGAAGGGCATACCGATGATGAAGATTCAGTGGTCGATACGAGGAGCTGATGAGGCGACTTGGGAGACAGAAGATAGTATCCAGAGGAACTATAAGGAGTTTTACGCTGAGCTAGATGCACTGTTAGCATAGTCGTTTTGTTTGTTTTTTCCCTGTTGCATTGCGTACGCTTTTTGTGACGTTTTCAGTTACGTGCCCCGTGTGGGAATTTATGAGTTCAGTTCTGTTTCTAGGTGGTTGTGATTGTTGGACTTTTGCAAGTTTCGGGACGAAACTTCTTTTTAGAGGGATCTGATGTAAGACCCCAGTTTTGCCTTCACCGCCCCCGCGGCTGAGATGATCCGCCCCTGCGGATTTACGACAGATCACGCCCGATCTGTTTTCGTTCGTTTTATCTTCTTTCCATAGATAGAATATCCGATCTTCTATTTTATGGACCGGTTTCCTTATCTTCTTTCTAACCCTAGACGCCCTTTCCGTCTATCTTTCCACTCGTCTCCTGTATAAACCCGCCCTCTCTTCTTTTTCCCGTTTCTTGCATTTACCTTCACACTGAGAGTTGTAGCGGTTTCCTTCCTTCCCTGTGATCTTGCTGAACGTGCAAGTTCATCCTTCTCTGTTCTTCCTTACGTTCATGTACTACAACATGATTCCTTCTTTCTTTTCGTTTTCTTCTTCTCTCCTTTTCTTCTTCTCCAAGAATCAAGTTTGAACCTTGATTCTTGTTGGCTTCTCGTTGTTAATGTATCGTTGTTCTCAGGCTCTTTGGAGTTGAGTCTTGACGTCATGGAGTCAAAGGTTCGAGCTTTGGTTACCCTTGTTGTGAATTCTGTCGAAGAGAAGCCCGACAGTGTTTTCTGTCACGCAGCCACCCCGCACTTGCACATCTCCGCCCCTGCGTGTTGCCACCCTTGCGCCTTGTCCAGCCGCCCCTGCGGTTTCCTCTGCGGTAACTCCCGTTCTTGTGAGTCACTTCCTTTCTTGCTTTCCTCGTTCCTTTCCTTGCATCTTGTTACGCTAAGAATGTGACACACAAAAAGTCTTAAATTTATACTCGTTATATTTTTCCTAACTCCTAGCAAAGCTGCAGTGTACGAGACGTTTTGTAGTAGGGATAGTATTTCGAGGTCGAACACAAAGACTGAGGTGAAATCGAGTCCAATAGTGACTAAGTATAGTATCGATCTAAACTAAGAAAAGATGAAAGAAACAAATAAATGAAAATCTCAATATTTTTGGGTTTGGTTTTGTGTGGTGATCAATCAAGAATCACAACGATATAAGAATGCAAAACAAACTATCAATCTAGCAAATCAACACAAACAAGCAAGACAAACACGAGATATGAGATCAAAGAGAGAAGAGCGGATTCTAGGGGTTGGAAATTCCGGTTATGGCATAGGACTCAAGCTATCTAATCATTCCTTGGGTTAACTATAGTATGTTGGGAGTGAGTGTTTCTAGATTGGGATCAATCACCGGGTAGGTCTCATGGTCCACTAGTCCGTTCCTAAGGTCTCATCACCGGGTAAGTCTCAAAGAGCCTAAGGATAGGAATTCTACACAAACCGGATTGTCATCTAGGGATCTAACCTCTCCTTACCGGGTAAGTCTCGGGAAGGCAAGTCCTAAACATCGATCCTAGCACATTCAGTCCAATAACGGCTTATGAGGCTCACTACTACCTAGAGTTCATCATCTTCGGTATCTAAGAGCAAGAATCACCGGGTAGGTCTCTTCTAACACTTAGTTTCTAACACTAGGTCACCCTAGGGTAGATTTAGCTCAACAAACGCTAGGATTTCAACAATCTAACAACCTAACACTTAGATTTATCAATACAAGCAAGTCAGACGAAATTACGGGCAGTTCATCAAGAACCACGGCCATGGAATGCACTAGAACAGACCGTGATTTTGAACAGAGGCTAGGTTCGAGCAAACAATTAATCCAAAGGTACATCTAAGTCCATTCTATCATAGTCCAAGCCATAACCATCTTTTCCTTACCCTAGAATCGCATCTATTTAGCCAACAACATGCATCTCAATAATCAAACTCATTAAACATACAATCAAGGTTTCCATGGCAAGTAAATGAAGTGAAATAGAGATGAACAAGTAGAACAAAGAAAACCAAGCTGAATATGAGTTCAAAGAGAGACTTACAACCCTTCAAAAGAAGGTTTGAATCGTTCTTACAACCCTAGAAAATGTTTCCAACAATCTTCACTCTAAAAGCTATGAAAAACTAAGAATGGTGTGTTCTTCTCTTCTTCTCCAATGGAAGCCTTTCTTCTCCTCCAAGAGTAGCTCCAATCCAATCTTCAAATGAGAGAATAAGTGTTGTTGAGAGTGTGGGAGAGAATGGAGTGATGGGGTCTGTCCCTCAACAGCCTGCAGGACCACCTTTTATCCTCAACAAATTGCAAGAGTCGATCATGAAGATCGTGGGACAGCTGGCACAACTGTTTGGGGAAAACCACGGCCCATTTCCACACCCGTGGAAGTCCCAATGGCCGTGGTTTTGGTGCCTCAGCTTGTTTTGGATCATTAAGCCACGATTTGGTGCATGACATGCACCAACAAGGTCCCATGTGTCCTCCTTAGCTCCTAACTTGCTTCCCAATGAGTCCGAAGGTGTGTCACCTCGAGGAACGATCCTCAAATGTATCGATTAAGCTCCTAAAGCTCCCAAAATACCTACAAAACATGCAAAAGTCCGTGTAGACGTCTATCTCGACAAATATACAAGAATTGAATGCAAACGTCATGAACTAGTGCTAAACCATGCATGAATGAGCAGAAAAACTATCTAAATGAGTGCCTAAACCTAAGTCATAAATCGTGTTATCAAAAATACCCCATACTTAAGGTTTGCTCGTCCCCGAGCAAGTCCCAACTATAGACTAAGAGATGACATGATTTATGCATGCAGAAAAACAACAAAATCTTTTTGGAGTTTTGCTTCTAATATTGGATCACCTTCATAGTGATGTTTCATGGCAATGGACAAGTAATCATGCATCAAATAAATGAAGGCACGGAAAGACAATTGTACTTAACTCGAAGGCATGCATGAAATGTAAAAACGAAGAAGTCAAGATGATCATGAGCATATCCAATCTAGATCACTAAGTCTTACACACATGCAAATAGGTCACAAGGGCTTGTGAAATAAAAGGCCAAGAAACGTTGTGATTAGGTGGGAATTTTTAAGGTCATGTGATGCTAATCCGGGAAAGGAACTAAACAACCACAACTTCACATTTTCTATCAACTTCCCACAAGTGTATATTTTTCTCCATTTTTCCTTTCTTTTCTTTTCATTTTCTTTCACTTATTTTTAAGACAATGTCATTGGTGTACAAAAGCCGAAACCTTGGTGATTAGCCTTCCTCGGGCTTTTTTATTTTTCGAGGTGCATCCACACCGGGCACACATACCAAAGCTCGTTAGGACTATCGGTTTATTTGAATTTGGCAAGGCACAAACACCCGATTATGTGAATGGTGCCGAGTTACTCGTCATTTAAACCAACGTCCCCAAACCTATATTTTTTTCTACACTTTTTACAACAAATTCAGCACTTCATTCACAACATTCTTTCATCAACAACTTCACCCCACACTTGCTTTTCACACACTCAACACACTAACATGCTCCTATTCCGGGATGGGGCAAAAGAGGTCAAATTTATATCAATTGAGGTGCTCAAACAACATGATCAAGATGAGAAGTAGAGAGAGGTGAATTTCCTTAATCATGCAAAAGATCATGCAAACCCCACCCCATACTTAGAAACACATTGTCCCCAATGTGTAAATGAAGTAAAGAAGAGTGAAAGAGGGTTCTCACAATGTAAACATGGCTTGCTTTGGTATTTGAGATTACTCAAATGGAGTGATGTAGGATGATTCTATCAACGATGGTAGAGAGCTCAAAGTGTTTGTTATGGCATCGGGATCCGTGCTAGGCGCCGCTAGCCGTCCAAGTCCCGCGTCCGCTCCACCCACAATTGATGAAGGACTCATCATCATCATCCACATGCCATGCAAGGCTTCCATGCTACCAAGACTCTAGCACACACACAAAGCACACCAAACACACAAAAACAGAAAAAATGAAAAACAAAATATTAACAAAAAGAGAAACACGATTACCAATGGGTTGCCTCCCATTAAGCGCTTCTTTAAGGTCATTAGCTTGACTAAATTCGGGGGCGTCTCACTCAAGGTGAAGTGGGGCAATCATATCCACCGGAGCTTTCGGGATATACTTCTTCAACCGATGCCCATTCACCTTAAAATCTCCACAATGCTCCCCTCCTATCTCAACCGTTCCATGGGGAAAGATCTTCTTCACCACATAAGGACCCGCCCATCTTGACTTTAGCTTTCCGGGGAAGAGCCGCAGCCTTGAGTTGAAGAGAAGAACTAAGTCACCTTCATTCAACTCCTTCGGGATGAGACGCTTATCATGCCAACGTTTGGTCCTTTCTTTATAGATCCGGGCGTTTTCATAGGCATCCAACCGGATCTCCTCAAGAGCGTTCATATCAAGCAACCTCTTCTCACCGGCCTCCTTGAGGTTAAAATTCAACCACCTTATAGCCCAATATGCTCTATGCTCCAGCTCTACTAGAAGGTGGCAAGACTTGCCATAGACTAGCTTGTAAGGAGTGGTGCCAATCGGTGTTTTGAAAGCGGTTCTATAAGCCCACAAAGTATCATCGAGCTTCATAGCCCAATCCTTTCTCGTCCTAGAAACCGTCTTCTCAAGAATTCCCTTTATCTCCCAGTTGGAGATCTCCACTTGGCCACTAGTTTGGGGATGGTAAGGTGTTGCCACCTTATGAGTCACCTCATACTTAGCTAAAAGTGCTCCAAAGTTCCTATTAGTGAAGTGCTTCCCTCCATCACTTATGATCACCCTTGGTGTTCCAAACCTAGGGAAGATCACTCGGTTGAAGAACCGCACCACAACCTTGGCATCATTTATGGGAGAGGCGATTGCCTCCACCCATCTCGAGACATAGTCCACCGCCAATAGGATGTAGAGGTTGCCACATGAAGAGGGGAATGGCCCCATGAAGTCCACACCCCAAACATCAAATATCTCCACCTCTTGTATGTTGTTCAAGGGCATCTCATTCCTCCTTGAGATGTTGCCCGTCCTTTGGCAAGCATCACAAGCTACCACAAAATTTTGCACATCCTTAAACAAACTTGGCCAAAAGAATCCCGATTGCAACAACTTAGCACATGTCTTGTGTGAGCTAGCATGGCCTCCACATGGCAAAGAGTGACAATGGCGGATCACACTCTCCACCTCATCCTCCGGTATGCATCTTCTAAAAACTCCATCCGGCCCTCTTTTGAACAAAAGCGGCTCGCTCCAATAGTAATGCCTCACATCCTTGAAGAACTTTTTCCGCTGGGCATATGACATATTGGGAGACACCTCCTCGCACACAAGATAGTTCACAATGTTGGCATACCATGGCTCATTTCCTTTTGACACTTGAAACAAGCACTCCTCCACCATTTGCAATTGCTCATCCCGGAATGAGTCATCAATCGGGATGTCATCTCTCTCAATCTCCAATGGTGGGAGTCTACTAAGGTGATCCGCCACAGAATTTTCGGACCCTTTTTTATCCCGGATTTCCATGTCAAACTCTTGAAGAAGAAGGATCCACCGAATCAACCGAGGCTTGGCATCCTTCTTTGTAAGGAGATAACGGATCGCAGCATGATCTGTATACACAATGACCTTCGCTCCAACAAGATACGAGCGGAACTTCTCAAATGTGTACACAACCGCTAGCAACTCCTTCTCGGTGGTAGCATAATTGAGTTGGACATCATCTAGCGTCTTGCTAGCATAATAGATGGCATGTGTAAGCCCATCTTTCCTTTGTCCCAAAACAGCCCCAACGGCTACATCACTCGCGTCGCACATGATCTCAAACGGTAAACTCCAATCCGGAGGTTGCATTATGGGAGCGGTGATCAAAGCATTCTTCAACCTAAAAAAAGCCTCAAGGCAATCCTTGGAGAAAACAAACTCAACATCTTTCATTAGTAGGTTAGTAAGAGACTTAGAAATCTTAGAGAAATCTTTAATAAATCTCCGGTAAAAACCGGCATGCGCTAGAAAACTCCTTACCCCCTTCACCGAGGTAGGTGGTGGCAACTTCTCTATTGTTTCTATCTTAGCCCTATCAACCTCAATGCCTCGGTTGGACACCAAGTGTCCCAACAATACCTTCACTTACCATGAAGTGGCAGTTTTCCCAATTCAAGACTAGATTAGTCTCCTCACATCTTTTTAGCACTAGAGACAAGTTAGCTAAACAATCATCAAATGAAGATCCATAAACAGAAAAATCATCCATAAACACTTCCATGATGTTTTCAATATACTCAGAAAAGATAGCCATCATACACCTTTGAAAGGTGGCAGGTGCATTACACAACCCAAATGACATTCTCCTATATGCAAATGTACCCCAAGGACATGTGAATGTGGTTTTCTCTTGGTCATCGGGGTGGATAGGGATTTGGAAGAATCCACTATAACCATCTAAATAGCAAAAGTGAGAATGTTGAGCTAATCTCTCTAGCATTTGGTCAATAAATGGAAGAGGGAAGTGATCTTTCCTAGAGGCCACATTTAGTTTCCTATAGTCTATACACATCCTCCATCCCGTAACTGTTCTAGTTGGGATTAGTTCATTATTCTCATTAGTTACTACGGTCATCCCACCCTTCTTAGGAACCACATGCACGGGACTAACCCACTTACTATCCGAAATCGGGAAAATGATTCCCGCATCTAGCAATTTAAGAATCTCCTTTTTGACTACTTATTTCATGATAGGGTTTAGTCTTCTTTGAGGTTCAATTGAAGGTTTATGATTATCTTTCATTAAGATCTTATGCATGCACAAAGAAGGTTTAATGCCAACTAAATCATCAATGGTATAGCCAATGGCTTTCCTATGCAATCTCAATTCATGCAACAATCTAGCAAGTTCATCATCATTCAAGCATGCATTCACAATAACCGGATATGTAGAATTCTCACCAAGAAAAGCATACTTCAAATGAGAGGGGAGGGGTTTAAGTTCAAGTTTAGGAGGACCTTTATCGAGTAGAGACGATCCATATAATGTTGGTTGAGATGAATCCAAAGCCATGGAAGACTCCCCAAAGCTCCTTGAAGCTTGATCAACAACCAATGCAGTTTCTGGAGAAACCACGGGCAAAATTACGGGCTCTGGCACAACCACGGCCGTGGAACTTGCAAAGCTAGCACTTCGGAGCACTCCAGTAGGTTCCACGGGTAAAACCACGGGCGTGGTTCTTCCCCCCATGCCGTGGTTCTTGCAGAAATTCAGCACACCTTTGTGTGCTTCAAATTCAGCTCTTGTCTCCTTTTCCAATGCTTCCAAAGCCTTGATTTCTTCATTGCAGGCCTCCTCATCTCCTTCCTCCATCAAACTTAAGCTAAGAACCTTCTCCAAGGGGTCCTTGATCAAGATTGAGCTCACAACTTCTCTACAATCCTCTTGCTCGACAATGTTGAACACATCTTCACCAAGGGCTGACCCCTTCATCATTGTGGACAACTTGAACTTGATATTCTCTTCTCCAATGTTGAAGGAGAGAATTCCATTCTTACAATCTACCAAGCATCCGAAAGTGGCTAGGAAAGGTCTCCCTAAGATGATAGGAACCGGATAGTCCGCCGGGATGTCCAAAACAACGAAGTCTATGGGCACATAGAACTTCCCGAGTTGCACCGGTAGTTCCTCCAAAATTCCAACGGGGTGAGTGATTGAACGGTCCGCCATGTAGAGGGTTATCTTGACCGGCTTTGGCTCTCCTAATCCAACCTTGTTACAAAGTGCAAGCGGTATGATGCTTACACTTGCCCCAAGGTCACACAGGGCTTCATACTTCACTTCTCCCACTCCAATTGGCACACAAAAGGATCCCGAATCTCTTAGCTTAGGAGGTATCTCCTTCTTCATAGTTTGAATCAATTCCGAGGACCTCTTTGTCATCCTCACTTCTCCATACTCCTCCAACTTCCTTTTGTTGGAGAGTATTTCCTTCAAAAACTTGCCATATGCCGGCATACCTAGAATAGCATCCATGAACGGAATGTTAATATGCAATTTAGACATAAGTTTAAGGAATTTACCGAAGTGTTTGTCCAAACGAGCTCTTGCTCGTGATTGTGGGAATGGTAGTGGTGGCTTGTATGGAGGTGGTGCCACATATGTTGGCTCATCTTCCTTGTCTTTTCCTCCTTCTTCTTGCAAGGTCTCTTCCTCAACCACTACTTGTTTTCCCTTGTCATTTCCCTTAGGTAAGGGATCCTTCATGCTCAACCCGCTCCTTGTTGTGATGGCCAACACTTGGCCTCTCGGGTTGTCTTCGGTTCTTCCAGGAAGCTTTCCCGGATCTCTATGAGCTTCACCCGCCTTTTGGAACACTTGTGCTTCCAACACCTTTTGAGCCTTAGAAATGGTATTCATCGTGCTCTCAAGACCACTCAACCTTCCAAGCAATTGCTCAAACATCATCTCTGTTCTATCCTTTGGAGGTTGAGTGAATCCGGGTGGAGGTTCTTGTGAAGCCTTTGGTGGTGGAGCTGCGCTTGTGGAAGCGGGAGGATTCAAGGCTCCATCCGGGTTAGAATAGGAAAACCCGGGATGGTTGTGGTTAGGCCGGTAATTGTTGAATTGCCGGTTGTTGAAGTTCCTTGGGCCTTGATAGTTGTTAAAATTGCCCCTTCCCATGTAGTTCACATCTTCCTCCTTGGAAGACAAGTTTGCTTGCACTTGCACTTGAGGGCTTGCTTGATTCTTCAAAGTTGTAGCACACAACTCCCTCAAAGATTTCAGCTCATTGTTGATTGCATCAAGCTTGAAGTTACTCATGGTGACTTCACTCACCTCATATGCTCCCGCTTTCCTCCCATCACTCTTCCTATAGGAGTACTTCTCAATCACCAAAGCTTGTTTCTCTACAAACTCCCAAGCTTCATCCACATTCTTTTCCATGAAAGTCCCACCGGAAAGAGATTGAAGCTTGAATTGGCTATCTTCATCAAGTCCCTTGAAGTAGATCTCCAAAAGCTCTATTTTCGGTATACCATAGTGTGGACAATCTAGGAGAAGATCCTTGAACCTCTCCCAAGACTTGAATAGGCTTTCTCTATCCTTCATCACGAAGGCATTGATCTTCCCTCTTAATTCGGTAGTCTTGGAGGGTGGGAAGAACTTTGTCAAAAACTCGGTTGTCATCTCCTCCCAAGTACTCACTCGCCCTTGTTGAATAGATTGATACCAAGCCAAGGCTTTATCCTTAAGTGAGAAGGAAAAAGCCCTAAGCTTATGGTTGTTGCTCTCTAATCTAGGCGGTCTTAGAGTCTCCATCAAGATCTCATAGTTCATCAAGTGTTGATGAGGAGACTCTCCTTCCATCCCTCCAAATTGATTATGCCGGATCATTTGTAGAACTTGAGGGCGGAGCTCGTAATCATGGGATGCGGGATCTCCTAAGTTCACACCCGGACGGTGTTCTCTTTGTGCCGGATCCATACGTTGCCCTAACGTTTGTGGTTCTTCAATAGCAATGGGCACAACCCAAATATTAACCGCCGGCTGCGGTTGTGGTGGAGGTGGAGGTTGTTGATGATTAAGCTCTCTTTGCACAAGAGCTTGCCTAATCTCTTCAATCTCCCTCCTAGTTGCTTCTTGCCTCTCATTGGCAAGTCTCCTCTCATTCTCCAAGGCTTCATCTCTTAGTCTAATTCTCCAAGGCTTCATCTCTTCAATCTCCCTCCTTGTTGATGAATGGAGCTAAATCCTTGCCACGAGATCTACGCATACACCTAAAGAGTGAGAGATGTCCTGAAAAGCAAAGACACAAACCAAAGGAGATCAAAAGCAACAAGAAAGACCTACACTATAAACAATCACAAACAATGACTCAATCTTAACCTAGTCCCCGGCAACGGCGCCAAAAACTTGTTACGCTAAGAACGTGACACGCAAAAAGTCTTAAATTTATACTCGTTATATTTTTCCTAACTCCTAGCGAATCCGCAGTGTACGAGACATTTTGTAGTAGGGATAGTATTCCGAGGTCGAACACAAAGACTGAGGTGAAATCGAGTCCAATAGTGACTAAGTATAGTATCGATCTAAACTAAGAAAAGATGAAAGAAACAAATAAATGAAAATCTCAATATTTTTGGGTTTGGTTTTGTGTGGTGATCAATCAAGAATCACAACGATATAAGAATGCAAAACAAACTATCAATCTAGCAAATCAACACAAACAAGCAAGACAAACACGAGATATGAGATCAAAGAGAGAAGAGCGGATTCTAGGGGTTGGAAATTCCAGTTATGGCATAGGACTTAAGCTATCTAATCATTCCTTGGGTTAACTATAGTATGTTGGGAGTGAGTGTTTCTAGATTGGGATCAATCACCGGGTAGGTCTCATGGTCCACTAGTCCGTTCCTAAGGTCTCATCACCGGGTAAGTCTCAAAGAGCCTAAGGATAGGAATTATACACAAACTGGATTGTCATCTAGGGATCTAACCTCTCCTTACCGGGTAAGTCTCGGGAAGGCAAGTCCTAAACATCGATCCTAGCACATTCAGTCCAATAGCGGCTTATGAGGCTCACTACTACCTAGAGTTCATCATCTTTGGTATCCTAGAGCAAGAATCACCGGGTAGGTCTCTTCTAACACTTAGTTTCTAACACTAGGTCACCCTAGGGTAGATTTAGCTCAACAAACACTAGGATTTCAACAATCTAACAACCTAACACTTAGATTTATCAGTACAAGCAAGTCAGACGAAATCACGGGCAGTTCATCAAGAACCACGGCCGTGGAATGCACTAGAACAGACCGTGATTTTGAACAGAGGCTAGGTTCGAGCAAACAATTAATCCAAAGGTACATCTAAGTCCATTCTATCATAGTCCAAGCCATAACCATCTTTTCCTTACCCTAGAATCGCATCTATTTAGCCAACAACATGCATCTCAACAATCAAACTCATTAAACATACAATCAAGGTTTCCATGGCAAGTAAATGAAGTGAAATAGAGATGAACAAGTAGAACAAAGAAAATCAAGCTGAATATGAGTTCAAAGAGAGACTTACAACCCTTCAAAAGAAGGTTTGAATCGTTCTTACAACCCTAGAAAATGTTTCCAACAATCTTCACTCTAAAAGCTATGAAAAACTAAGAATGGTGTGTTCTTCTCCTCTTCTCCAATGGAAGCCTTTCTTCTCCTCCAAGAGTAGCTCCAATCCAATCTTCAAATGAGAGAATAAGTGTTGTTGAGAGTGTGGGAGAGAATGGAGTGATGGGGTCTGTCCCTCAACAGCCTGCAAGACCACCTTTTATCCTCAACAAATTGCAAGAGTCGGCCATGAAGATCGTGGGACAGCTGTCACAGCTGTTTGGGGAAAACCACGGCCCATTTCCATGCCCGTGGAAGTCCCAGTGGCCGTGGTTTTGGTACCTCAGCTTGTTTTGGATCATTAAGCCACGATTTGGTGCATGACATGCACCAACAAGGTCCCATGTGTCCTCCTTAGCTCCTAACTTGCTTCCCAATGAGTCCGAAGGTATGTCACCTCGAGAAACGATCCTCAAATGTATCGATTAAGCTCCTAAAGCTCCCAAAATACCTACAAAACATGCAAAAGTCCGTGTAGACGTCTATCTCGACAAATATACAAGAATTGAATGCAAACGTCATGAACTAGTGCTAAACCATGCATGAATGAGCGGAAAAACTATCTAAATGAGTGCCTAAACCTAAGTCATAAATCGTGTTATCACATTGATAACACGATTTATGAATTAGGTTTAGGTAATCATTTAGATAGATTCATCACTCATTCATGCATGGTTTAGCACAAATTCGCGACGCTTGCACTCAATTCACGTATTTTGTCGAGATAGACGTCTACACGGACTTGTGCGTTGCTTTGTAGGTATTTCGGGGGGTCTTTTGGACATTAACCGATACATTAGAGGGCCAAGCCTCATGATGGTACACATCCAAGGCTAAGGAGGAGCATAAATGGAGCAACAAGGGACACAAAGACCACTATTGGTGCAAGCAATGGATCAACTCATGGCTAAACGATCAGGGCATGTTTCTGCTGAAGAAAATCGGACCAACAAGCAGCTAAATCGGCCGATTTTCTCCTACTGGGTCGATTTTTGGGCCTTTGACAGCTTAAGACACGTGTCCCACGATCTCTTGTCCGTCCTTGCTCTTGGTGGAGAATATAAGTGGTCCTGCAGGTGGTTGCTGAGCATCTCTCCTCTCCCACACTCTCATTCACAGCTCATTGATTTTGGAGGAAGATTGGAGGAGAAGAAAAGCTCTCAAAGATTGAAGGAAGAAGAAGAACACCATTGTAGGAGAATAGTGAGGTTGTGAGTGATTTTGAGTTGCTTTTGCAGTCTTTGATTGAAGAACTTTAGCAAGGGTTTGTTAGGAACGTTTTGGATCTTCATTTAAGAGTTTGTAAGTCTTGCTACAACTTGGATTTTGCTGAGATTAATTGATTTTGTTTCTCATCTTTCATTACTCATCTATGAACACCATGTATGCTTGTTTGATGATTTTGAATCTTGATATGCATATTATTGGCTAGTTTGTTGTGATTTTAGAGTGATGGATTGATGGTTATGGCTTGGGTGATGATAGGATGGACTTATATGTTGGTTTAGGATGATTTGTATGCACGAAACCCATCCCAGGAAGAAAAATCGGGCTGTTCATCATGAAGATCGGCCGATTTATATTAAGATCTACCCGATTTATTCTTCTGTTGCTTTCTAATTAATGAATCTGTATGATTGGGATGTTAGGTTGTTAAATCCTAGTGTTTATTAAGCCTAATTTAGCTTAGTATCACCTAATGCTACCAATCTAAGTGAGGGAAGAGATCTACCCGATGATTTCCGACCTTAGATACCTAAGATGATGAATGCTAGGTAGTAGCGAGTCTCATAAGCCGCTATTGGATCGAGTGTGCTAGGATTATTGCTTGAGATTCCCTTATTCCGAGACTTACCCGGTAAGGAGAGGGTTACCCTTAAGTAGTATCTATTTTGTGCGGAATTCCTTACTCTAACCCCTTGAGACCTATCCGGTAATAGGAGTTTGATGCGGGATTAGTGAAGTGAGAGACCTACCCGGTAATTGCTTCCATTAGTGAAATATTCTTTCCCAAACACCACAGCTTGTCCTTAGAATCCTTAGAACCTTGAGTCCAATGCCATAACCGGAAATCTTGACCTCTAGAATCTACTTTTCTCTCTTGATCATATACTTGTGCTTTGTGTTACTTACTCGTTTGCTAGCTTAATTTGTTAGTTGTTTTATTACCTTGCTTGACTTGTGATCTTTGTTTGATCACCACAAAAACCAACAAAAACATTGCGTTTTCCATTTTCTTTGTTCCTCATCTTATCTTAGTCTAGATTCACACTATCTTCGATCATTGCTTGACTCGATTTCACCTTAGTCTTTGTGTTCGACCTCGGAATACTTACCTTTCTACAAATGTCCCGTACACTGCGGGTTCGCTAGGAGTTAGGATAAATATAACGAGTATAAATTTAAGACTTATTGCGTGCACATCACACGATCTTAGCGTAACAAGTTTTTGGCGCCGTTGCCGGGGACTAGGTCTAGATTGAGTCTATTTGTGATTGTTTATAGTGTAGATCTTTCTTGTTGCTTTTGATCTCTCTTTGGTGTGTGTCTTTGCTTTTCAGGACATCATCTCTCTCTTTAGGTGTATGCGAAGATCTCGTGGCAATGATTTAGCTCCATTCGATCCCGAACCGGAGAAAACCCTTCGATCTAGATCCAAGAACATCCGAAAAGAGAAAGAGATGGCCGGAAGAAACCTCCAAGCTGAGTTGGATGAAGCCTTAGAGCAAATAAGGCTAAGAGATGAGCTCTTGGAGGAAGAGAGGAGACTTGCCAATGAGAGGCAAGAGGAAACTAGGAGAGAGATTGAAGAGATTAGGCAAGCCCTTATTCAAGGAGAGCTTAATCACCGACAACCTCCACCTCCTCCACCACCGGTGGAACAACCGCAGCCGGCGGCTAATGTTAGGGTTGCACCCATTGCCATTTAAGAGCCACAAACCCTAGGGAGACGTATGGATCCTGCACAAAGAGCACACCGTCCGGGTGTGAACTTAGGAGATCCCGCAACCTACAACTATGAGCTCCGCCCTCAAGTTCTACAAATGATCCGGCATAATCAATTTGGAGGGATGGAAGGAGAGTCTCCTCACCAACATTTGATGAACTACGAGATTTTGATGGAGACTCTTAGAACGCCAAGATTGGAGAGCAACAACCATAAGCTTAGGGCTTTTTCCTTCTCTCTTAAGGATAAAGCCTTAGCTTGGTATCAATCTATTCCACAAGGGCGAGTTGGTACTTGGGACGAGATGACAACCGAGTTTTTGACTAAGTTTTTCCCACCTTCCAAGACTACCGAATTAAGAGGGAAGATCAATGCCTTCGTGATGAAGGATAGAGAAAGTTTGTTCAAGTCTTGGGAGAGATTTAAAGACCTTCTCCTAGATTGTCCACACCATGGCATACCGAAAATTGAGCTATTGGAGATCTACTTCAAAGGACTTGATGAAGATAGCCAATTCAAGCTTCAATCCCTTTCCGGTGGGACTTTCATGGAGAAGCATGTAGATGATGCTTGGGAGTTTGTGGAGAAGCAAGCTCTAGTAATTGAGAAGTATTCCCATAGGAAGAGTGAAGGGAGAAAGGCGGGAGCATATGAGGTGAGTGAGGTCACCATGAGCAACTTCAAGCTCGACGCCATCAACAACAAGCTAAAGTCCTTGAGGGAGTTGTGTGCTACAACCTTGAAGAACCAAGCAACCCCTCAAGTGCTTCCACAAGCTAACTTGTCTTCCAAGGAGGAGGATGTGAACTATATGGGAAGGGGCAACTACAACAACTACCAAGGCTCAAGGAACTTCAACAACAACCGACAATTCAACAATTACCGGCCCAACCATAACCATCCCGGGTTTTCTTACTCTAACCCGGATGGAGCCTTGAACCCTCCCGCTTCTACAAGCACAACTCCACTACCAAAAGCTTCACAAGAACCTCCACCCGGATTTACTCAACCTCCAAAGGATAGAACCGAAATGATGTTTGAGCAATTGCTTGGAAGGTTGAGTGGTCTTGAGAGCATGGTGACTTCTATCTCAAAGGCTCAAAAGGTTTTGGAAGCACAAGTGTTCCAAAAGGCGGGTGAAGCACATAGAGATCCGGGGAAGCTTCCCGAAAGAACCGAAGAAAACCCAAGAGGCCAAGTGTTGGCTATTACAACAAGAAGTGGGTTAAGCATGAAGGATCCTTTGCCCAAGGAGAATGCTAAAGGGAAGCAAGTGGTGAATGAAGAAGAGACTTTGCAAGGAGATGGAGGCAAGAGCAAAGATGTAGAGCCAACCTATGTGGCACCGCCTCCATACAAGCCACCACTACCGTTCCCTCAATCACGAGCAAGAGCTCGCTTGGACAATCATTTTGGTAAGTTCCTTGAACTAATGTCTAAATTGCATATTAACATTCCGTTCATGGATGCTATCTTAGGTATGCCGGCATATGGCAAGTTCTTGAAGGAAATACTCTCCAACAAAAGGAAGTTGGAGGAGTATGGGGAGATAAGGATGACTAAGAGATCCTCGGAGTTGATTCAAACGATGAAGGAGGAGATACCTCCCAAGCTAAGGGATCCGGGATCCTTTTGTGTGCCAATCGGAGTAGGAGAAGTGAAGTATGACGCCCTATGTGATCTTGGGGCAAGTGTAAGCATCATCCCGCTCGCACTTTGCAACAAGGTTGGGCTAGGAGAGCCAAAGCCGGTCAAGATGACCCTTTACATGGCGGACCGCTCAATCACTCATCCGGTTGGGATCTTGGAAGACATTCCGGTGCAACTAGGGAAGTTCTATGTGCCCATAGACTTCGTTGTTTTGGATATCCCGGCGGACTATCCGGTTCCTATCATCTTGGGGAGACCTTTCCTAGCTACTTCCGGATGCCTAGTGGATTGCAAGAATGGGACTCTCTCCTTCAACATTGGAGAAGAGAACATCAAGTTCAAGCTGTCCACAATGATGAAAGGGCCAACCCTTGATGAGGATATATTCAACATAGTTGAAGAAGAGGAGTCTAGAGCGGTTGTGAGCTCAATCTTGCTCAAGGACCCACTTGAGAGGGTTCTTAGCTCAAGCTTGATGGAGGAAGGAATTGAGGAGAGTAGCAATGAAGTAATCAAGGCCTTGAATGCATTGGACGAGCTACCAAGTGTTGGGTTTGAAGTGCTAGAAGAAGAGGAAAACTGCCAGAAAAATCGGACTGGAGGGCAAAAATCGGCCGATTTTTCTCCTTGGGCTGAAATTTCAGCCAGTTTTGCCAAAACAGAAACTCAGATCGACCCCCCCTCAGATAAATCGTCCGATTTTTCTTCCTGGGTCGATTTTCCTGAGTCTTTTCAGCACCAACCACTTGAGTGTGAGCAATCATCAAGGGACTTCGAGGAGGCTTCCATGGCTTTGCAATCATCTCAACCTACATTGTATGGATCGTCTCCAACCGAAAAAGGTCCTCCTCAACTTGATCTCAAACCTCTTCCTTCTCATTTAAAGTATGCTTTCCTTGGTTCAAATTCTACTTATCCGGTGATTGTGAATGCATCTTTGAATGATGATGAACTTGATAGATTATTGAATGAATTGAAACTGCATAGAAAGGCAATAGGATACACCATTGATGATCTTGTTGGCATCAATCCCTCTTTGTGCATGCATAGGATAATGATGGAAGATAATCATAAACCCTCTATTGAACATCAAAGAAGATTGAATCCCATAATGAAAGAGGTAGTCAAAAAGGAAATCATTAAGTTGCTAGATGCGGGAATTATCTACCCTATCTCGGATAGTAAGTGGGTTAGTCCCGTTCATGTAGTACCTAAGAAGGGTGGGATGACCGTAGTAACCAATGAGAACAATGAACTAATCCCGACTAGGACGGTTACGGGATGGAGGATATGTATTGATTATAGAAAGCTTAACATGGCCTCTAGGAAAGATCACTTCCCTCTCCCCTTCATTGACCAAATGTTAGAGAGATTAGCTCAACACTCTCATTTTTGCTACTTAGATGGTTAAGCGGATTCTTCCACATCCCTATCCACCCCGATGACCAAGAGAAAACAACCTTTACATGTCCATGGGGTACTTTTGCATATAGGAGGATGCCATTTGGGTTGTGTAATGCACCCGCCACCTTCCAAAGGTGTATGATGGCTATTTTTTCGGAATACATTGAAAATATCATGGAAGTGTTCATGGATGATTTCTCTGTTTATGGTCCTTCCTTTGATAATTGCTTGGCTAACTTGTCATTAGTATTGCAAAGATGTGAGGAGACAAATCTTGTCTTAAATTGGGAAAAATGCCACTTCATGGTAAGTGAAGGTATCGTGTTAGGACACTTGGTGTCTAACCGTGGCATCGAGGTTGATAGGGCCAAGATTGAAACGATAGAAAAGTTGCCACCACCTACCTCGGTGAAAGGGGTAAGGAGTTTCCTAGGGCATGCCGGTTTTTACCGGAGGTTCATTCAAGACTTCTCTAAAATTTCTAAGCCCCTTACTAACCTACTAATGAAGGATGTTGAAATGATTTTCTCCAAAGATTGCCTTGAGGCTTTTTGTAGGTTGAAGAACGCTTTGATCTCCGCACCTATCATGCAACCTCCGGATTGGAGTTTACCGTTTGAGATCATGTGTGATGCAAGCGATGTAGCCGTTGGGGCTGTTTTGGGGCAAAGGAAAGATGGGCGAACTCATGCCATTTATTATGCTAGCAAGACGCTAGATGATGCCCAACTCAACTATGCCACAACCGAGAAAGAGTTGCTAGCGGTAGTGTATGCCTTTGAGAAGTTTCGGTCATACCTTGTTGGAGTGAAGGTCATTGTTTATACGGATCATGCTGCGATCCGTTACCTCCTTACAAAGAAGGATGCCAAACCTAGGTTGATTCGGTGGATCCTTCTTCTTCAAGAATTTGATTTGGAAATCCGGGACAAGAAGGGATCCGAGAACTCCGTGGCGGATCACCTTAGTAGATTGCCTCCATTAGAGCTTGGATGAGATGACATTCCAATTGATGACTCATTCCGGGATGAGCAATTGCAAATGGTGGAGAAGTGCTTGTTCCAAGTGTCTAGAGGGAGTGAGCCGTGGTATGCCGACATTGTGAACTACTTGGTGTGTGAGGAAGTGCCTCCCGGATTGACATATGCCCAAAGGAAGAAGTTCTTCAAAGATGTGAGGCATTACTATTGGAGCGAGCCACTTTTGTTCAAAAGAGGGCCGGATGGAATGTTTAGGAGATACATACCGGAGGATGAAGTAGAGAGTGTGATCCGGCATTGCCACTCCTTACCATGTGGAGGGCATGCTAGCTCACACAAGACATGTGCGAAGGTGCTACAATCGGGCTTCTTTTGGCCAAGTTTGTTCAAGGACGTGCAAGGCTTTGTGGTAGCTTGTGATGCTTGCCAAAGGACGGGCAACATCTCAAGGAGGAATGAGATGCCCTTGAACAACATCCAAGAGGTCGAAATATTTGATGTATGGGGCGTGGACTTCATGGGACCGTTTCCTTCTTCATGTGGCAATCTCTACATCCTATTGGCGGTGGATTATGTGTCGGGATGGGTGGAGGCAATCGCCTCTCCTACAAATGACGCCAAGGTTGTGGTGCGGTTCTTCAACCGAGTGATCTTTCCTAGGTTTGGAACACCTAGGGTGATCATAAGCGATGGAGGGAAGCACTTCACCAATAGGAATTTTGGAGCACTTTTGGCTAAGTATGGGGTGACTCATAAGGTGGCAACACCTTACCATCCCCAAACTAGTGGCCAAGTGGAGATCTCCAACCGGGAGATCAAGGCCATTCTTGAGAAGACGGTATCAAGGACGAGAAAAGATTGGGCTATGAAGCTCGATGATGCCTTGTGGGCATATAGGACCGCCTTTAAAACACCAATTGGCACCACTCCTTACAAGTTGGTCTATGGCAAGTCTTGCCACCTTCCGGTAGAGATGGAGCATAGAGCTTATTGGGCCTTAAAGTGGCTAAATTTTGACCTCAAGGAGGCGGGAGAGAAGCGGTTGCTAGACATGAACGCCCTTGAGGAGATCCGGTTGGATGCTTATGAGAATGCCCGGATCTACAAGGAGCGGACCAAAAGGTGGCATGACAAGCGCCTCCTTCCAAAGGAGTTGAATGAAGGCGACTTGGTGCTTCTCTTCAACTCGAGGCTACGGCTCTTCCCCGGAAAGCTCAAATCAAGATGGACCGGGCCATATGTGGTGAAGAAGATCTTTCCTCATGGAGCGGTAGAGATAGGAGGAGATCATTGTGGTGACTTCAAGGTGAATGGGCACCGTTTGAAGAAGTACATCCCGGAAGCCCCGGTGGAAGTGATTGCCCCACTTCACCTTGATTGAAACGCTCATGAATTTGGTCAAGCTAATGACCTTAAAGAAGCGCTTAATGGGAGGCAACCCATTGGTACATGTTCTTTCTTTCTTTTTCTTGCTTTTGTTTGATCTCACTCTTGGTGTGCTTTGTTTTTTCTCTCGTGTTTTTGGGTGCTAGATCTTGTTGATTGTCATGAGTTATGAGATGTTGGAAGTCATGTGAAGACCCCATGGAGCTATGTAAGGTACAAGATCCAAGCACATAGACGAGGAGGAAATCACCCAGAAAAATCGGACTGTTCATGCACAAAATCGGCCGATTTTCCTGGGCTATGGGGCGATTTTTCCTCTGTATAAAGGAAAGTGATGATCTCCAATCAAGCATGGGTGGAGCGGACGAGGAACTTGGACGGCTTGTGGTGCCAAGCGCGGGTTCCGACACCACAATGAACATCAAGAGCTCTCTACCATCCTTGATCGATCATCCACCATCATCATTCAATGAGAACCGAAATACCAAAGCATCACCAATTTTACATTGTGAGGACTCTCTTTCACTTCTTTATTTAGTTTACACATTAGGGACAATGTGCTTCTAAGTATGGGGTGGGGTTTTCATGATCACTTGCATGATTAGCATCTAGGATAGTTTAATTTTGTCACATGTTTCATTATGTCTTGCATTGTACATACATGTTTCGAAAAATCCAAAAAAAATTCAGAAAATTTTAAAACTTTTAGTGCTTCTAAGGCTTGGATATGACCCTAATGATTGAACCTTGTGTTGTGGATTGGCTATGGATGACCTTATGTGTTAAATTGATGATAGCATATGTGGACATGAAGTACTTCTCTTGAAAACCATGAATGATTTGTGATCATGAATGTTTGCCTTGATTGAATTGAGTATTGAAAGTCGAAATTGCATGCTAGTTCTTGCACGTCAATTAGGAGTGATTAAGGCAATTCATTTTCCTCTACTTCTCATCTTGATCATGTTGCTTGAGCACCTCAATTGAGATAAATTTGACCTCTTTTGACCCATCCGGGAATAGGAGCATGCTAGTGTGTTGATGTGTGTGAAAAGCAAGTGTGGGGTGAAGTTGTTGATGAAAAGAATGTCATGCATAAAATGCTGAATTTGTTGTGAAAGTGTAGCCAAAAATATAGGCTTGGGGACATTGGCTTAAATGACAAGTAACTCGGTACACTTCACATAATCGGGTGTTGGTGCCTTGCCAAAGTCAAATAAACCAATAGTCCTAACGAGTTTTGGTATGTGTGCCCGGTGTGGTTGCATCTCGAAAAATAGAAAAAGCCCGAGAATGGCTAATCACCAAGGTTTCGGCTTTTGCACACCAATGCCATTGTCTCAAAAATAAAAGAAAGAAAAGAAAATGAAGAAAAATATACACTTGAGGGAAGTTGATAAGAAATGTGAAGTTGTGGTTGTTTAGTTCCTTTCCCGGATTAGCATCACATAACCTAGAAAATTCCCACCTAATCACAACGTTTCTTGGCCTTCTATTTTACAAGTCCTTTTGACCTACTTGCATGTGTGTAAGACTAAGTGATTTAGATTGGATATACTCATGATCATCTTGACTTCTTCATCTTTACATTTCATTGCATGCTATCAAATTAAGTGTAATTGTCTTTCCATGCTTTTATTTATTTGATGCATAATTGGTTGTCCATTGCCATGAAACATGACTATGAAGGTGATCTAATACTAGAAGCACAAACCATAAAGATTTTGCCATTTTTCTGCATACATAAATCATGTCATCTCTTAGTCTATAGTTGGGAATTTGCTCGGGGACGAGCAAACCTTAAGTATGGGGTATTTTTGATAACACGATTTATGACTTAGGTTTAGGTAATCATTTAGATAGATTCATCACTCATTCATGCATGGTTTAGCACAAATTCGCGACGTTTGCACTCAATTCACGTATTTTGTCGAGATAGACGTCTACACGGACTTGTGCGTTGCTTTGTAGGTATTTCGGGGGTCTTTTGGACATTAACCGATACATTAGAGGGCCAAACCTCATGATGGTACACATCCAAGGCTAAGGAGGAGCATAAATGGAGCAACAAGGGACACAAAGACCACTATTGGTGCAAGCAATGGATCAACTCATGGCTAAACGATCAGGGCATGTTTCTGCTGAAGAAAATCGGACCAACAAGCAGCTAAATCGGCCGATTTTCTCCTACTGGGTCGATTTTTGGGCCTTTGACAGCTTAAGCCACGTGTCCCACGATCTCTTGTCCGTCCTTGCTCTTGGTGGAGAATATAAGTGGTCCTGTAGGTGGTTGCTGAGCATCTCTCCTCTCCCACACTCTCATTCACAGCTCATTGATTTTGGAGGAAGATTGGAGGAGAAGAAAAGCTCTAAAAGATTGAAGGAAGAAGAAGAACACCATTGTAGGAGAATAGTGAGGTTGTGAGTGATTTTGAGTTGCTTTTGCAGTCTTTGATTGAAGAACTTTAGCAAGGGTTTGTTAGGAACGTTTTGGATCTTCATTTAAGAGTTTGTAAGTCTTGCTACAACTTGGATTTTGCTGAGATTAATTGATTTTGTTTCTCATCTTTCATTACTCATCTATGAACACCATGTATGCTTGTTTGATGATTTTGAATCTTGATATGCATATTATTGGCTAGTTTGTTGTGATTTTAGAGTGATGGATTGATGGTTATGGCTTGGGTGATGATAGGATGGACTTATATGTTAGTTTAGGATGATTTGTATGCACGAAACCCATCCCAAGAAGAAAAATCGGGTTGTTCATCATGAAGATCGGCCGATTTATATTAAGATCTACCCGATTTATTCTTCTGTTGCTTTCTAATTAATGAATCTGTATGATTGGGATGTTAGGTTGTTAAATCCTAGTGTTTATTAAGCCTAATTTAGCTTAGTATCACCTAATGCTACCAATCTAAGTGAGGGAAGAGATCTACCCGATGATTTCCGACCTTAGATACCTAAGATGATGAATGCTAGGTAGTAGCGAGTCTCATAAGCCGCTATTGGATCGAGTGTGCTAGGATTATTGCTTGAGATTCCCTTATTCCGAGACTTACCCGGTAAGGAGAGGGTTACCCTTAAGTAGTATCTAGTTTGTGCGGAATTCCTTACTCTAACCCCTTGAGACCTACCCGGTAATAGGAGTTTGATGCGGGATTAGTGAAGTGAGAGACCTACCCGGTAATTGCTTCCATTAGTGAAATATTCTTTCCCAAACACCACAACTTGTCCTTAGAATCCTTAGAACCTTGAGTCCAATGCCATAACCGAAAATCTTGACCTCTAGAATCTACTTTTCTCTCTTGATCATATACTTATGCTTTGTGTTACTTACTCGTTTGCTAGCTTAATTTGTTAGTTGTTTTATTACCTTGCTTGACTTGTGATCTTTGTTTGATCACCACAAAAACCAACAAAAACATTGCGTTTTCCATTTTCTTTGTTCCTCATCTTATCTTAGTCTAGATTCACACTATCTTTGATCATTGCTTGACTCGATTTCACCTTAGTCTTTGTGTTCGACCTCGGAATACTTACCTTTCTACAAATGTCCCGTACACTGCGGGTTCGCTAGGAGTTAGGATAAATATAACGAGTATAAATTTAAGACTTATTGCGTGCACATCACACGATCTTAGCGTAACACACATCTTTTGGATGTTGTTTACCCCCAACGAGTGTTACGTTGTAAGACTGAGGTCGAGCCCTCAACATGTGTAGATCTCTTAGAGATTATTGAGACTAGAAGTTATAGACTTCTAACAACCGTATCGTTCATGATTCTTGACGCCTTGCATGTCCAGGCTCTCCTTGCTCCTTTCTTGAGGGAAACTGAGCTTTTCCTGAGTGTTCCTTGAGTTGTTGCTGAGCCTTGTGTTACCTTCGAGTGAGGTAAGTCCCTTGGACTTACTCAGCTTCATTCCGTATATTGGTTTGAGTGTTTTGGCTTGTTTGTGTTGTTTATTATTGTTATAACGGATAACCGGACTAGGATTCACCCTTTATTACCCTTAAGTGGCCCAAGTGTATTATAACCGGGCGGTGACCACTTGTCTAGTTCTACAGGAGACTAGAATGTGCTCTTTGTTAGCATGAAATATTGTGATATTTTAGGCACGTTTTCTAAGTGTATTTGATTCATATTGATAGTCTTTGATTTAGCATTGTTGCAATTGTGAGCTAGTTCGCCTATATTGTCGATATGGATGTCTACACTAGCTTTATGTTGATTATAGGTGATTAAGAGCCATTTCCGAATGGAATCGAGCAAAGACGAGTTGATTGAGTATGTCCATGGATTAAGGGCATTCTTAGGAGCAAAATGGATGTCAACTTAAGGAATGCACGAGGCTAGGGAAGAATCACGTTCTTGCCCTAAACCACGCTCTAAAATACGGCCGTACTACAAACCACGTTCAGTTCCACGGCCGTGGAACCCTGCAGGAGAAGCGTGGTTCATTCCAGAAGCTTTTACGGTCGTGGAATCCATGGTTCAAACCGTGTTGATTTCCACGCTCTAAATTACGGTCGTGGAACCTTCCACGACCGTGATCTTGGCGATCTTTTTCGCCACACTTTGAAGCCACGATCTTTTGAAGATTGGGCCGGGCCGACATTTTATCTTGCCCTATAAAAAGACGGACGAAGGGAGATTCCGGAATCCTCGTTTACCCCGCTTACATCTCCGCTTAGACGCATTTACGCCTCGTTTTGGGACCTTCGCTTGGAGAGCATACTTGCATATTCGCTCACGCTCGGATTTGCCCTAATCTCGCACTTTGGTGGAGATTGTGATTGAGATTTCCGGATTGATGGAAGAGTCGGAAGATTGTTGCAAGAAGACTTCTCTTCTTGTTTAGGTTTGATTTAGAAGACGGATTGACATCCCGTTCTTCCTTCTTATCTAAGATTTGTGTTTATTGTTCTAATTCCGAATCTAGTGACAATAATTGTTGTGGGTTTTGACTTTGAGATTGGTTTGAAGTTTATTAGAAGTTTTTGGAAGTTTTCATCTTTCAATCTTTTAATCTTTGAATTTGATATCATAATGATGACTGTTGGCTAAAAACCCTTAACAATTCTAAGGTGAAGGGTTGATAGTTGTGGCTTAGATGATGATAGATCGATCGTAAACAAATTAGACCCTGAGAGTTAGAGAGAATCGCCGACGAACCCTAAATTACGGCATGTTCTTGAGTCCACGGCCGTGGAACCTCAAGAACTAACCGTAATTTCCCTTAAGTTTACGAACCTGCTTTTACTTTAATCCAAAGTTAAAGATTTACTTTAACTTAGTTTAGGCTTGCCTTTTCTAGGTGGTAGTGAAGCCTCAACAACCTCTACCTCGATTGTGAGTGTCACAACCTTAATCGATTTAGTTAGTCTTGATCCTTGGATTACAAGTTTGGGTATTTGACATTAATTCTTGCCTTTGGAACCTTTCTATATTGAAGCCTCAACAACCTGTATAGAGAGTGTCTTGTAGGTGAGTCATATAAGGTTTTTGGAACTTCACCGTACGATTACCTTACATTAGCATACCTTTGCATATCTCAACTCTGTCTATATATCATTAAGTATATCTTGAATCGATTGCCACAGCTAGATACTTGGATCTTTAAGATTGTTGTTTTCCCAATAATTTGCAAAGCTCTTATATTCACTTGCTTGATATTCTGCGATCGAATTTATTCTCCCCAAATCCCTGTGTTCGATACTCTGGAATACTTGCTAATCTACGCCGATCCGTACACTGCGGGTTCGCTTGCTTGATTCTAGTTTTATAATTAAAACTTATTTGCACGTACGTTTAGGGGCGAACAAGTTTTTGGCGCCGTTGCCGGGGATTTGGCTTAGACCGAATTCGGTAACCGGTTGTCAAGCTTGGGAGCTTGCTCTCGTTATTTGATATTACTTTAAGTGCATGTGCAGGTCTAGGAACACCGAAGACCTCTTACCTCTTGATCAAGAGCTTGAGAGGACTTTAAGGCAAAAACGCAAGGAAAAGAAGATGGCTGAAGAACACGAACGTGATCTTCAAGCGGAGTTGGCGGAGAAGGAAGCTCAACTCCAATGGAATGAGAACATCCGCCGAGATGAAATGGATCGTCATCAATCTCAAGTTAACAATCTATATGATATGATTTTCCAAATGAGGATAGAACTAAGCGACCTTAAGAATAAGGGAAGCAAGAAATCCTCAAGAAGGGCATCAAGATCTAGAAGAAGAGGTCATTCGTCCGCTGATGATAGTGATTCTTCCATGCCACCGCTAGAGGAGATTGATCCCATGATCAACGTGAATCCTTTTCATCCACGGGGAGCTGCTAATCGCCGCATTCCGCCTAGGAATGCGAGGATCGAACGTGTGGATAATGAGCCAAGAACTCTTGGCCAAAGGATGGATCCAACACAACAACCGTGCCGTTTGGGCGTGAATTTCGATGCTGAAGATGTGCAAGGGTTTAGCTTCAACCCTCAAGTTATTACTCTTGTTCGCCAAAACCAATTTGGCGGGACAAGCGCTGAATCTCCACACCAACACTTGCAAAACTTTGAGTGTATGATGGAGACAATGAGACCAAAGAGTGCTACTACCAACAACTATAAGCTCAAGCCTTTCTTCGTCTCCTTGAAGGGGAAAGCGTTGTCTTGGTACCAAGCTCTTCCTAGGGGGAAACTAGACACGTGGGAAGACCTTTCCGCGGAGTTCCTCACCAAATTTTTCCCGCCATCCAAAACGGCGGAACTTAGAGGTAAGATCAATGCATTTTCCATGAGGTCTAACGAAAGCTTGTTTCAATCATGCGAAAGGTTTCAGGACTTGTTATTGGATTGCCCTCATCATGGCATATCCAAACTTGCCTTGCTGGAGATTTACTATAAGGGGCTGGATGCAGGAACGCAATTCAACCTCCAATCCCTCTCACGTGGAACATTCATGGACATGAGAGAAGATGACGCTTGGGACTTCATTGAGAAGCAAGCAAGAGTCATAGAGAAGTATTCCCACCGGAAGGTGGAGGGAAATCGTGTGGAGCAAGGAGCGAAGCTCACACATGAAGCTCAAAATCAGATTTTCTCCCTCAACAATGAGATCAAAGAGTTGAAGGAGGCTATCAAGACCAACTTCCCAAAGCAACAAGGGAAGGATGTTGGCTATTTGGGCAACAACAATGGCGGTGATAACACAAATCGCAACAACAACAATAACCGGAACAACAACCGGAATAACAATTGGAATGGAAACAACAACAACCGGAATAACCATTGGAATGGAAACAACAATTGGAACAACAATAGGAGTTCAAACAACAACAATTGGCGCTCCAATCAACAAAATTCCGGTAACTCTTATCCTTCCAATTCTAATTCACTAACTCCACCCTCCTCTTCCTCTACTCCTTTGAAAAGCTAGGGGCAATCATCTAACCGGAACAACAACCGGAATAACAATTGGAAACGATATTGGGAAAGCTTCAAGGGTTGGAAAACCGCATCATTAAGGTTGATGATCAAATCTCTAAGGTTGATAAAGCTCAAAAGGTTTTAGAAAACCAAATGTTCAGCCATGCGGAGGAAGTTCCTAGGAATCAAGGAAAACTTCCAGGAAAGACGGAGGACAACCCTAAGGGAAGGGCAATGGCAATTACAACTAGGAGCGGAGTGACTACCACCGATCCGCAGCCTAAGTTTGTTGAAGTATCCGTAGAAAAGGACAAGGAGAAAGAGAAGGGGAAGGAGAAGGAAGGTGTCTACGTTCCTCCTCCGGCTTACAAACCTCCCCTACCATTTCCTCAATCTAGAGCGAGAGCGCGCCTAGATAAACAATTTGGTAAGTTCATAGAACTCATGAGCAAGCTGCATATTAATATACCATTTATTGATGCTATTGTAGGTATGCCGGCTTATGGCAAGTTCTTGAAGGAGCTCCTCTCTAACAAGAGGAAGCTAGAAGATTTTGGAGAGGTTAAGATGAGTTCGGATTCTTCGGATCTCATCAAAACCATGAAGGAGAAAATGCCCCCAAAGCTAAAGGATCCGGGGTCATTTTGCATTCCCATAGGAGTGGGAGATATCACATATGACGCTTTATGTGACTTAGGAGCAAGTGTGAGCATCATACCACTTGCATTATGCAGGAAGATCGGTTTAGGCGATCCTAAACCGGTGAAGAAGACGTTATACATGGCGGATCGATCCATCACTCGCCCCGTCGGTATTGTAGAAGAAGTCCCGGTCAAGCTAGGTAAATTCTTTGTTCCCATTGATTTTGTCGTGCTTGATATTCCTGTAGATAGCCCGGTCCCGATCATACTCGGAAGACCGTTTCTTGCAACATCCGGCTGCATAGTCGATTGCAAGAATGGTAGACTCGCTTTTGATATAGGAGAAGAGAAAGTAGAGTTCGTTCTTTCCACTCTAGTGAAGGAGCCAATCTTTGATGAGGATATATTCGATATCCAAGATGAAGAAGGGTTGTCTAGGGAGGAGGTAAGTGCGATTCTCTTTAACGATCCTTTACAAAAAGTTATCACTGTGAGTCTAACCAATGTAGGTGAAGAAGAAGAATGCAATGAGGCAATTGAAGCCTTAGAAGCACAAGAAGAGATACATGAAGTGGAGTTTGAGAAACTTTACGATGAGGCTGAAAATGTGAGAATCCACGGTCACACACTGTATTCCACGGCCATGGATTTCACAACCAAAACCGTGTCCCACTCCAGGGAGTTATACGGTCGTGGAGAAGCAATGACAACCGTATTTCCCTTCCACGCTCTAAACCACGGCCGTGGAGGCCATGAGGAACCCGTAATTTTGGGCGTGGAAAGGAGTGATCGAGACACTTCTTCAACTTCTTCTGATTCTTCTCCCACACACTCATCACCCTTAGAAACTTCTAAGGAGACATCGGATGCTTCTCAAGGATCATTGGAAGCTCCGAAAGCGATGGAACTAAAACCACTTCCTACTCATCTAAGGTACGCTTTCCTAGGACCTAATTCTACCTTTCCGGTTATCGTTAGTTCTGAACTAAGCATAGATGAACATAATCAGCTCATGATTGTCCTTAGGAAACATAGGAAGGCTTTAGGCTACACTATAGAGGACTTAGTAGGAATTAAACCCTCCCTATGCATGCATAAGATACTAATGGAGGAAGATTTTAGAACTTCAAGACAACCTCAAAGGCGGTTGAATCCGACCATGGAGGAGGTTGTCAAGAAGGAAATTCTTAAGCTTCTTGATGCAGTTATCATCTACCCTATCTCCGATAGTAAGTGGGTGAGTCCGGTTCAAGTAGTTCCGAAGAAGGGAGGAATGACGGTCATCACCAACAAGAACAACGAACTCATTCCTACCCGAACCGTGACAGGATGGCAGATGTGCATAGACTACCGCAAGCTCAACAATGCAACGCGGAAGGATCACTTCCCATTGCCATTCATTGATCAAATACTTGAAAGGTTAGCACAACATTCACATTTTTGCTACCTTGACGGTTATAGTGGTTTCTTTCAGATTCCGATACACCCGGATGATCAAGAAAAGACCACATTTACGTGCCCATGGGGTACGTTCGCTTATAGGAGAATGCCGTTCGGGCTTTGCAACGCCCCAGCCACCTTTCAACGGTGTATGATGGCCATATTCTCCGAATACATTGAGGAAATAATGGAGGTCTTCATGGACGACTTCTCCGTATACGGTTCCTCTTTTAACGATTGCCTTTCTAACCTTTCTCTTGTTTTGCAAAGGTGTGAAGACACCAACCTAGTTCTTAATTGGGAGAAGTGTCAATTCATGGTTAAGGAAGGAATCGTATTAGGTCACTTAGTCTCTAGTAGAGGGATAGAAGTAGACAAAGCTAAGATAGAGACCATAGAGAAACTTCCTCCCCCAACTTCGGTGAAAGGGATAAGAAGTTTCCTAGGACATGCTGGATTTTATAGACGTTTCATTAAGGAATTTTCTAAGATTTCAAAACCTCTCACTAATCTATTGATGAAAGATGTGGTTTTTGAGTTTTCGCAGGAATGTTTGGATGTGTTTAACACAATTCGGCAAGCTCTAATTTCAGCACCTATTATCCAACCTCCGGATTAGACTCTTCCCTTTGAGGTTATGTGCGATGCTAGTGACGTAGCTATAGGAGCTGTTCTTGGACAACAAAAGGAAGGGCGAACCCATGCCATATACTATGCTAGCAAGACGCTAGATGAAGCACAGCTCAACTACGCCACTACCGAGAAAGAGTTTTTAGCCATCGTCTATGCTATTGACAAGTTTCGCTCTTATCTTGTAGGTGCAAAGGTGATTGTCTACACGTATCATGCTGCGATCCGGTACCTCCTTGCGAAGAAAGATGCGAAACCAAGGCTAATTAGATGGATTCTTCTCCTACAAGAATTCGATCTTGAGATCCGCGACAAGAAAGGTTCAGAAAATTCTGTTGCGGATCATTTGAGTCGCCTAACACATCTAGAGGACGACCATTTACCCATCGATGACTCCTTCCCGGATGAACACCTACACCTTATTGAGGAGTGCATCGATGTGATCTCCAAAGGTAACGAACCATGGTTTGCTGATTTTGTTAACTATTTGGTTTGTCAGGAGATACCGCCCGGACTATCCTACGCACAAAGGAAGAAGTTCTTTAAGGATGTCCGGAAATACTATTGGAACGAGCCTCTCCTCTTCAAGAGAGGTCCGGATGGCATCATTCGGCGATGTGTGCCGGAAGATGAGATGCAAAGTGTCATCCGCCATTGTCATTCACTACCTTGTGGAGGACACGCTAGTTCGAACAAGACTAGCGCAAAGGTATTGCAATCTGGATTCTTTTGGCCTACTTTGTTTAGAGATGTGCAATCCTTTGTTTCTTGCTGCGATGCTTGTCAAAGAACATGCAATATCTCTAGAAGGAATGAGATGCCCCTCAACAACATCCAAGAGGTGGAGATTTTTGACGTTTGGGGAGTTGATTTCATGGGACCATTCCCATCCTCTTGTAGAAACCAATACATACTATTGGCGGTGGATTACGTTTCTAGATGGGTGGAAGCAATTGCCTCTCCCACCAATGATGCCATGGTGGTGGTTAAGTTCTTTAACAAGACCATCTTCCCGCGATTTGGGACGCCAAGGACTATCATTAGTGATGGAGGTTCTCACTTCATTGCCCGGCGCTTTGTAGCTCTTCTAGCTAAGTATGGGGTTACTCACAAGATTGCCACCCCCAATCATCCACAAACAAGTGGACAAGTTGAGATCTCAAATAGGGAGATCAAAGGAATCCTAGAGAAGACGGTTTCGAGGACTAGGAAGGATTGGTCCTTGAAGCTTGACGATGCATTGTGGGCGTACCGGACTGCATACAAGACTCCCATAGGAACCACACCATATAACCTTGTGTATGGGAAGTCTTGTCACTTACCGGTGGAGTTGGAGCACAAGGCGTTTTGGGCTATCAAGTGGCTGAACTTCAGCATGAAAGAAGCGGGAGAGAAGCGTCTCCTAGACATCAATGAGCTGGATGAACTCCGCTTGAACGCTTATGAAAACGCCAAGATCTATAAGGAGAGAGCGAAGCGTTGGCATGATAAGCATATCATTCCAAAGGGCTTCAAAGAAGGAGATCAAGTTCTCCTCTTCAATTCAAGACTCCGTCTCTTTCCAAGTAAGCTTAAATCTCGTTGGACGGGTCCTTTCTAATTAAGCGTATTTTCCCCCATGGTGCAGTTGAAGTATGGGGTGAAATTGGCGGAAGCTTTAAGGTGAACGGCCAACGACTCAAGAGGTATACGCCGGAACTCCAAACCGAAGAGTTCGCGCCCACCGCACTCGAATAAGTGCAAGAATGGTCTAGATACGGACCTTAAACAAAGCGCTTCTTGGGAGGCAACCCAAGGTATTGCATTCTTGTTTTTGTTTTCGATTCATAGTTTAGCTTAGAATAGATATTTTTGCTTTGTTTTTGCCTTCGATTCCTTCCGGTATGTTCGTGTTTTTTTGGATGTAGGAACGATGGAAAAGGGAAAGGGAAGGATAATGTTGAAGAAAAGTGACGAAATTTGTACTTTGAAGCTTTACAGAGAGTTCCACGGCCTAAACCACGGTCGTGACAGCTATAGTGCCCGTAATTTCCAAAAACCTTTGAAAAATCACCAAAACCACGGTTCCGTACGTAACCACGGCCGTGGAACACCCCGACAGACCGTGATTTTCAAAATTTTGCCTGTGACTATATAAACCACGTTCTTCACAAAAACCACCCACAAAACCCCTCTTCCACGACCTAAAAGCCGAATCCACGCCTCCTCTCTCAATTCCTCGTTTCTTAATCGTTTTTAACGATTCTTCTTCCTAAACTGAAGCAAATTCGACCACCAACAAGATCCAAGCGACGAATCGAGCGGAAATTCACCAAGGAACGCGCAATTCGGATTTTTCAATCCGAAAAATAGGTTTTTCCACTCTTCTTGATCTTTGTCGATTTGGTTCGTTTTTGTTAGAGATTTTAGGAAGAACTAATTGAGATTGGAAGAAATTAGATTAGGATTGCCTGTTTGTGGAGATTGAGTGTTGATTTGCTGAGATTTGAGAAATTCTGAGACGAATCACGGTTACTGGGAGAACCACGGCCGTGGAATCTGTAGAACAGCCCGTAATTTCTGACAGAATGGACTTTGTGAGGAGAGTTTCGGGAAGGATTAAGGAGAAGAAGAATAACCAGAACAAGAAGAGGAAGGGTAATCCCTCTTCCTCCTCATCTTCTAGAGCACCACCACCCTCTTCCCCTTCACCTCCATCTTCACCTTCATCACCCTCACCTCCTAGCCCTAAAGTCCCGACCATACATGAGGATCACCTCGATGCACTCGAGAGGATCAAGGAGAGGGCTGTGATTGGTCCTAGGTACTTGTTGTTGGAGGATCTAGCTCCTCTCAACATTATAGATGACCTTACTTGGCTCTTGGATAGAGCCGGACTAGTTGTCTTCTCGGCTATCCGAGAAGACGCTTATGAGGAGATTACCCGGGAGGTTGTGACGTCTTTCGAGCACAGCCATGTAGACAGGACCGTCTCTTTCCGTCTTATGGAAAGAGACTATCATTTTAGCATCCGTGAGTTCGGGACCTTTTTCGGGTTCCAGGAGACCTTTAACGGTCGATTTCCTAGTGGCGTTTACGCCAAGGACTTTTGGGAGGAGGTAGCGATGATTTACGCCGACGAGGATCGTTGGCAACCTGCTGATACCAAGGCTAGGTTGATGTACCACCTAGCCTTGAAGATTGCTCATCGTGTTCTTTCGGAGTGTCTCTTTCCTAGGACGGAGACGCCCCAAAAGATCAAGACGGATGAGCTCTTTTTGCTTTACTCCATGCTGTATGGGCGCCGAGCTGACTGTGCCACCCTCTTGGCTGCTACTATGAGCAAGCTCAAGAACAAGAGGAAGGGCAACACTGGATATGGTGGGATAGTTACCCACCTTGCTAGGAGCTTGGGTGTTGATTTTTCTGCGTGTACCCGCATACCGGCTGTTCCTTTAGGTCTTCATGCCTTCATGACTAGAGGGCTCATCTTCCCCACTCATAGAGGTCCGCCTTATGCGGCCATGCCTTGGGAGAGCAGGACGGGTAGGGGTATAGAGTGGCTACCGGAGTACTCCATTATGGCGGGACACAATAATTGGAAGGAGACGTTCGCTGCTATGCATGCGAACAGGATTGTAGCTCCCCCATATGTTCCACCACCAGTTGTTGAGGAGGAGGATATGAGAGATCAGTTTGAGGGTGGAGGAGGAGCCGAGCAGGAGTTTGGCACGTTTCCGGATCAGCCGGAGGTGGCCCCCGATGCACCTAGACGTTCTCCACGTCCAGCTAGAGCTTCAGGCTCGTCTTCTCGCCGCGCTAGCGTGAGTGAGAGACCTACATGGATGACCACACCTCCTGCGTGGTATGGCGTTCCCCCTCCTTGGTCCACAGAGCAGTCAGCAGCACCAACACCAGCACCATCCGACGCTCCAGCATGGTATAGTCAGGCTCCGGGATGGTATGAGCAGATGCCGGATTGGGCTACTGGCCTTTCAGAGAGAGTAGGAGCATTGGAGATCCGAGCCGATGCTAGAGATGGACGCTTAGACGACCTCGACCACATGATGAGAGACGTCTACCGCCAGTAGTTTGGGCGGTTTTATGATCCTAGCTTCTCTCCATTCCCGCCTCCACCAGCGCCGCAGTGATGAGGATTTGACGATTGACCGTTCGCTTTAGACATTCCACCACCACTTTGTGAGTTTCTTTTTCTTTTCTTTCTTTTCTTTCTTTCTTATGAACATTAGGGACAATGTTCGTCCTAAGTATGGGGTGAGATGTACTAAAAGTTTGTAATAACTCTTACTCACTATGTTTGCTTTTATTCGAGACTATCATTGCATGTTCATTATATTGTTGCACGTTTCATTATTGCATTGCATGAAAAAGAACTTGAAAAAAACCCATAAAAATTGAAAAATTTTGAAAATTTTGTGCTTCTAATGAATTGAGATGATTTCTATGATAATCACTACTTGTGAATTGAGTTTGATGACAATTGCATGCTTAAACGAATAGTGAATTGAAAAAGGAATTGAGTGAGTCGATTATACCTCTTTTGCGATTCTCATAATGTGATGAATATTACCTAAATCATGTTGAGAAATTGAAATTGAAATCACACTATAAGTTCTTATACTTCTTGTTGAGATGATTAAGGCAATTCGATTTTTCTTTCTTCTTTCTTTGATTATTTTAGCTCCTCATTGAAATATTGACCTCCTTTACCTATCCGGGAATTTGGAGAAGTGAATGAAAAAGGCATGTTTGATGTGGGAGGGCCATGAGAGCAATTATTTGCAATCAAAAGAATAGAAAGAAATTCTAGGTTTGGGAAAGTCAATCATGATGATGAGTAACTCGGCACCATTCACATAGCCGGGTGTTTGTGTCTTGCCAAAGTCGGATTGAGCGATATTCCTAGCGGATTATGGTATGTGCGCTAAGGATTTGAGGCATCTCATAAAAATTGAGAAACGCCAATCTCCTAGGCTTCGGTTTTTGTGCACCTCTGTCCATAACTCCAAAAGTAAAGTCGAAAAATGAAAAGAAGAGAGCGAAGCTCTAAGTTGAAGGTGTTGCGGAAACCGCAAAAAGAAGAAGAAGAGTAGTTGTCCACTTTCCCGGGTTCATGCACCACATTTCCTTAAAGTTTCCTTCCCTTTCCACATTCTAGACCTTTTCTTTGAAAGTCCTTAAGATCAAAAGAATGTTATATGACTTGGTGATCTAAATTGAAGTTTCTTATGATTGATTTTGATAATGTTTGAAGGTTATGATGCTTGTATAGAAGTTTGATTGATTCATGAGTTTTCTTTACTTTTTACTCTTTGATTAAGTGTATGAAAGTCTTATAAACGATTGAAGCAAGATTTGAGAATGATCTATTCTTTAGAAGGCACATTCCTCCAAAAGAAGTATCGCTTTGAGAAGGTACACATATTTTCATCCTAACTCTTGTTTAAAAAGCTTTTGAAAGACCTTGCTTAGGGACAAGCAAGTTGCAAGTATGGGGTTATTTGTTAGCATGAAATATTGTGATATTTTAGGCACGTTTTCTAAGTGTATTTGATTCATATTGATAGTCTTTGATTTAGCATTATTGCAATTGTGAGCTAGTTCGCCTATATTTTCGATATGGATGTCTACACTAGCTTTATGTTGATTATAGGTGATTAAGAGCCATTTCCGAACGGAATCGAGCAAAGACGAGTTGATTGAGTATGTCCATGGATTAAGGGCATTCTTAGGAGCAAAATGGATGTCAACTTCAGGAATGCACGAGGCTAGGGAAGAATCACGTTCTTGCCCTCAACCACGCTCTAAAATACGGCCGTACTACAAACCACGTTCAGTTCCACGGCCGTGGAACCCTGCAGGAGAAGTGTGGTTCATTCCAGAAGCTTTTACGGTCGTGGAATCCATGGTTCAAACCGTGTTGATTTCCACGCTCTAAATTACGGTCGTGGAACCTTCCACGACCGTGATCTTGGCGATCTTTTTCGCCACACTTTGAAGCCACGATCTTTTGAAGATTGGGCCGGGCCGACATTTTATCTTGCCCTATAAAAAGACGGACGAAGGGAGATTCCGACATCCTCGCTTACCCCGCTTACATCTCCGCTTAGACGCATTTACGCCTCGTTTTGGGACCTTCGCTTAACATACTTGCATATTCGCTCACGCTCGGATTTGCCCTAATCTCGCACTTTGGTGGAGATTGTGATTGAGATTTCCGGATTGACGGAAGAGTCGGAAGATTGTTGCAAGAAGACTTCTCTTCTTGTTTAGGTTTGATTTAGAAGACGGATTGACATCCCGTTCTTCCTTCTTATCTAAGATTTGTGTTTATTGTTCTAATTCCGAATCTAGTGACAATAATTGTTGTTGGTTTTGACTTTGAGATTGGTTTGAAGTTTATTAGAAGTTTTCGGAAGTTTTCATCTTTCAATCTTTTAATCTTTGAATTTGATATCATAATGATGACTGTTGGCTAAAAACCCTTAACAATTCTAAGGTGAAGGGTTGATAGTTGTGGCTTAGATGATGATAGATCGATTGTAAACAAATTAGACCTTGAGAGTTAGAGAGAATCGCCGACGAACCGTAAATTACGGCCTGTTCTTGAGTCCACGGCCGTGGAACCTCAAGAACTAACCGTAATTTCCCTTAAGTTTACGAACGTGCTTTTACTTTAATCCAAAGTTAAAGATTTACTTTAACTTAGTTTAGGCTTGCCTTTTCTAGGTGGTAGTGAAGCCTCAACAACCTCTACCTCGATTGTGAGTATCACAACCTTAATCGATTTAGTTTGTCTTGATCCTTGGATTACAAGTTTGGGTATTTGACATTAATTCTTGCCTCTGGAACCTTTCTATATTGAAGCCTCAACAACCTGTATAGAGAGTGTCTTGTAGGTGAGTCATATAAGGTTTTTGGAACTTCACCGTACGATTACCTTACATTAGCATACCTTTGCATATCTCAACTCTGTCTATATATCATTAAGTATATCTTGAATCGATTGGCATAGCTAGATACTTGGATCTTTAGGATTGTTGTTTTCCCAATAATTTGCAAAGCTCTTATATTCACTTGCTTGATAATCTGCGATCGAATTTATTCTCCCCAAATCCCTGTGTTCGATACTCTGGAATACTTGCTAATCTACGCCGATCCGTACACTGCGGGTTCGCTTGCTTGATTCTAGTTTTATAATTAAAACTTATTTGCACGCACGTTTAGGGGCGAACACTCTAGCAGCCCAGGCCCGTAGGTAACTAATAGTACTGATATATTCCTATTGGTAGACGGAAGCGGAGGCGATTTTCGGGAGATTCTCGTGTGAAAAAAGAAGTTGAATTAGTAATGGATAACTTTAAGAAAGATAATAACTGGTTGTGTGCAAGCATGCTATGTGTTTTCTTTACCTTATGTGTGTTTGTGCCTTTACGCTCTTGCTAGTATCTAGAATGTTAGCTAACGGTTTATACCGTCGTTGTAGATGTTCCGCAGGTTCAGGATGTTGCTGAGTGATCCGGATGGTGTGGTCAGCCGGGGTTCTGTTACGCTAGAATTGGTTTGCACGCAAAATTTTTAAATTTATAACTCGATATATTTTTCCTAACTCCTAGCGAACCCACAGTGTATGGGTCGTTTTGTAGTAAGGATAGTATTCCGAGGTCGAACACAAAGACTAAGGTGAAATTGAATCAAATAGTGACTAAGGATAGTGAAGATCTAGTCCAAGAAAAGAGAAAGAAATAAAGAAAAGAAAATCTCAATGTTTTTGGATTGATTTTGTGGTGATCAATCAAGGATCACAAATCATGCAAGATTAATAAACAACTAAGCTAGCAACACAAATAAACAAACACAAACACGAGATAGGAAATCAAAGAGAGAAAAGCGGATTCTAGGGGTTGGGAATTCCGGTTATGGCATTGGACTCAAGCTTCTAATCATTCCTTGGATCAACTATGGTATGTTGGGAAAGGGTGTTTCTCAAACGGAACCAATCACCGGGTAGGTCTCATGATCCACTAATCCCGCAACTAAGGTCCTATTACCGGGTAAGTCTCTAGGAGCCTAGGGTTGGGAAATCTACACAAACCGGATTGTTATCTAGGGATCTAACCACTCCTTACCGGGTAAGTATCGGGAAGGCAAGTCCTAAACATCAATCCTAGCACACTCGATCCAATAGCGGCTTATGAGGCTCACTACTACCTAGAGTTCATCATCTTTGGTGCTTAAGATCGGAAATCACCGGATAGGTCTCTTTCCTCACTTAGATTGCTAGCATTAGGTCACCCTAGGCTAGATTAAGCTTAACAAACACTAGGATTTCAACAATCTAACATCCTAACATGCGGATTTATCAATACAAGCATAACAGAAGCAAACCACGGGTAGTTCATCACATTCCACGGTCGTGGTTTGTCTAGAACAAACCGTGATTTCTAACAGCACTTAAGTATGAACAAGCAAATCATCCAAGAATACATTTAAGTCTATTCTATCATAGTCCGAGCCATAATCATCATTCCCTTACCCTAGAGTCGCATCTATTTAGCCAACAACATGCATCATAACAATCAAACTCAACAGGCATACATTCATGGCTTCCATCACAAGAAAATAGAATGAAAGAGAAATGAAACAAGTAGGACAAGAAAACCAAGCTGAATAAAAGTCAAGAAGGACTTACAACCCTTCAAAAGAAGGTTCGAATCGTTTCTTACAACCCTAGCAAATGTCTTCAACAAATCTCACTCAAAACCACTCAAAAACTATGAAAACTATGAAACTAGTGTTCTTCTTCTTCTCCAAATGAGAGTGTTTGTTCTCCTCCAAGAGTAGCCCCAATCCAATGATTTCCAATGAGATAATGTGGGAGAGGGTGTGTATGGTGAGGTCCCCCCCTTTTAGAATAAGCCTGCAAGAGTACTTATAGCCTTCACCATTTGCAAGAGTCGGTTATGGAGATCGTGGGACAGCTGTCCTAGCTGTCCAGAGGGAATCACGGTCCATTCCACGGCCGTGGAAGTGCCAAGGACCGTGGTTTTGGTGTTTCAGCCCTCTTTTGATCGTTGAGCCATGAGTTGGTGCAAGGTATGCACCAACATGGCCCTATGTGTTCTCCTTAGCTCCTAACTTGCTTCCCAATGAGTCCGGAAGTGTGTCATTACAAGGAACGATCCTCGAATGTATCGATTAAGCTCCAAAAGCTCCCAAAATACCTACAAAACATGCAAAAATCCGTGTAGACGTCTATCTCGACAACATACATGAATTAAGTGCAAATCGTCACAAACTAATATCAAACCATGCATGATTAACGGGAAAAACTATCTTAATGGATGCCTAAACTAACGTCATAAATCGTGTTATCAAAATACCCCATACTTAAGATTTGCTTGTCCCCGAGCAAGACTCAACTATAGACTAAGAGATGACAAATGGACAAGCAATCATGTATCAAATGAATGAAGGCATGGAAAGACTATTATACTTAACTCAAAAGCATGCATGCAAGGTGAAAATGAAGAAGTCAAGATGATCATGAGTATATCGAATCTAGATCACTAAGTCTTACACACATGCAAATAGGTCACAAGGACTCAGGAAAGAAGATGCTAAGAAACATTGTGAATAGGTGGGAATTTTTAGGTCATGTGATGCTAATCCGGGAAATGAATTAACTTCACAATTTCATTTTTGATCAACTTCCCCACAAGTGTATATTTTTCTCCATCTTTTCTTTGTTTTCTTTTCTTTTTCACTTTCCTTTTCTTTCACTTATTTTTGAGGCAATGTCATTGGTGTACCAAAGGCAAAACCTTGGTGATTAGCGGACCTCGGGATTTTCCGAGGTGCCTCAAACCGGACACACATACCAAGGCTCGTTAGGACTATTGATGTATCCGACTTTGACAAGACACAAACACCCGATTATGTGAATGGTGCCGAGTTACTCGTCATCAAAACCAACGTCCCAAACCTATATTTTTTTCTACACTTTCACAACAAATTCAGCACTTCATTCACAACATTCATTCATCAACAACTTCACCCCACACTTGCTTTTCACACACATCAACACACTAGCATGCTCCTATTCCCGGATGGGTCAAAAGAGGTCAAATTTTATATCAATTGAGGTGCTCAAACAACATGATCAAGATTAGAAGTAGAGAAAGATGAATTGCCTTAATCACTCCTAAATGATGTGCAAGAACTAGCATGTAATTTCGACCATCAATCCTCAATCCAATCAAGGCAAACATCATGATCACAATTCATACATGGGATTCAAGATAAGTACTTCAAGTCCACATATGCATACATTCATTCAACACATAAGCCCATCCATAGCCAATTCACGAGACAATCTCATCATAAGGGTCATACCCAAACTTAGAAGCACTAAATTTTTTTAAATTTTCTGATTTTTTTGGAATTTTCGAAATATGTATGTACGATGCAAAACCTAATGAGACATGTGACAAAAAGAAACTATCCTAGATGCTAATCATGCAAGTGATCATGAAAACCCCACCCCATACTTAGAAACACATTGTCCCCAATTTGTAAATGAAGTAAAGAAGAGTGAAAGAGGGCCCTCACAATGTAAAAATGGAGTTGTTGGTATTTTGGTTCGCTCATGTGAATTGATGGCGGATGATCTATCAAAGATGGTAGAGAGCTCAAGGTGTTCGTTATGGCGTCGGGACCCGCGCTAGGCACCGCTAGCCGTCCAAGTCCCGCGTCCGCTCCACCCACATTTGATGCGGGATCATCATCATCATCCACATGTTATGCAAGGATTCCATGCTACTTAGGCTCTAGCACACAAACACCAAATACACAAAAAACAGAAAAATCAAAACCAAAACAAAAACGAAAAGGGAAAGATGTCTACCAATGGGTTGCCTCCTATCAAGCACTTCTTTAAGGTCATTAGCTTGACCAAATTCGGGGGCGTTTCACTCAAGGTGAAGTGGGGCAATCATATCCACCGGAGCTCCCGGGATATACTTCTTCAAACGGTGCCCATTCACCTTAAAATCTCCACAGTGCTCCCCTCCTATCTCAATCGCTCCATGGGGAAAGATCTTCTTCACCACATAAGGGCCCGTCCATCTTGACTTTAGCTTTCCGGGGAAGAGCCGCAACCTTGAGTTGAAGAGAAGGACAAGGTCTCCTTCACCCAACTCCTTCGGGATGAGACACTTGTCATGCCAACGTTTGGTCCTTTCTTTGTAGATCCGAGAGTTTTCATAGGCGTCCAACCGGATCTCCTCAAGAGCGTTCATGTCTAGCAACCTCTTCTCACCGGCCTCCTTGAGGTCAAAGTTCAGCCACTTTATTGCCCAATATGCTCTATGCTCCATCTCCACCGGAAGGTGGCAAGACTTGCCATAAACTAGCTTGTAGGGAGTGGTGCTGTTCGCTCCAAATGGTGTGGCAAGCTTTAAATTTATAACCCAAGAAGTATGCTTAAAACAAGGATGCAAACCCGCAGTGTACGGGTCAATTGTAATAAAAAGCAAGAATTCCAGGGTTCGATCACAGGGACTTAGGTGAAATCTAAGCAAGTATAGGTTGTCAATATTGCAACTAACCACAAAAGCGATTAAAACAATCAAAGATGATAATAAGGTCAATTAAGGGGAATATGCAAATTCTAGGGATTAAAGCATCCAGTTGTGGTTCCAACTCAAGATCTCAAGATAAGCGGACAAAGCTGAGGTTTTGCAAAGGGAAGGTGTTTCTAAAGTGGAATAGATCACCGGGTAAGTCTCACTACTCACAATCCCAAACCAAAAACTCCTATTACCGGGTAAGTCTCAAGGTACTAAGGAAAGGAATTATAATCTCAAACCAACACACCAACTAAGGGAATAGAATCAACCTTTACCGGCTAAGTCTCAGGCTAACTCACAAAGATGGGATGAAGGCACACTCAAACCCCAATAAAGGATAAACCTTTATTACCTACACTTTAGATCTTGGGTAAACAAACAAAGGAATTACCGGGTAAGTCTCATCCTAAGCTTGCATTGAACTAGGAAAGGTGTAATAAGAATAGGATTTGGCAAACTCTAACACTTAACTCTCAGTTTCGGATCAGAAAAGGTCACCTCGGTCAGTCAAGTTCCACCCCGACCGAGATGCTCATCGACTGAACAAGATGTTCTAGGGTTAAGGATAAAGACTCGAGCTTTCAGGGTCCACTGGGGTTAAGATCATTCTATCATCGTCTTTCCCACAACTTTCAGCCAATCACCCTAGAATCGCACAAAGAAATTAGCCACTTATCATCATGAAAGCAATAATCAAATATATGGGAAGGGAATTAATATTTGAACACGAAAACCTTAGGAACAAGACTTCAATAACTGAATCAAATATCAAACAAATAAGCGTTCCTTGGATTACAAATCCAACAAGACAATCAAACAAAAGGGAATCTAAGAAAGTCTTACAAATCCCTTCAAAAACTATATCCGAACTATCAATCCTTCCTTGATTGATCTTCAATCTTCCTTCCTTCCTTCAAAGCTCCGGAAAAATCCCTTAATTGTTGGATGCTCTCAGCCTCTAAGCATTCGGTGATCCGAAGATGGTTGAATTGTGGAAAATCTAACCCTTTATATAGGAGAATTATCTTCCAAAGATAAGATATCTTAAAAAGATAATTTTCTAATAAAATATATCTTATCTCCTAAAATAAATATCTTCCTAAGATAATCTTATAGGAAATATCTTAAAAGATAATTTCCTAATAAAAATATATCTTATCTCTAAAATAAATCTCTCAAATATATGATCTTCCTTCTAGAAATCCAGTTCAAAAATATAAGATCTCTCTTTCCAAAAATAAAAGATCTCAGCCAAATAAAATATATCTCGCCGCGTCAGGATATTCGCCTCGGTCGGGGCGCTCCTCTAGACCACCTCGGTCGAGGTGACATTGTAGCTGACCGAGGTGAATCTCAGCTGAATGTGAAATCTCTTAAATCTAGTCCAAAGTGAATCTTCTTTATTAACTCCATGCTTCCTGAGTTCTTTCTTAAGCTCCAGAATGTAGCTCATATGACTCCTTAGCTCCATAGCTCCATTTTTAGTCCAAAATGTGCCATTTTACCTACGATTACAACGAAACTTGGTGTAGACCTCGATTCCCGCAAAGGTAGATGAAACGACGATATAATCACATAATATACATCCAAACATGCAGATTATTGAAGATAAAACGTCTAAACAAGTCCTAAAATATAGACTATAATTCATGCTATCAAAATACCCCATACTTGTCCCTTGCTTGTTCCCAAGCAAGTTCCAAATCTTGAGTACAAGATAGAATGGATTATAAGTCATAAAGATCAATGAAAAGTATTTCAAAACATTTTTGGTGGTGTGCTCCACTCATAGATCACTCTAAGAGAATGCTTCATGGCAATTAAAATCAAAACATGATCAAAACATTTTATAAATATAAGAAAGTTGTTCATCTTTGCATAAAATCATATAATGCATAATAAATCATAATTATCGAAAAATAATCATGTATAATCCAGTTTAAACCACCAAGTCAATCAACAAGATCGAGGTCTCAAGGGCTTTTCAAGAGAAGGTCAAGAAACGTGTGAGGGTGGGATGTATATTGGGAATGTGGTGCTAGAATCCGGGAAAAGGATCTTCACTTTACTTGCTTTTGAAACTCAACATCTTCCACTAATAAGATTTGCTTATTTACTTTTTACTTTTTGGGGTGCATGGACAAATGTGCACAATAACCGAAGCCTAGGAAATCAACAATCATCAATTTCTCGAGATGCCTTAAACCCTTGATGCACATACCATGACCCGTTAGGAATATCGCTCAATCCGACTTTGGAAAGACACAAACACCCGGCTATGTGAATGGTGCCGAGTTACTTATCATCATGATTGACTTCCCCAAACCTATTTGTTTCTTTCTATCTTCCATCCAACATCTTAACTTTTCCTTCACTCGCTTTTCATTTGCTTGCTTCCAAATTCCCGGATAGGTAAAGGGAGGCAAATATGTATATGAGAGGCTAAGCATGATCAAGAAGAAGAAGAGAAGAGAATGAATTGCCTTAATCATCCCAGGAAGAAAGTGAGAGAACTTATCATGTGGTGTCAACCTTCAAATTCAACATAATTTGGATAAAAACAAAGTATTAAACATGCCAAAATTTCAAACAAAGCATTTAACAACTTAAACATATTATAAAACCTTTCAAACATATAAAGATTTCAAAACCAGTCTGCAAACAAAATCTTCACTGAGGTCATATCCAGATAAGAAGCACAAAAATCGTTTCGAAATCTGTCTTAATTAAACCACCTCGGTCGAGATGTTCTAAGTCAACCGAGGTGCTGCACCTCGATTGGTCAAAATCACTTCGGTCGAGGTCATAAAATTTTTTTTTTCTTAACCAGTTTTTGACGTTTTTCTCAATCAAATAACCTGTATGCATGCATGTAATGACAAATAAACACATGAGGCATAGATAAGAAAATAATATCCAAGTAGAGTCATACAAGCATACACACAATGTCAAATCATACATCCAAATACCCCAAACTTGGGACACATTGTCCCAGTGGGTCAAAATAAGTCTGAAAGAAGTGTACTCACCGGACATAAGCTGAGTTGCATAATAAATAAATAAAAGAAATCCCTGCAAGCTCTAGTCCTGGTCTACTGGTGGTGGTGGTGGATATGGCATGTACGGATGCTGGGATGGGTCAAAATGATAGCCCAAAGTGTGCTGGAACTGTATCTCCAACATCCGGCGCTGGTAGTGCTGGCTCTCCCTCATCTCCAATATGTCCAAGGATAGAGCGACGTAAGAGTCGATCATCTTATCCGTCAGCTCATCTATCCGTCTGTGAGCTACGGGATCCCGCTGTCTGCGGACTCTGCGCCTGGCAAGACGTGATGGTGGTGTAGCTGCCTCCTCCTCAGTCTTCTCGTCGTCCAGATCGACGACTGGTACACTGGGATCGGCTGTATCCGTCCCGGTCTCCATGGATGCACCGCCATCCTCCTCCTCATCCTCATCCTCTTGCACCTAAGCTGCTGCGTCTCTAGCATCCTCAATGTAAGGTGTCCACGCAGTGGAACAGTACTGAGGGTTGTAAACCGAGAACTAAGACGACCACCTAATACCCTGAGGTGCAGTCTGCTCCCAAGGCATCGCCACGCATGGCGTAGTAAGTCCACGAGGAACTAGAATCCTCCTGGTGATCATCTCCTGCACCCTAGCGGCTTGGCAGCCGCCACTAGTGTACATGCACTCAAATCCAACCCCATCTCAGTAGCTAAGTGAGTCACTAAACCTCCACAACAGATGTCCCCTTCGCCTTGGCCTTTATCTGGTGCAGATCCTCAGCTAGCATTGCACCGAAATCAGGCACACCCCCAGTCACCATGCAAAATAAACTCAAAAGCTCCCCCTGTCTAACCTTCTGGGGCGTCTCAGTACGCGCCAGAAGTGTCTTGCTGAATATCCTGTGGGCGAGTCTGAAAGCGAGATGGAAGATGATCCGCTCCCTGGAGTCTCCAGGTTTCCACCTATCAGCATGCTCAACTACATGAGTTATTTGTCCCCAGAACTGTCGAGCTACAACTCGAGAAGAGAAATCGGAAACTGTGGGGGTTGGGAAGCCGAAGATGTCTTTCCACTGATCCATCGGTACTAAATAATTCCGGTTCAGCAACTAGTACTTGATGGCCTGCTTTGCAGGCAGGTGAGTCACAGAGCTCACAAACTCCAGCGTAGGCTCGAGGTAGGCCGGAGCTCTGATCTCCATGAACTGCTCCAGCCCAACCATCGAGACCATCCGTCTCAAATCATCAACAACGTCCAAGCAGTCAAAAGCATAAATGTCTAAAAACCGCGGCGCAATCACTAGGCGTGTAGAAATGCGGTCGTAATCAGCCTGGTGACGCTCATGTATCACCGGTATAGAAGGTCAAGAAGAAGAAGAAGAAGAAGGGGAAGATCCATCTCTCAGGACAATCTGGCGATCTGACCTGGAACTCATTCTCTCTCTCTGTCTAACAAGTCACCTCGGTTGCTGGTCAGAACTCAAGAATCACCTCGGCCGAGACGCAGGTCGACTGGACCGAGGTGCAAAGCTGTTCGATTTCAACTTGCTGGAATTCAGTTCTTTTCCCCTGATTTCACTACAGATTGTTCCTAAGGGGTACCTAATCCTTTTTCTGTAGAGATCTATGGCAATCAAAGCCACTAAATTCCGAAATCAGTAAGAGAAGGAAAAGTTAGGGTTTCAACTATTTTACCTCGGATTCGGTCGATTCGAGGCGTTCTTGTTGCAGATTATTGCTTGCAATTGGTTCCCCTAGCCTTTCCTTGCAGAATTGGAGCAAGAATCGTCAAAAACGATCGAGAAACGAAGAAAACGAGATGGAGAGCGCCGCGGTCGAGGGGTGAGTTAGGAGGGAAGAGAGAGAAATTGTTTCCCCTTTTATACCCCTTGCCGATTCTGCTGTCACCTCGGTCGAGGTGGTCCCGACTGGACCGAGGTCTCTGGACCGATGTGGAATGTTGTCAGCCCTAGTCGCCTCGGTTGCTCAAGAATGATATCGGTCGAGGTACTATGACTGCAACCGAGATGTGTCTCAATCAAACTTCGTCTTCTCAATTTCTTGAACTTCTTTCTTTCCAGTGTTTCTCCTGGGTTGTATTCCTTCCTTAGAGAGTACCTGGTTTCTGTCTAGGAAGCCAAAAACCAAGCAAAGCAAAGCAAAAGCAAACTATCTAAAGCTAGACTAGGAAGGGGAAAAGAAAGCAATACCTTGGGTTGCTTCCCAAGAAGCGCTTGGTTTAAGGTCGCTAGCTGGACCGTACGGCATCCCTAAACAAGCTGGAGGGTATCCTCACCCCATACTTCACCTTCATCATGGGGTGAGATAAAGAAGTCTATCAAACATTCCAGCAAATGTAAGTGCTCATTGGGGAATGAATCGTCTATGGGTGGTTCATTCTTCTCGCATGAAGAGGGAGGTAGCCGGCTGAGGTGATCCCTACAGAATTCTCGGATCCCTTCTTATCGCGAATCTCTAGGTCAAACTCTTGAAGCAAGAGAATCCATCGAATAAGACGTGACTTAGCATCCTTCTTAGCAAGTAAGTAACGAATAGCTGCATGGTCAGTGTAAACAATAACTTTCGCTCCCACTAAGTAAGATCGAAATTTCTCAAAAGCGTATACAACCGCCAATAGCTCCTTTTCGGTGGTGGCGTAGTTGCGCTGGGCTTCGTCTAGCGTCTTGCTAGCATAGAAAATGGCGGTGGTCCGGCCATCCTTCTTTTGTCCAAGCACCGCTCCTACTGCCACATCACTCGCATCACACATGATCTCAAGGGCAAGGTCCAATCCGGAGGCTGGATAATGGGAGCGGGGATCAATGCTTCCTTAATCCTATAAAATGCATCAAAACATTCCTGCGAAAATTCAAAAACAACATCCTTATTCAAGAGTTTAGTTAGTGCTTTAGAAATCTTCGAGAAGTCTGTCACGCTAAGATCGTGTGATGTGCACGCAATAAGCTTTAAATTTATATTCTCATTATATTTCTCCTAACTCCTAGCCCACCCGCAGTGTACGGGACGTTTGTAGTAGGGGAAGTATTCCGAGGTCGAACACAAAGACTAAGGTGAGATCGATTCGATTTATGATTAAGTTTAGTGAAGATCTAGTTTAAGAAAAGAGAAAGAAATAAAGAAATGAAAATCTCAATGTTTTTGGTTGGTTTTTAGGTGATCAATCAAAGATCACAAATCATGCAAAATGAACAATAAACTAAGCTACGAATCAACACAAACAAACAAGCCAAACGAGATATATAGATCAAAGATAGAAAAGCGGATTCTAGGGGTTGGAAAATCCGGTTATGGCATAAGACTCAAGCTATCTAATCATTCCTTGGATTAACTATAATATGTTGGGAGTGAGTGTTTCTAGATTGGGATCAATCACCGGGTAGGTCTCATGGTCCACTAGTCCGTCCCTAAGATCTCATCACCGGGTAAGTCTCTAAGAACCTGAGGGTAGGAATTCTACACAAACCGGATTGTTACCTAGAGATCTAACCTATCCTTACCGGTTAAGTCTCGGAAAGGGAAGTTCTAAGCAACTATCCTAGCACACTTAATCCAATGGCGGCTATGAGGCTCACCACTACCTAGGGTTGTTATCTTTGGAATCTAAGAGTAAGGATTACCGGGTAAGTCTCTCCTAACACTTAGTTGCTAACACTAGGTCACCCTAGGATAGATTTAACTCAACAAACACTTAGGATTTCAACATTCTAACAATCTAAGACTAGATCCATCGAACCAGGGAAGATCACGGGTTGTTCTACCTAGTCCACGGCCGTGGTTTGGTAAGAACAAACAGTGGATCCTAACAAAGGCTACGTTCAAGCACACAAGTCATCAAAGGGTAAAAATCTAAGTTCATCCTATCATAGTCCCAGCCATAACCTTCTTTCCTTACCCTAGAATCACATCTATTTAGCCTACAACATTCATCATAGCAATCGAAATCATCAAACATAAAATCATGGCTTCCATTTGCAAGATAATGAAGAGAAAGAGATGAACAAATGAAGTAAACAAAACCAAGCTGAAAATGGAATTAGAATGACTCACAACCCTTCTTAAAGAATGTTTAAATGGTTCATACAACTCTAGAAATCGATTTCAAAATTCTTCACTACAAAGCTATCAAGTCTATCAATGGTGTGTTCTTCTTCTTCCTCTCTAATGAAGCTCTTCTCCAATGGTAGCTTCCTTCTACCTTCTTCTCCAAGAATCTTCTTGTTGAGAGTGTATTTTGATTGGATGATAGTGGATAATGGAGAGCTGCTCCAAGATGATTCTCTCAGCCAATGCAGGACCACTTTTATACTACAACTTTGCAAGAGCTGGCCAAGAGATCGTGGCACAGCTGTCACGAAAATCTGGCAAAATCCACGGACAGTTCCACGGCCGTGGACTTACAGAGAACCGTGATTTTGTGATGCAGCTTTGCCTTTGATCATTAAGCTTCGATTTGGTGCATGGCTTGTGTTGGCAAGGTTCCATGAGTCCTCCTTAGCCTTTAGCTTGCATCCTAATGAGTCCGAGGGTGTGTCATCTTGATGAACGATCCTCAAACGTATCGTTTTAGCTCCTAAATCTCCCAAAATACCTACAAAGCAATGCACAAGTCCGTGTAGACGTCTATCTCGACAAAATACGTGAATTGAGTGCAAACGTCGTGAACTAGTGCTAAACCATGCATGAATGAACGAGAAATCTATCTAAATGATTACCTAAACCTAAGTCATAAATCGTGTTATCAAAAATACCTCATACTTAAGGTTTGCTCGTCCCCGAGCAAATGCTCAACTATAGACTACAAGATGACATGATTTATGTATGCAAAACAAATGGCAAAATCTTTTTGGATTTGTGCTTCTACTATTGGATCACCTTCATAGTCATGTTTCATGGCAAAGGATAAGCAATCATGTATCAAACAAGTGAAGGCATGGAAAGACAATTGCACTTAACTTGAAAGTATGCATGAAATGTAAAGATGAAGAAGTCAAGAAGATCAAGAGCATATCCAATCTAGATTACTAAGTCTTACAAACATGCAAGTAGGTCATAAGGTCTTATGAACTAAAAGGCCAAGAAACGTTGTGACTAGGTGGGGATTTTTCTAGGCTATGTGATGCTAATCCGGGAATGGAACTAACTCCACAATCTTGTCCTCGATCAACTTCCCTCAAGTGTATATTTTTCTCTATCTTTTCTTTCTTTTCTTTTTCTTATTTTTGAGACAATGGCAATGGTGTACAAAAGCCGAAACCTTGGTGATTAGCCATCCTCGGGCTTTTTCTATTTTTCGAGGTGCATCCACACCGGGCACACATACCAAAGCTCGTTAAGACTATTGGTTTATTTAACTTTGGCAAGGCACCAACACCCGATTATGTGAAGTGTACCGAGTTACTTGTCATTTAAACCAACGCCCCCAAACCTATATTTTTGGCTACACTTTCACAACAAATTCAGCATTTTAGTCATGACATTCTTTCATCAACATCTTCACCCCACACTTGCTTTTCATACACATCAACATACTAACATGCTCCTATTCCCGGATGGGTCAAAAGAGGTCAATTTTATATCAATTGAGGTGCTCAAACAACATGATCAAGATGAGAATTAGAGAAAGATGAATTGCCTCATTCATTCCTAGATGGTGTGCAAGAACTAGCATGTAATTTCGACTTTCAATACTCTATCCATTCTAGGCAAACATCATGATCACAAATCATTCATAGAATTCAAAAGAAGTACTTCAAGTCCACATATGCAATTCATCAATTTAACACATAAAGCCATCCATAGCCAATCCACAAGACAAGATTCATCATTAGGGTCATATCCAAGCCTAGAAAGCACAAAAAATTTTAAAATTTTCTGATTTTTATAGGATTTTTCGAAATGAATATATACAATGCAAGACATGTGCAAATATTAAACTACCCTAGATGCTCATCATGCAAAGGATCATGCAAACCCCACCCCATACTTAGAAACACATTGTCCCCAATGTGTAAATGAAGTAAAGAAGAGTGAAAGAAGGTTCTCACAATGTAAAAATGGTTTGCTATGGTATTCGGGATTTCTCAAGTGAATTGATGTTGGATGATCCTATCAACCATGGTAGAGAGCTCTAAGTGTTCATCAAGGCGTCGGGACCCGCGCTAGGCACCGCTAGCCGTCCAAGTTCTACGTCCGCTTCACCCATAATTGATGAGGGGTTCATCATCATCATTGACTTGCCAAGCAAGGCTTCCAATGCTACCAAGACTCTAACACACACAAGGCACACGAAACACACACAAAAATAGAAAAATCAAAAACAAAAACAAAACGAAAAAGAGAAAAACGTTACCAATGGGTTGCCTCCCACCAAGCGCTTCTTTAAGGTCATTAGCTTGACCAATACTCGGGGGCGTCTACTCAAGGTGAAGTGGGGCAATCATATCCACCGGAGCTCCCGGGATATACTTCTTCAACCGGTGCCCATTCACCTTAAAGTTTCCACATTGCTCCCCTCCTATCTCAATAGCTCCATGGGGAAAGATCTTCTTCACCACATATGGCCCGGTCCATCTCGATTTTAGCTTTCCGGGGAAGAGCCGCAGCCTTGAGTTGAAGAGAAGGACAAGGTCGCCTTCACTCAACTCCTTCGGGATGAGGCGCTTGTCATGCCACCGTTTAGACCTCTCCTTGTAGATCCGGGCATTCTCATAAGCATCCAACCGGATCTCTTCAAGAGCGTTTATATCAAGCAACCTCTTCTCTCCCGCCTCCTTGAGGTCAAAATTTAGCCACTTAATGGCCCAATAAGCTCTATGCTCCATCTCTACCGGAAGGTGGCAAGACTTGCCATAGACTAACTTGTAGGGAGTGGTGCCAATTGGTGTCTTGAAAGCGGTCCTATATGCCCACAAGGCATCATTGAGCTTCATAGCCCAATCCTTTCTTGTCCTAGAGACCGTCTTCTCAATAATTCCCTTTATTTCCCGGTTGGAGATCTCCACTTGGCCACTAGTTTGGGGATGGTAAGGTGTTGCCACCTTATGAGTCACCCCATACTTAGCCAAAAGTGCCCCAAAGTTCCTATTGGTGAAGTGCTTCCCTCCGTCACTTATGATCACTCTTGGTGTTCCAAACCTAGGAAAGATCACTCGGTTGAAGAACCGCACCACAACCTTGGCGTCATTTGTAGGAGAAGCGATTGCCTCCACCCATCTCGAAACATAGTCAACCGCCAATAGGATGTAGAGGTTGCCACATGAAGAAGGGAATGGTCCCATGAAGTCCACACCCCACACATCAAATATTTCCACTTCTTGTATGTTGTTCAAGGGCATCTCATTCCTCCTTGAGATGTTGCCCGTCCTTTGGCAAGCATCACAAGCTACCACAAAGCCTTGCACATCCTTGAACAAACTTGGCCAAAAGAAACCCGATTGCAACACCTTAGCACATGTCTTGTGTGAGCTAGCATGCCCTCCACATGGCAAGGAATGACAATGGCGGATCACACTCTCCACCTCATCCTCCGGTATACATCTTCTAAACATTCCATCCGGCCCTCTTTTGAACAAAAGTGGCTCACTCCTATAGTAGTGCCTCACATCCTTGAAGAACTTCTTTATTTGGGCATATGTCAAACCGGGAGGCACTTCCTCACACACTAAGTAGTTCACAATGTCGGCATACCATGACTCACTTCCTCTGGACACTTGGAACAAGCATTCCTCCACCATTTGCAATTGCTCATCCCGGAATGAGTCATCAATCGGGATGTCATCTCTTTCAAGCTCTAATGGTGGGAGTCTACTAAGGTGATCCGCCACGGAGTTCTCGGATCCTTTCTTGTCTCGGATTTCTAAATCAAATTCTTGAAGAAGAGGGATCCACCGAATCAACCTAGGCTTTGCATCCATCTTGGTAAGGAGATAACGGATCGCAGCATGATCCGTATAGACTATGACCTTCGCTCCAACAAGATATGAGCGGAACTTCTCAAATGCGTACACAACCGCTAGCAACTCCTTCTCGGTGGTAGCATTATTGAGTTGGGCATCATCTAGCGTCTTGCTAGCATAATAAATGGCATGTGTGCGCCCATCTTTCCTTTGCCCCAAAACACCCCCAACGGCTACATCGCTTGCATCGCACATGATCTCAAACGGTAGGCTCCAATCCTGAGGTTGCATGATAGGTGCGGAGATCAAAGCGTTCTTCAACCTACAAAAAGCTTCAAGGCATTCCTTGGAGAAAACAAACTCAACATCCTTCATTAGTAGGTTAGTAAGAGGCTTAGAAATTTTAGAGAAGTCTTGAATAAACCTCCGGTAAAAACCGGCATGCCCTAAGAAACTCCTTACCCCTTTCACCGAGGTAGGTGGTGGCAACTTCTCTATCGTTTCAATCTTGGCCCTATCAACCTCAATGCCACGGTTAGACACCAAGTGCCCTAACACAATACCTTCACTTACCATGAAGTGGCATTTTTCCCAATTTAAGACAAGATTTGTCTCCTCACATCTTTTCAATACTAATGACAAGTTAGCCAAGCAATTATTAAAGGAAGAACCATAAACAGAGAAATCATCCATGAACACTTCCATGATATTTTCAATGTATTCCGAAAAGATAGCCATCATACACCTTTGGAAGGTGGCGGGTGCATTACACAACCCAAATGGCATCCTCCTATATGCAAAAGTACCCCATAGACATGTAAAGGTGGTTTTCTCTTGGTCATCAGGGTGGATGGGGATTTGGAAGAATCCACTATAGCCATCTAAGTAGCAAAAATGAGAGTGTTGAGCTAACCTTTCTAGCATTTGGTCAATGAAAGGGAGAGGGAAGTGATCTTTCCTAGAGGCCATGTTCAACTTCCTATAGTCAATGCACATCCTCCACCCCGTAACCGTCCTAGTCGGGATTAGTTCATTGTTCTCATTGGTCACTACGGTCATTCCACCCTTCTTAGGTACTACATGAACGGGACTAACCCACTTACTATCCGAGATAGGGTAGATCATCCCCGCATCTAGCAATTTAATGATTTCCTTTTTGACTACCTCTTTCATTATAGGGTTCAATCTCCTTTGATGTTCAATAGAGGGTTTGTGGTTATCTTCCATCAATATTTTATGCATGCACAAAGAAGGCTTAATGCCAACCAAATCATCAATAGTATAGCCAATGACTTTCCTATGCAATCTCAGCTCATGCAACAACTTAGCAAGTTCATCATCACTCAAGCATGCATTCACAATCACCGGATATGTAGAATTATCACCAAGGAAAGCATACTTTAAATGAGAGGGGAGGGGTTTGAGTTCAAGTTTAGGAGGACCTTTATCGATTGGAGATGATCCAAATAACGTTGGATGAGATGAATCCAAAGCAAATGAAGACCCTTCAAGGTTCCTTGAAGCTTGATCATCAATGAGGTCTGATTCTGGAGGAACCACGGTTAGAACCACGGTTGGCTCCACTTCCACGGCCGTGGACCTTGACTGGCTCATTTGTTGAGGCTTTACAGAGAGTTTGACGGCCGTGGAACCACTTCCACGCCCGTGGAACATGCAGCTGTTCAGCACCTCTTCGTGAGTCTCAAATCCAACTCTTGTCTCCTTTTCCAATGCTTCTAAGGCTTTGATCTCTTCATTGCAAGCTGTTAGCATGAAATATTGTGATATTTTAGGCACGTTTTCTAATCGTATTTGATTCATATTGATAGTCTTTAATTGATCTTTGTGCATATGTGAGCTAGTATTACCTATATTTTCGATATGGATGTCTACACTAGTTCTATGTTGATTATAGGTGATTTGGAGCTATTTCCGAACGGAATCGAGCAAAGGAAAGTTGAGTTGATGTGTCCATAGATCGAGGACACTTTTTGGAAGCAATTTGGAGTCTTAGATTGAGGAATCCACGAGTTTAGGGAAGAATCACGTTCTTGCCCTAAATTACGCCCTAAAATACGGCCGTATCACAAACCACGTTCAGAATTACGGCCGTGGATTCAGAGTCAGAATTCGATGTTCATTCCAGGGGATTTTACGGCCGTGGAACTAACCGTAATTGTTTCCACGCCCTAAAATTACGGTCGTGGAATCTTCCACGACCGTGATCTTGGCGGATCTTTTCGCCACACTTCGAAGCCATGATCTTTTGAAGATTGGGCCGGCCTGACGCCTTGCCCTGCATTATAAAAAGACGGAAGAAAGGAGATTCCGCCATCGACGCATAGACGTACGCACCTGCTTAGGTTCGCTTACAATCACCACTTAGCATCGCATAATTCCTCATCTTAGAGGTATTGGAGAGATCTCATTAGAGATCAAAGTCCGTATTAAAGAGTTGCTCAAAACTCGCACTTTCGGTGGAAGTTGTTGTTGAGATCTTCGGATTTGTGGAAGATCGAAGTTCTTGGAAGATTTTGCAAGAAGATCTCTCTTCTTGTTTAGGTTTGATTTGGAAACGGATTGACATCCCGTTTCTCTTCTTTCCTAAGGTTGTGATTGTTTATTCCGTTTTTGAATCTTTCGATAAACACTTGTCCTTGATTGTGATCTTGAGATTCATTTGAAGATTATTGATAGTTCTTGAAAGTTTTCATCTTTCATCTTCTAATTCTTGAATTAATATCAATATGACTGTTATTGGCTAAAAACCCTTAACAATTCTAAGGTGAAGGGTTGATAGTTGTGGCTTAGATGATGATAGATCGACCGTAAATAGATTAGACCCTGAGAGCTAGAGAATTATCGCCGACAAACCCTAAATTACGGGCTGTTCTTGAGTTCCACGACCGTGGAATCTCAAGAACTAACCGTGATTTCCCTTAAGTCTACGAACCTGCTTTTACTTTAGTCCAAAGTTCAAGATTTGCTTTAGCTTAGTTTAGACTTGTCTTTTCTAGGTGGTAGTGAAGCCTCAACAACCTCTACCTCGATTGTGAGCCTCAACAACCTCAATCGGATAAGTTAGTCTTGATCCTTAGATTATAAGTTTGGGTATTTGATGCTAATCCTCATCTTTAGAATCTTTCTATATTGAGCCTCAACAACCTGTATAGGGAGTGTCTTTTAGGTGAGTTACATAAGGTTTTTGGAACCTCAACCGTACGATTACCTTACATTAGTATACCTTTGCATATCTCAACTCTGTCTTTATACCATTAAGTATATCTTGAATCGATTGCCACAGCTGGATACTTGGATCTTTAGGATTGTTGTTTTCCCAATATTTGCAAAACTCCCATATTCATTTGCTTGATAACCTACAATCGAGTTCGTTCCACCCAAATCCCTGTGTTCGATACTCTGGAATTCTTGCTTAACTATATCGATCCGTACACTGCGGGTTCGCTTGCTTGATTCTAGTTTTATAAATTTAAAGCTTATTTGCACACACCTCTAGGGGCGAACAAGTTTTTGGCGCCGTTGCCGGGGATTTGGTTTCGTCCGAATCCGGTAGCCGGTTGTCAAGCTTGGGAGCTTGCTCTCGTTATTTGATTTTTCTTTGAGTGCATGCACAGGCCTAGGAACACCGAAGATCTCTTACCTCTTGATCAAGAGCTAGAGAAAACCTTGAGACAAAGACGCAAGGAAAAGAAGATGGCTGAAGAGAACGAACGCAATCTTCAAACGGAGTTAGCAGAGAAGGAAGCTCAACTCCGATGGAATGAGACTCTCCGCCAGGATGAGATGGATCGTCATCAATCTCAAGTTAACGGTCTACAAGACATGCTCTTCCAAATGAGGATAAAGATGAGCGACCTTGAAGATAAGGTAGGCAAGAAGTCCTCGAGAAGGAGATCAAGGTCTAGAAGAAAAAGCCACTCATCCGCTGATGATACTGACTCTTCCATGCCACCATTAGAAGAGATTGATCCCACAATCAATATAAATCCCTTCAATCCACAAGGAGCTACTAATCGCCGCATGCCACCAAGGAATGCGAGAGTCGAACGTGTGGATAATGAGCCAAGAACTCTTGGCCAGCGGATGGATCCAACACAACAACCACGCCGTTTGGGTGTGAATTTTGATGCTGAAGATGTACAAGGGTTTAGCTTCAACCCTCAAGTTATCACTCTTGTTCGCCAAAGCCAATTTGGCGGTACAAGCGCTGAATCTCCACACCAACACTTGCAAAACTTTGAGTGTATGATGGAGACGATGAGACCGAAGAGCGCCACTACCAACAGCTACAAGCTTAAACCTTTCTTTTTCTCCTTGAAAGGGAAAGCATTATCTTGGTATCAAGCTCTTCCTAATGGGAAACTAGACACGTGGGAAGACCTTTCCGCAGAGTTTCTCACCAAATTCTTTCCGCCTTCCAAAACAGCGGAACTTAGAGGTAAGATCAACGCTTTTTCCATGAGATCTAACGAAAGTTTGTTTCAATCTTGGGAAAGGTTTCAGGATTTACTATTGGATTGCCCTCATCATGGCATATCCAAGCTTGCCTTGCTGGAGATTTACTACAAGGGGCTGGATGCGGGAACGCAATTCAACCTCCAATCCCTCTCATGTGGGACGTTCATGGACATGAGAGAAGATGACGCTTGGGACTTCATTGAGAAGCAAGCAAGAGTCATAGAGAAGTATTCCCACCGGAAAGTGGAGGGAAATCGTGTGGAGCAAGGAGCGAAGCTCACACATGAAGCTCAAAATCAGATTTTTTCCCTCAACAATGAGATCAAAGAGTTGAAGGAGACTATCAAGACCAACTTCCCAAAGCAACAAGAGAAGGATGTTGGCTATTTGGGCAACAACAACGGCGGTGATAACACCAACCGCAACAACAATAACCGGAACAATAACCGGAATAACAATTGGAATGGAAACAACAACAACCGGAACAACAACAATTGGAACAACAATCGGGGTTCAAACAACAACAATTGGCGCTCCAATCAACAAAATTCCGGTAACTCCTATCCTTCCAATTCCAATTCACTAACTCCACCTTCCTCTTCCTCTACACCTTTGAAAAGCCAGGGGCAATCATCTAATGGAGAGAACAATACGGGAAAGGAGAAGCCAGATCCCATGTTGGAAACGATCTTGGGAAAGCTTCAAGGGATGGAAAACCGCCTCATCAAGGTTGATGATCGGGTTTCTAAGATTGACAAAGCTCAAAAAGTTTTAGAAAATCAAATGTTCGATCATGCGGAGGAAGTTCCTAGAAATCAAGGGAAACTTCTAGGAAAGACGGAGGACAACCCTAAGGGAAGGGTAATGGCGATTACAACTAGGAGCGGAGTGACTACCACCGATCCGCAGCCTACGTTCGTTGAAGTCCCCGTAGAGAAGGACAAAGGAAAGGGGAAGGAGAAGGAAGACGTCTATGTTCCTCCTCCAGCTTACAAACCTCCCCTACCATTCCCTCAATTTAGAGGACGAGCGCGCCTAGATAAACAATTCGGTAAGTTCATAGAACTCATGAGCAAGCTGCATATTAATATACCCTTCATCGATGCTATTGTAGGTATGCCGGATTATGGCAAGTTCTTGAAGGAGCTTCTCTCTAACAAGAGGAAGCTAGAAGATTTCGGTGAAGTCAAGATGAGTTCGGATTCTTCGGATCTCATCAGGACGATGAAGGAGAAAATGCCCCCAAAGCTGAAAGATCCGGGGTCATTTTGCATTCCCATTGGAGTGGGAGAGGTCACATATGACGCTTTATGTGACTTAGGAGCAAGTGTGAGCATCATACCACTTGCATTGTGCAGGAAGATCGGTTTAGGCGACCCTAAACCGGTGAAGATGACGTTATACATGGCGGATCGATCCATTACTCGTCCCATCGGCATTGTAGAAGACGTCCCGGTCAAGCTAGGTAAATTCTTTGTTCCCATTGATTTTGTCGTGCTTGACATTCCTGCAGATAGTCCGGTCCCGATCATACTCGGAAGACCGTTTCTTGCAACTTCCGGCTGCATGGTCGATTGCAAGAATGGGAGGCTCGCTTTTGATATTGGAGAAGAGAAAGTAGAGTTCGTCCTTTCCACTCTAGTGAAGGAACCAATCTTTGACGAGGATATCTACGATATCCAAGACGAAGAAGGTTTGTCTAGGGAGGAGGTAAGTGCGATTCTCTTTAACGATCCTCTACAAAAGGTTATTACTATGAGTCTAACCAATGTAGGAGAAGAAGAAGAGTGCAAAGAGGAAATTGAAGCCTTGGAAGCACAAGAAGAGATGCATGAAGTGGAGTTTGAGAAACTCCACGATGAGGCTGAGAATACTAGAATCCACGGTCATACTCTGTATTCCACGACCGTGGATTCCACGACCAAAATCGACCTCCATTCCAGAAGATATTACGGCCGTGGAACACCAAAGAAGACCGTAATTTTGACCGTGGAAGAGGGTGATCGGCATACTTCTTCAACTTCTTCTAATTCTTCTCCAAACCATTCAACATCCTTAGAAACTTCTAAGGAAACATCGGAAGCTCCTCAAGGATCATTGGAAGCTCCGAAAGCAATGGAACTCAAACCACTTCCTACTCACCTAAGGTACGCTTTTCTTGGATCTAATTCTACCTTCCCGGTTATCGTTAGTTCCGAATTAAGCATAGATGAACATGAACAGCTCATGATTGTCCTTAGGAAACATAGAAAAGCCATAGGCTATACTATTGAGGACTTAGTAGGAATTAAACCCTCCCTATGCATGCATAAGATACTAATGGAGGAGGACTTTAGAACTTCAAGACAACCTCAAAGGCGGTTGAATCCGACCATGAAGGAGGTTGTCAAGAAGGAAATTATTAAACTTCTTGATTCAGGTATCATCTATCCTATCTCCGATAGCAAGTGGGTGAGCCCAGTTCAAGTAGTTCCGAAGAAGGGAGGAATGACGGTCATCACCAATAAGAACAACGAACTCATTCCTACCCGAACCGTGACTGGATGGCGAATGTGCATAGACTACCGCAAGCTCAACAACGCAACGCGGAAGGATCACTTTCCATTGCCATTCATCGATCAAATGCTTGAAAGGTTAGCGCAACATTCATACTTTTGCTACCTTGACGGTTATAGTGGCTTCTTTCAGATTCCGATACATCCGGATGATCAAGAGAAGACCACATTCACGTGCCCTTGGGGTACGTTCGCTTATAGGAGAATGCCGTTCGGGCTTTGCAACGCCCCAGCCACCTTTCAACGATGCATGATGGCCATCTTCTCCGAATACGTAGAGGAAATCATGGAAGTCTTCATGGACGACTTCTCCGTTTACGGTTCCTCTTTTAACGATTGTCTTTCTAACCTTTCTCTTGTTTTGCAAAGATGTGAAGACACTAACCTAGTTCTTAACTGGGAGAAGTGTCAATTTATGGTTAAGGAAGGAATCGTGTTAGGTCACTTAGTCTCCAGTAGAGGGATAGAGGTAGACAAGGCTAAGATAGAGACCATAGAGAAACTTCCTCCCCCAATTTCAGTGAAGGGGGTAAGAAGTTTCCTAGGACATGCTGGATTCTATAGACGTTTCATTCAGGACTTTTCTAAGATATCAAAACCTCTCACTAATCTATTGATGAAGGATGCGGTTTTAGAGTTTTCGCAGGAATGTTTGGATGCGTTTAACACCATCCGGCAAGCTCTAATTTCAACACTTATTATCCAACCTCCGGATTGGACTCTCCCCTTCGAGATTATGTGTGATGCTAGTGACGTAGCCATTGGAGCTGTTCTTGGGCAACAAAAGGAAGGACGAACCCACGCCATATACTACGCTAGCAAGACGCTAGACGAAGCTCAGCTCAACTACGCCACTACGGAAAAAGAGCTTCTAGCCATTGTCTACGCTATTGACAAGTTTCGCTCTTATCTTGTAGGTGCAAAGGTGATTATCTACACGGATCATGCTGCGATCCGATACCTCCTTGCAAAGAAAGATGCGAAGCCAAGGCTGATTAGATGGATTCTTCTCCTACAAGAATTCGATCTTGAGATCCGTGACAAGAAAGGCTCGGAAAATTCTGTTGCGGATCATTTGAGTCGTCTAACACATCTAGAGGACGACCATTTACCCATTGATGACTCCTTTCCGGACGAACACCTACATATCATAGAGGAGTGTATCAAGGTAGTCTCCAAAGGTAACGAACCATGGTTTGCTGATTTTGTTAACTATTTGGTTTGCCAGGAGATACCACCCGGACTGTCATACGCACAAAGGAAGAAGTTCTTCAAGGACGTCCGGGAATACTATTGGAACGAGCCTCTCCTCTTTAAGAGAGGTCCGGATGGCATCATCCGGCGATGTGTGCCGGAAGATGAGATGCAAAGTGTCATCCGCCATTGTCATTCACTACCTTGTGGAGGACACGCTAGTTCGAACAAAACTAGCGCAAAGGTATTGCAATCCGGATTCTATTGGCCTACTTTATTTAAAGATGTGCAATCCTTTGTTTCTTGTTGCGATGCTTGTCAAAGAACAGGCAATATCTCTAGAAGGAACGAGATGCCCCTCAACAACATCCAAGAGGTGGAGATTTTCGACGTTTGGGGAGTCGATTTCATGGGACCATTCCCTTCTTCTTGTGGAAACCAATACATATTATTGGCGGTAGACTACGTTTCTAGATGGGTAGAAGCAATTGCCTCTCCCACAAATGATGCCATGGTGGTGGTTAAGTTCTTCAACAAGACCATCTTTCCGCGATTCGGGACACCAAGGACGATCATTAGTGATGGAGGCTCTCACTTCATAGCCCGTCGCTTTGAAGCTCTTCTAGCCAAGTATGGGGTTACTCACAAGATAGCCACCCCCTACCATCCACAAACAAGTGGACAAGTTGAGATCTCGAATAGGGAGATCAAGGGAATTCTAGAGAAGACGGTTTCAAGGACTAGGAAGGATTGGTCCTTGAAACTAGATGATGCATTATGGGCGTACCGGACTGCGTACAAGACTCCCATAGGAACCACACCATACAACCTTGTGTATGGGAAGTCTTGTCATTTGCCGGTAGAGCTAGAGCACAAAGCGTTTTGGGCTATCAAATGGCTGAATTTCGGCATGAAGGAAGCGGGAGAGAAGCGTCTCCTAGACATCAACAAGCTGGATGAACTCCGTTTGAACGCCTACGAAAATGCTAAGATCTACAAGGAAAGAGCAAAGCGTTGGCATGATAAGCATATCATTCCAAAGGACTTCAAAGAAGGAGATCAAGTTCTCCTCTTCAATTCGAGACTTCGCCTCTTTCCAGGTAAGTTAAAATCTCGTTGGACTGGACCTTTTCTAATTAAGCGTATTTTCCCCCATGGTGCAGTTGAAGTATGGGGTGAAGCTAGCGGAAGTTTTAAGGTGAACGGCCAACGACTCAAGAAGTACTCGCCGGAACTCCAAGCTGAGGAGTTTGCACCTACCGCACTCGAATAGGTGCAAGAATGGTATAGCTACGGACCTTAAACAAAGCGCTTCTTGGGAGGCAACCCAAGGTATTGCATTCTCGTTTTTGTTTTCGATTCATAGATTAGTTTACAATAGACGTTTTCGCTTTATTTTGCCTCGATTTCTTCTGGTATGTTCGTGTTTTTGGTTGTAGGATCGATGGAAAAGGAGAAAGGGAGGATAATGTCGAAGAGAAGTGACGAAATTTGGACTTTGAAGCTTTACAGAAGGTTCCACGGTCTAAATTACGGTCGTTATAGCTACAGTGACCGTAATTCTCAAAAGCCTGTGAAAAATCATCAAAACCACGGTTCCGTACACTTCCACGGCCGTGGAATGCCCCGACAGACCGTGATTTTTGAAATTTTGTCTGCGAGTATAAAAGCCACACTTCATCACAAAACCACCACAATTCTTCCCCAATTCCACGACCTAAATACCGAAAACCCGCAGCCACTCCCAAATCTTCGTTTCCTAATCGTTTTCGACGATTCTTCATCCCAAACTGTAGTAAATTCAACCACGAACAGGATCCAAGCAACAAATCGAGTGGAAATCGATCAACAAACACGCATTTTGGATTTTTCAATCCGAAAAAGAGGTTATTTCTTTCTCTTCGATTCTTGCGGATTTGGTTCGTTTTTGCTATAGATTTTTAGGAAGAACTGACAAAGATTGGAAGGAATTAGATTAGGACTGCTTGTTGTGGTGATATTTGGTGAATTTGCTGAGATTCACGAGATTCTATGACGAATCACGGTCTCTGGAGGTTCCACGGCCGTGGTTTCTATAGAACAGCCCGTAATTTTGAACAGAATGGACTTTGTGAGGAGAATGTCGGGAAGGATAAAGGAGAAGAAAGGGGAGCAAAGTAAGAAAAGAAAAGGGAACCCCTCCACCTCTAGGGCACCACCACCCTCATCTCCCTCACTACCATCCTCACCTTCACCTCCATCTTCACCACCTCACCCTAGCATCCCAACCATACATGAGAACCACCTAGCTGCATTTGAGAGGATAGAGAAGAGGGCAGTGATCGGCCCTAGATATTTGTTGTTGGAGGATCTACATCCTCTCAACATAGTTGATGATCTCACATGGCTCTTGGATAGAGCCGGATTGCTAGTCTTCACGAACATTCGTGAATACGCTTATGAGGAGATCACCCGAGAGGTTGTGACGTCTTTCGAGCACAGCCATGTTGATAGGACCGTCTCCTTCCGTCTCATGAATAGAGACTACCACTTGAGCATTGTTGAGTTCGGGACCATTTTTGGGTTCCATGAGACCTACAATGGTCGACTTCCTAGAGGCGTTTCCGCCAAGGATTTTTGGGAGGAAGTGGCTATGATCTACGCCGACGAGGACCGTTGGCAACCCGCCGATACCAAGGCTAGATTGATGTACCATCTAGCCTTGAAGATAGCCCACCGTGTCCTTTCGGAGTGTCTCTTTCCTAGGACGGAGACGCCCCAAAAGATCAAGACGGATGAGCTATTCCTTCTTTACAGTATGCTTTATGGATGCCGCGCAGATTGTGCTACTTTTTTGGCGGCGACGATGAGTAAACTCAAGAATAAATCGAAGGGGAACATTGGATATGGTGGGATAGTGACCCACATAGCTAGGAGCTTTGGTGTAGATTTTTCAGCTTGCACCCGCATACCCGCCGTACCTCTAGGATTACATGCATTCATGGTTAGGGGACTCATCTTCCCCACACATAGAGGTCCGCCTTATGCGGGCATGCCATGGGAGAGTAGGACGGGCAGGGGTATTGAGTGGCTGCCGGAGTATTCCATTGTGGCGGGACGCCACAATTGGAAGGAGACGTTCGCTGCGATGCATGCGAACAGGCTTGTAGCTCCCCCTTACGTTCCACCACCGGTTGAGGATGAGGAGGAGATGGGAGAGCAGTACGAGAGTGGTGGAGGAGCGGAGCAGGAGTTCGGCAGGTTTCCGGATCAGCCGGAAGCAGCCCCGGATGTACCTAGGCGCTCTCCACGCCCAGCTAGAGCTTCGGGCTCGTCATCTCGCCGCGCCAGCGTGAGTGAGAGGCCCACGTGGATGACTACACCTCCCACTTGGTACAGCACAGCCCCTCCTTGGTCCACGACGCAGCCAGCACCACCACCACCACCACCACCAGCACCAGCCGATGCCCCCGCATGGTATGATCACGCCCCGGGATGGTATGAGAGGATGCCGGATTGGGCTACCGGACTTTCGGAGCGAGTTGGAGCACTAGAGATCCGGGCGGATGCTAGAGATGGACGCCTAGACGACCTTGACCACATGATGAGGGACGTCTACCGCCAGCAGTTTGGGCGGTTCCATGATCCGAGTTTCTCTCCATTCCCACCTCCACCGGCGCCGCAGTGATCGATGCAGGACCGTTCGTTTTAGACATTCCCGCCACCACTTGTGAGTCCTTTTTCTTTTCTTTCTTTTGTTCTTTCTTGTGAACATTAGGGACAATGTTCGTCCTAAGTATGGGGTGGGATGTACTAAAAATTTGTAATAACTCTACTCTCTATGTTGCTTTCAATTGAAACTATCATTGCATATTCATTATGTGTTACACGTTGTATTTTTTGCATTGCATGAAAAAGAACTTTAAAAAACCATAAAAATTGAAAAATTTTGAAAATTTTGTGCTTCTAATAAATCGATATGATTTCTATGATAATCACTACTTGCGAATTAAGTTTGATGACAATTGCATGCTTAAAAGGATTGTAAATCGAAAAGAATTTGAATGAATGAATTCTACCTCTTTTGCAAGTTTTATAATGTGAAAACGTTACCTAAATCATGTTGAGAAATTGAAGTTGAAATCACATTATAAGTTCCTATACTTCTTGTTGAAATGATTAAGGCAATTCGATACTTTCTTTCCTCTTTCTTTGATCATCTAACTCCTCATTGAAATGTTAGCCTCCTTTACCTATCCGGGAACTTGGAAAAGTGAAAGAGAAAAAGGCATGTTTGATGTGGGAGGGCCATGAGAGCAATTATTTGCAATCAATTGAATAGAAAGAAATTATAGGTTTGGGGAAGTCAATCATGACGATGAGTAACTCGGCACCATTCACATAGCCGGGTGTTTGTGTCTTGCCAAAGTCGGATTGAGCGATATTCCTAGCGGATTATGGCATGTGCGCTAAAGGTTTGAGGCATCTCTTGCAATTTTGAGAAACGCCAATCTCCTAGGCTTCGGTTATTGTGCACCTCTATCCATAACTCCAAAAGTAAAGTCGAAAAATGAAAAGAAGAGAGCGAAGCTCTAAGTTGAAGTGTTGCGGAAACCGCATAAGAAGAAGAAGGTAGTTGTCCACTTTCCCGGATTTATGCACCACTTTCCCTTAAAGTTTTCCCCTTCCCTTCCATACTCTAGACCTTTTCTTTGAAAGTCCTTAAGATCAAAAGAATGTTATATGGCTTGGTGATCTAAATTGAAGTTTCTTATGATTGATTTTGATAATGATTGAAGGTTATAATGCTTGTTTTGAAGTTAAATTGATTCATGAATTTTCCTTGCCTTTTACTCTTTGATTAAGTGTGTGAAAGTTTGAAAAACGATTGAAGCAAGGTTTGAGAATGATCTATTCTTTAGAAGTCACATTCATCCAAAAGAAGGTACACATATTTCATCCTAACTCTTGTTTAAAGCTTTTTGAAAGACCTTGCTTAGGGACAAGCAAGTGCTAAGTATGGGGTTATTTGTTAGCATGAAATATTGTGATATTTTAGGCACGTTTTCTAATCGTATTTGATTCATATTGATAGTCTTTAATTGATCTTTGTTCATATGTGAGCTAGTATTACCTATATTTTCGATATGGATGTCTACACTAGTTCTATGTTGATTATAGGTGATTTGGAGCTATTTCCGAACGGAATCGAGCAAAGGAAAGTTGAGTTGATGTGTCCATAGATCGAGGACACTTTTTGGAAGCAATTTGGAGTCTTAGATTGAGGAATGCACGAGTTTAGGGAAGAATCACGTTCTTGCCCTAAATTACGCCCTAAAATACGGCCGTATCACAAACCACGTTCAGAATTACGGCCGTGGATTCAGAGTCAGAATTCGATGTTCATTCCAGGGGATTTTACGGCCGTGGAACTAACCGTAATTGTTTCCACGCCCTAGAATTACGGTCGTGGAATCTTCCACGACCGTGATCTTGGCGGATCTTTTCGCCACACTTCGAAGCCATGATCTTTTGAAGATTGGGCCGGCCCGACGCCTTGCCCTGCATTATAAAAAGACGGAAGAAAGGAGATTCCGCCATCGACGCATAGACGTACGCACCTGCTTAGGTTCGCTTACAATCACCACTTAGCATCGCATAATTCCTCATCTTAGAGGTATTGGAGAGATCTCATTGGAGATCAAAGTCCGTATTAAAGAGTTGCTCAAAACTCGCACTTTCGGTGGAAGTTGTTGTTGAGATCTTCGGATTTGTGGAAGATCGAAGTTCTTGGAAGATTTTGCAAGAAGATCTCTCTTCTTGTTTAGGTTTGATTTGGAAACGGATTGACATCCCGTTTCTCTTCTTTCCTAAGGTTGTGATTGTTTATTCTGTTTTTGAATCTTTCGATAAACACTTGTCCTTGATTGTGATCTTGAGATTCATTTGAAGATTATTGATAGTTCTTGAAAGTTTTCATCTTTCATCTTCTAATTCTTGAATTAATATCAATATGACTGTTATTGGCTAAAAACCCTTAACAATTCTAAGGTGAAGGGTTGATAGTTGTGGCTTAGATGATGATAGATCGACCGTAAATAGATTAGACCCTGAGAGCTAGAGAATTATCGCCGACAAACCCTAAATTACGGGCTGTTCTTGAGTTCCACGACCGTGGAATCTCAAGAACTAACCGTGATTTCCCTTAAGTCTACGAACCTGCTTTTACTTTAGTCCAAAGTTCAAGATTTGCTTTAGCTTAGTTTAGACTTGTCTTTTCTAGGTGGTAGTGAAGCCTCAACAACCTCTACCTCGATTGTGAGCCTCAACAACCTCAATCGGATAAGTTAGTCTTGATCCTTAGATTATAAGTTTGGGTATTTGATGCTAATCCTCATCTTTAGAATCTTTCTATATTGAGCCTCAACAACCTGTATAGGGAGTGTCTTTTAGGTGAGTTACATAAGGTTTTTGGAACCTCAACCGTACGATTACCTTACATTAGTATACCTTTGCATATCTCAACTCTGTCTTTATACCATTAAGTATATCTTGAATCGATTGCCACAGCTGGATACTTGGATCTTTAGGATTGTTGTTTTCCCAATATTTGCAAAACTCCCATATTCATTTGCTTGATAACCTACAATCGAGTTCGTTCCACCCAAATCCCTGTGTTCGATACTCTGGAATTCTTGCTTAACTATATCGATCCGTACACTGCGGGTTCGCTTGCTTGATTCTAGTTTTATAAATTTAAAGCTTATTTGCACACACCTCTAGGGGCGAACACAAGCCTCCTCAACACCTTCCTCCATCATACTTAAGGTGAGAACCTTCTCCAAGGGATCCTTGATCAAGATCGAGCTCACAACTTCTCTAGAATCCTCTTGCTCGACTATGTTGAAGATATCCTCTTCAAGGGCTGGCCCTTTCATCATTGTGGACAACTTGAACTTGATGTTCTCTTCTCCAATGTTGAAGGAGAGAGTCCCATTCTTGCAATCCACTAGGCATCCGGAGGTGGCTAGGAAGGGTTTTCCTAAGATGATGGGAACCGGATAGTCCGCCGAAATATCCAAGACAACAATCAATTGGCACATAGAATCCTTCTAGTTGCACCGGAATGTCTTCTAAGATCCCAACCGGATGAGTGATAGATCGGTCCGCCATATAGAGGGTCATCTTGACCGGTTTTGGCTCTACTAGCCCAACCTTGTTGCAAAGTGCAAGCGATATGATGCTTACACTTGCTCCAAGATCACAAAGCGCTTCATACTTCACATCTTCCACTCCAATTGGGACACAAAAGGAACCCGGATCTCTTAGCTTGGGAGGCATCTCCTCCTTCATCGTTTGGATCAATTCCGAAGATCTCTTGGTCATTCTTATCTCCCCATACTCCTCCAACTTCCTTTTATTGGAGAGTATCTCCTTCAAGAACTTGCCACATGCCGGCATACCTAAGATAGCATCCATGAACGGAATGTTAATATGCAATTTAGACATTAGTTCAAGGAACTTACCAAAGTGATTGTCCAAGCGAGCTCTTGCTCGTGATTGTGGGAACGGTAGTGGTGGCTTGTATGGAGGCGGTGCCACATAGGTTGGCTCTACATCCTTGCTCTTGCCTCCATCTCCTTGCAAAGTCTCTTCCTCTATCACCACTTGTTTCCCCTTAGCATTGTCCTTAGGCAAAGGATCTTTCATGCTCAACCCACTTCTTGTTGTAATGGCCAACACTTGGCCTCTTGGGTTGTCTTCGGTCCTTCCGGGAAGCTTTCCCGGATCTCTATGGGCTTCACCCGCATTTTGGAACACTTGTGCTTCAAACACCTTTTGAGCCTTAGAAATGGAAGTCACGGTGCTCTCAAGACCACTCAACCTTCCAAGCAATTGCTCAAACATCATTTCGGTTCTATCTTTCGGAGGTTGAGTAAATTCGGGTGGAGGTTCTTGTGAAGCTTTTTGTAGTGGAGTTGTGCTTGTAGAAGCGGGAGGGTTCAAGGCTCCATCCGGGTTAGAGTAGGAAAACCCGGGATGGTTGTGGTTGAGCCGGTAATTGTTGAATTGCCGGTTGTTGTTGAAGTTCCTTTGGCCTTGATAGTTGTTGTAATTGCCCCTTCCCATGTAATTCACATCCTCCTCCTTGGAGGACAAGTTAGCTTGTGGAAGCACTTGAGGAGTTGCTTGGTTCTTCAAAGTTGTAGCACACAACTCCCTCAAGGACTTCAATTCATTGTTGATGGCGTCAAGCTTGAAATTGCTCATGGTGACTTCACTCACCTCATATGCTCCCGCCTTTCTCCCTTCACTCTTCCTATGGGAGTATTTCTCAATCACTAGAGCTTGCTTCTCCACAAACTCCCAAGCTTCATCTACATGCTTCTCCATGAAAGTCCCACCGGAAAGAGATTGAAGCTTGAATTGGCTATCTTCATCAAGTCCTTTGAAGTAGATCTCCAATAGCTCAATTTTCGGTATGCCATGGTGTGGACAATCTAGGAGAAGATCCTTGAACCTTTCCCAAGACTTGAACAAACTCTCTCTATCCTTCATCACGAAGGCATTTATCTTCCCTCTTAACTCGGTAGTCTTGGAAGGTGGGAAGAACTTAGTCAAAAACTCGGCTGTCATCTCCTCCCAAGTACCAACTCGCCCTTGTGGACAGATTGATACCAAGCCAAGGCCTTGTCCTTAAGAGAGAAGGAAAAAGCCCTAAGCTTATGGTTGTTGCTCTCCAATCTTGGCGGTCTAAGAGTCTCCATCAAAATCTCATAGTTCATCAAGTGTTGAAGAGGGGGCTCTCCTTCCATCCCTCCAAATTGATTATGCCGGATCATTTGTAGAACTTGAGGGCGGAGCTCATAGTTGTGGGTTGCGGGATCTCCTAAGTTCACACCCGGACGGTGTGCTCTTTGTGCCGGATCCATACGTCTCCCTAATGTTTGTGGCTCTTCAATAGCAATGGGGACAACCCTAACATTCGCCGCCGGCTGCGGTTGTGGTGGAGGAGGTGGAGGTTGTTGACGATTAAGCTCTCCTTGTACAAGGGCTTGCCTAATCTCATCAATCTCCCTCCTAGTTGCTTCTTGCCTCTCATTGGCAAGTCTCCTTTCTTCCTCTAAGAGCTCATCTCTTAGCCTTATTTGCTCTAAGGCTTCATCCAACTCAGCTTGGAGATCTCTTCCGGCCATCTCTTTTCCCTTTTTATTGCTCTTGGATCTAGATCTAAGGGTTTTCTCCGGTTCGGGATCGAACGGAGCTAAATCCTTGCCACGAGATCTTCGCATACACCTAAAGAGTAAGAGATGTCCTGAAAAGCAAAGACACAAATCAAAAAGAGATCAAAAGCAACAAGAAAGATCTACACTACAATCAATCACAAAAAGACTCAATCTAGACCTAGTCCCCGGCAACGGCGCCAAAAACTTGTCACGCTAAGATCGTGTGATGTGCACGCAATAAGCTTTAAATTTATATTCTCATTATATTTCTCCTAACTCCTAGCGCACCCGCAGTGTACGGGACGTTTGTAGTAGGGGAAGTATTCCGAGGTCGAACACAAAGACTAAGGTGAGATCGATTCGATTTATGATTAAGTTTAGTGAAGATCTAGTTTAAGAAAAGAGAAAGAAATAAAGAAATGAAAATCTCAATGTTTTTGGTTGGTTTTTAGGTGATCAATCGAAGATCACAAATCATGCAAAATGAACAATAAACTAAGCTACGAATCAACACAAACAAACAAGCTAAACGAGATATATAGATCAAAGATAGAAAAGCGGATTCTAGGGGTTGGAAAATCCGGTTATGGCATAAGACTCAAGCAATCTAATCATTCCTTGGATTAACTATAATATGTTGGGAGTGAGTGTTTCTAGATTGGGATCAATCACCGGGTAGGTCTCATGGTCCACTAGTCCGTCCCTAAGATCTCATCACCGGGTAAGTCTCTAAGAACCTGAGGGTAGGAATTCTACACAAACCGGATTGTTACCTAGAGATCTAACCTATCCTTACCGGTTAAGTCTCAGAAAGGGAAGTTCTAAGCAACTATCCTAGCACACTTAATCCAATGGCGGCTATGAGGCTCACCACTACCTAGGGTTGTTATCTTTGGAATCTAAGAGTAAGGATTACCGGGTAAGTCTCTCCTAACACTTAGTTGCTAACACTAGGTCACCCTAGGATAGATTTAACTCAACAAACACTTAGGATTTCAACATTCTAACAATCTAAGACTAGATCCATCGAACCAGGGAAGATCACGGGTTGTTCTACCTAGTCCACGGCCGTGGTTTGGTAAGAACAAACCGTGGATCCTAACAAAGGCTACGTTCAAGCACACAAGTCATCAAAGGGTAAAAATCTAAGTTCATCCTATCATAGTCCGAGCCATAACCTTCTTTCCTTACCCTAGAATCACATCTATTTAGCCTACAACATTCATCATAGCAATCGAAATCATCAAACATAAAATCATGGCTTCCATTTGCAAGATAATGAAGAGAAAGAGATGAACAAGTGAAGTAAACAAAACCAAGCTGAAAATGGAATTAGAATGACTCACAACCCTTCTTAAAGAAGGTTTAAATGGTTCATACAACTCTAGAAATCGATTTCGAAATTCTTCACTACAAAGCTATCAAGTCTATCAATGGTGTGTTCTTCTTCTTCCTCTCTAATGAAGCTCTTCTCCAATGGTAGCTTCCTTCTACCTTCTTCTCCAAGAATCTTCTTGTTGAGAGTGTATTTTGATTGGATGATAGTGGATAATGGAGAGCTGCTCCAAGATGATTCTCTCAGCCAATGCAGGACCACTTTTGTACTACAACTTTGCAAGAGCTGGCCAAGAGATCGTGGCACAGCTGTCACGAAAATCTGGCAAAATCCACGGACGGTTCCACGGCCGTGGACTTACAAAGAACCGTGATTTTGTGCTTCAGCTTTGCCTTTGATCATTAAGCTTCGATTTGGTGCATGGCTTGTGTTGGCAAGGTTCCATGAGTCCTCCTTAGCCTTTAGCTTGCATCCTAATGAGTCCGAGGGTGTGTCATCTTGATGAACGATCCTCAAACGTATCGTTTTAGCTCCTAAATCTCCCAAAATACCTACAAAGCAATGCACAAGTCCGTGTAGACGTCTATCTCGACAAAATACGTGAATTGAGTGCAAACGTCGTGAACTAGTGCTAAACCATGCATGAATGAGCGAGAAATCTATCTAAATGATTACCTAAACCTAAGTCATAAATCGTGTTATCAAAGTCCTTGATGAATCTCCTATAGAAACCTGCATGCCCGAGAAAACTCCGCACACCCTTAACAGAACAAGGGGGAGGAAGTTTCTCAATAGTCTCGATCTTAGCTCGATCGACCTCAATACCTCGGTTGGAAACGAGGTGTCCTAGCACAATGCCTTCATTAACCATAAAATGACACTTTTCCCAATTCAGAACGAGATTAGTGTCTTCACATCTTTGTAGAACTAGAGAAAGGTTAGATAGGCAGTCATCAAAAGAGGAACCTTATACTGAAAAATCATCCATAAATACCTCTATGATCTCCTCTATATACTCGGAAAAGATAGCCATCATGCATCGCTGGAAGGTAGCGGGTGCATTATACAATCCAAATGGCATCCTCCTATAAGCGAATGTCCCCCATGGACAAGTGAAGGTGGTCTTCTCTTGATCATCCGGATGGATAGGAATCTGAAAGAAGCCACTATAACCATCTAAATAGCAAAAATGTAAATGCTGGGCTAACCGTTCGAGCATTTGATCTATGAAGGGAAGTGGAAAATGGTCCTTCCGAGTGGCCACGTTCAGCTTCCTATAATCGATGCAGACCCTCCATCCCGTGACGGTCCTAGTTGGGATTAACTCGTTGTTCTTATTTGTCACAACGGTCATCCCTCCTTTCTTCGGAACTACATGCACTAGGCTCACCCACTTGCTGTCCGAGATAAGAAATATGATACCTGCATCCAACAACTTAAGAATTTCTTTCTTCACAACCTCTTTCATGATCGGATTTAACCGTTTTTGAGGTTCCCGTGAAGTCTTATGATCATCCTCCATTAGAATTCTATGCATGCAGAAAAAAGGCTTAATGCCAATAAGATCATCAATAGTATAACCTAAAGCCTTTTGATGCTTTCTTAGGACATGCATCAGTTTAGATAATTCAGTTTCGGAAAGGGAAGCACTAACAATGATGAAATAAGTAGAATCCGGTCCAAGAAAAACATACCTCAAGTGACTTGGGAGTTGTTTAAGCTCCACAACTGGGGGTGCTTTCTGAGGGGGATCCTTGCTTCCTTCTTCCAGTGGAGTAGATCTAGATCGGGGAACTGGACTTTTAGAAGTCTCAGTTGACATCATCTCGCTTTCGACCTCGGTCGAGGTCCAGAGAGGGTGACCGAGATGTTCTTCAGCCAAGAACACCTCGCTTGGTCCAGAAAGTGCCTCAATTGAGGTACTGCAACTGGGACCGAAACTAGAGATTCTCTTCTCCTGGATTAGTTTTTCAATCTTAGCTCTTGGATCTTCTTCCAGTGCCTTTAAGCTCCGTATATCTGCATCACAAGAAGCATTTATACCTTCCTTCATTAAGCTAAAACTAATAACTCTCTCAAGTGGATCATTAATAAGGATAGAGCTCACCAATTCTCTTGATTCTTCTTCATCATAGATGTTGAAGATATCATCTTCCAGCGGCTCTCCTTTCATTGCCACAAGCAATGCAAACTCAACTTGATCACCGCCAATGTTGAATTGCAACTTGGCGTTTTTACAATCCACATTGCAGCCCGAAGTTGCTAGAAATGGTCTCCCGAGAATGATAGGAACGGTATAATCTGCGGGAATATCAAGGACAACAAAGTCTATAGGTAAATAGAAGTTACCTAACTTAACCGGAACGTCTTCCAAAATGCCCACGGGATGGGTAATGGAGCGGTCCGCCATGTATAACCTTATCTTTACCGGCTTGGGCTCTCCAAGTCCGATCTTCACACATAGCTCCAGCGGGATGATGCTCACGCTGGCCCCTAGATCACACAATGCCTCACAAGTGATATCCCCGACTTGAATGGGAATGCAAAATGAGACGGGATCTCTCAAATTGGGTGGCATCTTTTCCTTCATGATTTGAATGAGCTCCGAGGATTTAGATGTCATCCTTACTTCACCAAAGTCTTCCAGCTTCCTCTTTCTTGATAGAATTTCTTTCAAGAACTTCCCATAGGCGGGCATCCCTAGAATAGCATCAAGGAAGGGGATATTAATATGTAGTTTATTCATCAAGTCAAGAAACTTACCAAAGTGCTTGTCTAGATGTGCTCTGACCCTTGACTAGGGGAATGGAAGTGGTGGTTTATATGCAGGAGGTGGGACATAAACTTCAATTTTGTCTGACGCTTTTGCGGCTCCACCTCGGTTGGTACCTCGGCCGAAGTGTTCTTCGTCTGTACCTGGACCGAGGTGTTCTTCACTGGCATCGACCGATGCACTGGATCTGCAGTTTTCAGTCCACTTCTCGTCGTTATTGTCATGATTTGTCCCTTGGGGTTGCTCGCTGTCCTTGTTGGGAGCTTCCCTGGGTCTCTTGGCGCTTCATTCGCCTTATTAAAGAACTGTTGTTCTAAGGCTTTATGTGCCTTCAAAAATAAAGTCATGGACGTCTACATAGCATTAAGCTTGATCAAGATAGCCTCCAGCACTGCATCTTTCTTTTTTGGTTGGGACGAGCTTGATCAAGGCTCCTGGCTCTTCAATGGAGTAGAAGAAGAGGAAGAAGAGAGGAAAGGATTAAAAGAATTATTCAAATTGGAGTTAGAGTAGGAGTTACCCGGATTTTGATTGTTGGGCCTCCAATTATTGTTGTTGGATCCTCTATTGTTGTTGTAGTTGTTGTTCCGGGAACCGTTGTTGTTGTTGTTCCGGTAACCATTATTGTTTCTTGAGCTTTGATATCCTTCCTCTTCCTTCTTGGTGTGAGCAACAAAGTTCCTTCAATTGCTTTACCTCATTCTTGAGGGAGGTGAGTTGATTATCATTTGATGGAGCTTCTTGGAAATTAACTCTCTTAACTCCATTTTCAGCTCCTTGGTGCGATTACTTCTCCATGTGCAAGGCTTGTTTTTCAATGAACTCCCAAGCTTCATCAATCGGCATGTCCATGAATGTGTCGGCGGATAGTAGTTGAAGGCTGAATTGGGTAGCTCCATCCAATCCCTTGAAGTAAATCTCCAACAACTCTATCTTTGGAATCACATGATGTGGGCAATCCAAAAGAACATCTTTAAATATCTCCCATGACTTGGACAAACTCTCCTTGTTATTCATGATGAATGCATTGATCTTCCCTCTCATTTTAGCAGTTTTGGAGGGGGAAAGAATTTTGTCAAGAACTCCATCGTCATCTCCTCCCAAGTGTTCATCTTTCCGGGAGGAAGAGACTGGTACCAAGTAAGCACCTTGTCCTTCAAAGAAAAGTAAAAAGGCCTTAACTTGTAATTATTATTTTCCACTCTTGAAGGTTTCAAGGTCTCCATCAATATCTCATAGTTTTGTAAATTTTTGTGTGGAGACTCCCTTTCTAGACCTTCAAACTGGCATTGGCGGATCATGGAAAGAATTTGCGGTCGAAGTTCATAATCATGCTCCGCTGGATCTCCTAGGTTGACTCCTGGACGCCTCACTTGCTGATTTTGGTCCATCCTCTGCCCTAGGGTCTGTGGAATACCTGCAAAAAGAACATCTCGGACTGGCATCCGAGGTGGAAGTATCTCGGCCGCGGCAACTGGAGCGGGGTCCTGCCTCGGTCGAGGGTCTGGTCGAGGCAAGATCTGAGCTCGTAACTCAGCCATATCTGCTTCAATCTCTGCAGCTCGGGTGCGATTTTCCTCTCTCTCGCGCTGCAATTATTCCCTATTGAGGCGCAGCTGTTCCATCGCCTCCTTCAATTCGGCCTCAAGATCGTGATCGTCTCGATTGACCATTTTTGCTTCTTTCAAGCGTCTTTTGTATGTCTTCTCTGGTTCGGGATCGTATGGAACGATTTCCTTCCCAGCACGGGTTCTTCGCATAAACCTAAAAAGAAGAACCTGCGAAAGTCACTCAAGTAGAGTGGTTAATAGCAACAGGGGCAATAGCCCCGAAAGACACCCGTAACCGGCTCGGTCTAGACCAAATCCCCGGCAACGGCGCCAAAAACTTGTTCGCTCCAAATGGTGTGTGCAAGCTTTAAATTTATAACCCAAGAAGTATGCTTAAAACAAGGATGCAAACCCGCAGTGTACGGGTCAATTGTAATAAAAAGCAAGAATTCCAAGGGTCGATCACAGGGACTTAGATGAAACCTAAGCAAGTATAGGTTGTCAATATTGCAACTAATCACAAAAGCGATTAAAACAATCAAAGATGATAATAAGTTCAATTAAGGGGAATATGCAAATTCTAGGGATTAAAGCATCCAGTTGTGGTTCCAATTCAAGATCTCAAGATAAGCGGACAAAGGTGAGGTTTTGCAAAGGGAAGGTGTTTCTAAAGTGGAATAGATCACCGGGTAAGTCTCACTACTCACAATCCCAAACCAAAAGCTCCTATTACCGGGTAAGTCTCAAGGTACTAAGGAAAGGAATTATAATCTCAAACCAACACACCAACTAAGGGAATAGAATCAACCTTTACTGGGTAAGTCTCAGGCTAACTCACAAAGATGGGATGAAGGCACACTCAAACCCCAATAAAGGATAAACCTTTATTACCTACACTTATGATCTTGGGTAAACAAACAAAGGAATTACCGGGTAAGTCTCATCCTAAGCTTGCATTGAACCAGGAAAGGTGTAATAAGAATAGGATTTGGCAAACTCTAACACTTAACTCTCAGTTTCGGATCAGAATAGGTCACCTCGATCAGTCAAGTTCCACCCCGGCCGAGATGTTCATCGATTGAACGAGATGTTCTAGGGTTAAGGATAAAGACTCGAGCTTTCAGGGTCCACTGGGGTTAAGATCATTCTATCATCGTCTTTCCCACAACTTTCAGCCAATCACCCTAGAATCGCACAAAGAAATTAGCCACTCATCATCATGAAAGCAATAATCAAATATATGGGAAGGGAATGAATATTTGAACACGAAAACCTTAAGAACAAGGATTCAATAACTGAATCAAATATCAAACAAATAAGCGTTCCTTGGATTACAAATCCAACAAGACAATCAAACAAAAGGGAATCTAAGAAAGTCTTACAAATCTCTTCAAAAGCTATATCCGAATTATCAATCCTTCCTTGATTGATATTCAATCTTCCTTCCTTCCTTCCTGTTACGCTAGGAAGTGTGTACGCAATAAGCCTTAAATTTATACTTGTTATAATTATCCTAATTCTTAGCGCACCCGCAGTGTACGGGACGTATGTAGAAAGATAAGTACTCCAAGGTCGAACACAAAGACTATGGTGAAATCGAACTAAGTTGTGATTGAATTTAGCAAGATCTAGTCTAAAGAAGAAAGCAAGGAAAAGGAAAAATCGCAATTTGTTCTTGTGGGATTTAAGATGATCAACTCAAAGGTCACAACTCATGCAAACAACCAAATCAAACTCAATCGGAAAAATCGGTAAAGAAACAAATCGAACAAGATGTGATCAATAGAGGAGGAAAACGGATTCTAGGGGTTGGAAATTCCGGTTATGGCATAAATCTCAAGTCATCTACTCATTCTTTGGATTGATTATGATGTGCTGGGATTTAGTGTTTCTAAATGGGATCAATTACCGGGTAAGTCTCATGATCCAACTAGTCCAAACCTAAGGTCTCATTACCGGTTAAGTCTCCAAGAACCTAGGGATAGGATTTTAACACAAACCGGATTATTACTTAGAGGTCTATCCTATCCTTACCGGGTAAGTCTCGGAAAAGGAAGTTCTAAGCAACTATCCTAGCACACTAAACCCAATGGCGGCTTATTAGGCTCACCATTACCTAAGGCTTTACTATTTTAGATTCTAAGGGCAAGGATTACCGGGTAAGTCTCTCCTAACACTTAGTCTCTACACTAGGATACCCTAGGGTAGGTTAAACTCAGCAAAAACTTAGGGTTTCAACAATTTTATGAACCTAAGGTGAGATCCTTCGAACCAGGAAAATCACGGTTCGTTCTACAGAAACCACGGCCGTGGTTCTTCAAGAACTACCCGTGATTCCTAATAGTAGCTACGTTCATAAACAAAAATCATCCAAAGGTAATCCTAAGTTCATCCTATCATAGATCTAGCCATAACCATCCTTTCCTAACCCTAGAATCACATCAATCTAGCCTACAACATTCATATTGGGATTCAAAACAAACAAGCATAGATTCATAATCTCCATAACAAGAAAAATGAGAGAAAGAAGATGAACAAATAAACTCCAAACACAATCCAAATCTGAAGATTGAATTAGAATGACTTACAACCCTTCCAAAGGAAGGTTCAAGAGTTCAAAAACTTCTAGAAATAAATCCGAAATACAAGGGATAGGTGTGTCTTCCTCTCTCCTCTTCAATGGCAATGGCTCCTTTCTTCTTCTTCTTGCACTTTCCTACCTAGAAAAAAAATCCTTCTTCCTCTTGGAATATATTTTGTGAAAATCCCCCAATGGAGAATGTATGAGCTGCTCCTCAACTACCCCAAATCCCCGCTGCCTCTAACAACAATCAAGGACCACTTTTATAACCAATTTCTTCATGAGCTGGCCATGAGAGTCGTGGCACAGCTGTCACGAAAATCTGGCAAAAACCACGGCCGTTTCCACGGCCGTGATTCTTCAGGAACCCGTGATTTCTAACAGAAACTTTGTTTACGCTCAATAGGCTGTGGTTTGGTGCATGGCCTTTGTTGGCAAGGTTCCTTGAGTCATTCTTTGTGCTCTAATGAGTTGGGAACGCGTCCTCTGAACGAGCGATCTTCAAACGCCTCGTTTTAGCCCGAAATTTCCCGAAATACCTACAAAACGCACACAAATCCGTGTAGACGTCTATCTCGACAAAATACATGTTTTGAGTGCAAAACGTATCGGACTAGTGCTAGACAATGCATGATTGAGCGAGAATTCTACCTAAAAGTGCACCTAAAACTATGCTATAAATCGTGTTATCAAAATACCCCATACTTAAGGTTTGCTCGTCCCCGAGCAAATTCCCAACTATAGACTACGAGATGACATGATTTATGTATGCAGAAAAATGGCAAAATCTTTTTGGTTTTGTGCTTCTACTATTGGATCACCTTCATAGTCATGATCAATGGCAATTGAATAAGCAATTACGTATCAAACAATAAGGGCATGGAAAGACAATCGTACTTAACTCAAAAGCATGCATGAGTGGGGAGGACGGAGATGTCAAGAAGATCAAGAGTCTATCCAATCTAAACTACTAAGTCTTACAAACATGCAAGTAGGTCATAAGGGCTTGTGACATAAAAGGCCAAGAAACGTTGTAATTGGGAGGGGAATTTTCTAGATATGTGATGCTAATCCGGGAATGGAACTAACTTCACTCCTTGTCCTCGATCAACTTCCCCCAAGTGTGTATTTCTTTTCTATCTTTTTCTTTGATTCATTTTTGAGACAATGGCATTGGTGTACAATAGCCGAAACCTCGGTGATTAGCCATCCTCGGGCTTTTTCTCTTTTTCGAGGTGCATCCACACCGGGCACACATACCAAAGCTCGTTAGGGCTATTGGCTCATTTGACTTTGGCAAGGCACCAACACCCGATCATGTGAAGTGTACCGAGTTACTTGTCATTTAAACCAACGCCCCCAAACCTATTTTGGCTACACTTCCACAATGATTTCAGCATTCCATTCACGACATTCTTTTCATTACATCTTCACCCCACATTTGCTTTTCACACATTCAAACACACTAGCATGCTCCTATTCCCGGATGGGTTTAAAAGGAGGTCAAATTTATATCAATTGAGGTGCTCAAGCAATCATGATCAAGATGAGAAGTAGAGAAAGATGAAATGCCTTATTCATTCCTAGATGGTATGCAAGAACTATCATGTAATTTCGATTTTCAATACTCAATCCATTCTAGGCAATCATCATGCTCTCAAGTCATTCATGGAATTCAAGAAAAGTAGTTCAAGTCCACATATGCATTTATCAATTCAACACATAAGGCCATTCATAGCCAATCACAAGACAAGTTTTCATCATTAGGATCATATCCAAGCCTAGAAAGCACAAAAATTTTAAAATTTTCTGATTTTTATGGGATTTTTCGATTTAAGTATGTACAATGCAAAATATGTGCTAATGTTAACCTATCCTAGATGCTCTTCATGCAAAGGATCATGCAAACCCCACCCCATACTTAGAAACACATTGTCCCCAATGTGGTATTCAAGTAGAGAGAGTGAAAGAAGGTTCTCACAATGTAAAATGGTTTGCTTCGGTATTTGGGAATTCTCAAGAGAATTGATGTTTGATGATCCTTTCAACCATGGTAGGGAGCTCTAAACGTCCTTCAAGCTTTGAAACCCGCGCTAGGCACCGCTAGCCGTCCAAGTTCCGCGTCCGCTCCACCCATGATTGGTGAGGGTTTCATCATCATCATTTCCAAGAAAAGCTTCCAATGCCACTAATGTTCTAGCACACATAAAACACACAAAAAGCACACAAAAACAGAAAAATCTAAGCTAAAATGAAGGAAAAACGTTACCGATGGGTTGCCTCCCACCAAGCGCTTCTTTAAGGTCATTAGCTTGACCAAACTCGGGAGTGTCTATGCAAGGTGAAGCGGGGCAATCATGTCTACCGGTGCTCCCGGAATGTATTTCTTCAAGCGATGCCCGTTTACCTTGAAATTTCCACAATGCTCCCCTCCTATTTCAATTGCTCCATGGGGAAAGACCTTCTTCACAACATATGGCCCGGTCCATCTTGATTTGAGCTTTCCGGGAAAGAGTCTTAGCCTTGAGTTGAAGAGAAGGACAAGATCTCCTTCACTCAACTCCTTTGGAATGATCCTCTTGTCATGCCACCTTTTGGTTCTCTCCTTGTAAATCCGGGCATTCTCATAAGCTTCCAACCGGAGCTCCTCAAGGGCATTGATATCAAGCAATCTCTTCTCTCCCGCCTCCTTGAGGTCAAAGTTGAGCCACTTAATGGCCCAATAAGCTCTATGCTCCATTTCCACCGGAAGATGGCAAGATTTTCCATAGACCAACTTGTAGGGAGTGGTGCCAATAGGTGTCTTGAAGGCGGTTCTATATGCCCATAGTGCGTCATTGAGCTTCATAGCCCAATCCTTCCTTGTTCTAGACACCGTCTTCTCGAGTATGGCTTTGATCTCTCGGTTGGAGATCTCCACTTGGCCACTAGTTTGAGGGTGGTAAGGTGTTGCTACTTTATGAGTCACCCCATACTTGGCCAAAAGTGCTCCAAAGTTCCTATTTGTGAAGTGCTTCCCTCCATCACTAATGATCACCCTTGGTGTTCCAAACCTAGGGAAGATCACTCGGTTGAAGAACCGCACCACCACCTTGGCGTCATTTGTAGGAGAGGCGATTGCCTCTACCCATCTTGATACATAGTCCACCGCCAATAGGATGAAGAGATTGCCACATGAAGAAGGGAACGGTCCCATGAAGTCTACACCCCACACATCAAAAATCTCGACTTCTTGGATGTTATTCAAGGGCATTTCATTCCTCCTTGAAATGTTTCCCGTTTTTTGGCAAGCATCACATGCCGCTACAAATCCTTGCACATCTCTAAACAAGTTAGGCCAATAAAAACCGGATTGCAATACCTTGGCACACGTTTTGTGTGAGCTAGCATGGCCTCCACATGGTAAGGAGTGACAATGCCGGATCACACTTTCCATTTCATCCTCCGGTATGCACCTTCTTAGCACCCCATCCGGGCCTCTCTTGAATAGAAGTGGCTCGCTCCAATAGTAATGCCTTACATCGTTGAAGAACTTCTTCCTTTGCGAATATGATAATCCGGGAGGCACTTCCTCACACACCAAGTAATTCACAATGTCGGCATACCACGGTTCACTTCCTCTAGCCACTTGGAATAGGCATTCTTCCACCATTTGCAATTGTTCATCCCGGAACGAGTCATCTATCGGGATGTTGTCTTTCCCAAGCTCCAATGGTGGGAGTCTACTAAGGTGATCCGCCACCGAGTTCTCGGATCCCTTCTTATCTCTTATCTCCAAATCAAACTCTTGAAGAAGAAGGATCCACCGAATCAACCTTGGCTTGGCATCCTTCTTTGTAAGTAGATAACGGATCGCCGCGTGATCCGTATAAACTATGACCTTCGCTCCGACAAGGTACGAGCGGAACTTCTCAAATGCATACACCACCGCTAACAACTCCTTCTCGGTAGTAGCATAGTTGAGTTGGGCATCATCTAGCGTTTTGCTAGCATAGTAAATAGCATGAGTGCGCCCTTCCTTCCTTTGCCCCAAAACAGCCCCTACGGCCACATCACTTGCATCGCACATGATCTCAAATGGTAGACTCCAATCCGGAGGTTGCATGATAGGTGCGGAGATCAATGCGTTCTTCAACCTACAAAATGCTTCAAGACAATCCTTGGAAAAGACAAAATCAACATCCTTCATTAGTAGGTTAGTTAGAGGCTTAGAAATTTTAGAGAAATCTTGTATGAATCTCCGGTAGAAACCGGCATGCCCTAGGAAACTCCTTACCCCCTTCACCGAGGTAGGTGGTGGCAACTTCTCTATCGTTTCAATCTTAGCCCTATCAACCTCAATGCCACGGTTAGACACCAAGTGTCCTAACACAATCCCTTCACTTACCATGAAGTGGCATTTCTCCCAATTTAAGACAAGATTTGTCTCCTCACATCTTTGCAACACCAATGACAAATTAGCTAAGCAATCATCAAAAGAAGAACCGTAAACAGAGAAATCATCCATGAACACTTCCATGATATTTTCTATGTATTCCGAAAAGATAGCCATCATACACCTTTGAAAGGTGGCGGGTGCATTACACAACCCAAATGGCATTCTCCTATATGCAAAGGTACCCCATGGACATGTAAAAGTTGTTTTCTCTTGGTCATCGGGGTGGATAGGGATTTGGAAAAATCCGCTATACCCATCTAGATAGCAAAAGTGAGAGTGTTGAGCTAATCTTTCTAGCATTTGGTCAATGAAGGGGAGGGGAAAGTGATCTTTCCTAGAGGCCATGTTCAATTTCCTATAATCTATACACATTCTCCATCCCGTGACCGTTCTAGTTGGTATTAGTTCATTGTTCTCATTAGTTACTACCGTCATTCCACCTTTCTTAGGTACTACATGGACGGGGCTAACCCACTTACTATCCGAGATAGGGTAGATAATTCCCGCATCTAGCAACTTAATGATTTCCTTTTTGACCACCTCTTTCATTATAGGATTCAATCTCCTTTGATGTTCTATAGAGGGTTTGTTGTTATCTTCCATCATTATCTTATGCATGCACAAAGATGGCTTAATGCCAACCAAATCATCAATGGTATAACCAATAGCTTTCCTATGCAATCTCAATTCATGTAGCAATTTAGCAAGTTCATCATCACTCAAGCATGCATTAACAATCACCGGATATGTAGAATTATCACCAAGGAATGCATACTTTAAATGAGAGGGAAGGGGTTTGAGTTCAAGTGAGGGAGGACCTTTTTCGGTTGAAGAAGATCCAAATAAGATTGGATGAGATGAATCCAAAGAAAATGAAGACTCCCTTTGGCTCCTAGAAGCTTGATCGTCATTAAGAGCTGATTCAGGGGAAACCACGGTTGGAATCACGGTTGGTTCAACTTCCACGGCCGTGGTTCCTTCCAGACTTGTTCTTCGGAGTTGTCCAGAGAGTTTGACGGCCGTGGTTCCTGAATCTCGACCGTGGAACTTGCAGCTGTTCACAATTTCTTCGTGGCTTTCAAATCCAACTCTTGGCTCCTCTTCCAATGCCTCCAAGGCTTTGATCTCTTCATTGCAATTCTCCTCAATGTCTTCCTCCATCATACTCAAGGTGAGAACCTTTTCTAAGGGATCCTTGATCAAAATCGAGCTCACCATTTCTCTAGATTCCTCTTGCTCGACTATGTTGAAGATATCCTCATCAAGGGTTGGCCCTTTCATCATTGTGGATAGCTTGAACTTGATGTTCTCCTCCCCAATGTTGAAGGAGAGAGTCCCGTTCTTGCAATCCACTAGACATCCGGATGTGGCTAGGAAAGGCCTTCCTAGAATGATGGGAACCGGGTAATCCGCCGGAATGTCCAATACTACAAAGTCGATAGGCACATAGAATCCTCCTAATTGCACCGGAATGTCTTCAAGGATCCCAATCGGGTGAGTGATGGATCGGTCCGCCATATAGAGGGTCATCTTGACCGGCTTTGGCTCTCCTAGCCCGACCTTGTTACTAAGTGCAAGCGGTATGATGCTTACACTCGCCCCAAGATCACAAAGGGCTTCGTACTTCACATCTCCTACTCCAATTGGAACACAAAAAGAGCCCGGATCCCTTAGCTTGGGAGGCATTTCCTCCTTCATCGTTTGGATCAACTCCGAGGATCTCTTGGTCATCCTAATCTCCCCATACTCCTCCAACTTCCTTTTGTTGGAGAGTATTTCCTTCAAGAACTTTCCGTATGCCGGCATTCCTAAGATGGCATCCATGAACGGAATGTTAATATGTAACTTGGACATTAGTTCAAGGAACTTACCAAAGTGATTGTCCAAACGAGCTCTTGCTCTTGATTGCGGAAACGGTAGTGGTGGCTTGTATGGAGGTGGTGCTACATAAGTTGGTTCTACATCCTTGCTCTTCCCCCCATCATCTTGCTTTCTTCCCTCTTCTACCACTACTTGCTTCCCTCTAGCTTGGTCCTTGGGCAAAGGATCTTTCATGCTCAACCCACTCCTTGTTGTGATAGCCAAAACTTGGCCTCTTGGGTTGTCTTAGGTTCTTCCGGGAAGCTTCCCCGGATCTCTATGTGCTTCCCCCGCCTTTTGAAAGACTTGTGCTTCCAAGACCTTTTGAGCCTTAGAAATTGAAGTGACGGTGCTCTCAAGTCCACTCAATCTTCCTAGCAATTGTTCAAACATGACTTCGGTTCTATCCTTTGAAGGTTGAGGAAAACCGGGTGGAGATTCTTGTGAAGCTCTTTGTGGTGGAGTGGTGCTTGTGGAGGCGGGAGGGTTCAAGGCTCCATCCGGATTTGAGTAAGAAAATCCGGGATGGTTATGGTTTGGCTGGTAATTGTTGAATTGCCGGTTGTTGAAGTTCCTTGAGCCTTGGTAGTTGTTGAAGTTGCCCCTTCCCATGTAGTTGACATCCACCTCCTTGGAAGACAAGTTTGCTTGTGGAGGTGCTTGAGGAGTTGTTTGGCTCTTCAAGGTTGTAGTGCACAACTCTCTTACGGATTTCAACTCGTTGTTGATGGCGTCAAGCTTGAAATTGCTCATGGTGACTTCACTCACCTCATATGCTCCCGCCTTTCTTCCTTCACTCTTCCTATGAGAGTACTTCTCAATCACTAGAGCTCGCTTCTCCACAAACTCCCAAGCATCATCCACATGTTTTTCCATAAATGTCCCACCGGAAAGTGATTGAAGTTTGAATTGGCTATCTTCATCAAGCCCCTTGAAGTAGATTTCCAATAGCTCAATCTTTGGTATACCATGGTGCGGACAATCTAGAAGAAGATCCTTGAATCTCTCCCAAGACTTGAACAAACTCTCTCTATCCCTCATCACGAAGGCATTGATCTTTCCCCTTAGCTCGGTGGTCTTGGACGGTGGGAAGAACTTGGTCAAGAATTCGGTTGTCATCTCTTCCCAAGTGCCAACTCTCCCTTGTGGAATAGATTGATACCAAGCCAAGGCTTTGTCCTTAAGAGAGAAAGAAAAAGCCCTTAGCTTATGGTTGTTGCTCTCCAATCTTGGTGGTCTAAGAGTCTCCATCAAGATCTCATAATTCATCAAGTGTTGATGAGGGGACTCTCCTTCCATCCCTCCAAATTGATTGTGCCGGATCATTTGTAGAACTTGAGGGCGGAGCTCATAGTTGTGGGTTGCGGGATCTCCTAGATTCACACCCGGTCGGTGTGCTCTTTGTGCCGGATCCATGCGTCTCCCTAGGGTTTGTGGCTCCTCAATGTCAGTTTGGACAACCCTAACATTAGCCGCCGGTTGCGGTTGTGGTGGAGGTGGTGGAGGTTGTCGGCGATTAAGCTCTCCTTGAACAAGGGCTTGCCTAATCTCTTCAATCTCCCTCCTTGTTTCCCCTTGCCTCTCATTGGCAAGTCTCCTCTCTTCCTCTAAGAGCTCATCTCTTAGCCTTATTTGCTCTAAGGCTTCATCCAATTCAGCTTGAAGATTTCTACCGGCCATCTCTCTCTCTTTTCGGACGTTCTTAGATCTAGATCGAAGGGTTTTCTCCGGTTCGGGATCGAATGGAGCTAGATCCTTGCCACGAGATCTTCGCATACACCTAAAGAGAAATAGATTGCCTGAAAAGCAAAGACACAAACCAAAAAAAAGATCAAAAGAAACAAGAAAGATCTACACTAGAATCAATCACAAAATAGACTCAATCTAGACCTAGTCCCCGGCAACGGCGCCAAAAACTTGTTACGCTAGGAAGTGTGTACGCAATAAGCCTTAAATTTATACTTGTTATAATTATCCTAATTCTTAGCGCACCCGCAGTGTACGGGACGTATGTAGAAAGATAAGTACTCCAAGGTCGAACACAAAGACTATGGTGAAATCGAACTAAGTTGTGATTGAATTTAGCAAGATCTAGTCTAAAGAAGAAAGCAAGGAAAAGGAAAAATCGCAATTTGTTCTTGTGGGATTTAAGATGATCAACTCAAAGGTCACAACTCATGCAAACAACCAAATCAAACTCAATCGGAAAAATCGGTAAAGAAACAAATCGAACAAGATGTGATCAATAGAGGAGGAAAACGGATTATAGGGGTTGGAAATTCCGGTTATGGCATAAATCTCAAGTCATCTACTCATTCTTTGGATTGATTATGATGTGCTGGGATTTAGTGTTTCTAAATGGGATCAATTACCGGGTAAGTCTCATGATCCAACTAGTCCAAACCTAAGGTCTCATTACCGGTTAAGTCTCCAAGAACCTAGGGATAGGATTTTAACACAAACCGGATTATTACTTAGAGGTCTATCCTATCCTTACCGGGTAAGTCTCGGAAAAGGAAGTTCTAAGCAACTATCCTAGCACACTAAACCCAATGGCGGCTTATTAGGCTCACCATTACCTAAGGCTTTACTATTTTAGATTCTAAGGGCAAGGATTACCGGGTAAGTCTCTCCTAACACTTAAGTCTCTACACTAGGATACCCTAGGGTAGGTTAAACTCAGCAAAAACTTAGGGTTTCAACAATTTTATGAACCTAAGGTGAGATCCTTCGAACCAGGAAAATCACGGTTCGTTCTACAGAAACCACGGCCGTGGTTCTTCAAGAACTACCCGTGATTCCTAACAGTAGCTACGTTCATAAACAAAAATCATCCAAAGGTAATCCTAAGTTCATCCTATCATAGATCTAGCCATAACCATCCTTTCCTAACCCTAGAATCACATCAATCTAGCCTACAACATTCATATTGGGATTCAAAACAAACAAGCATAGATTCATAATCTCCATAACAAGAAAAATGAGAGAAAGAAGATGAACAAATAAACTCCAAACACAATCCAAATCTGAAGATTGAATTAGAATGACTTACAACCCTTCCAAAGGAAGGTTCAAGAGTTCAAAAACTTCTAGAAATAAATCCGAAATACAAGGGATAGGTGTGTCTTCCTCTCTCCTCTTCAATGGCAATGGCTCCTTTCTTCTTCTTCTTGCACTTTCCTACCTAGAAAAAAAATCCTTCTTCCTCTTGGAATATATTTTGTGAAAATCCCCCAATGGAGAATGTATGAGCTGCTCCTCAACTACCCCAAATCCCCGCTACCTCTAACAACAATCAAGGACCACTTTTATAACCAATTTCTTCATGAGCTGGCCATGAGAGTCGTGGCACAGCTGTCACGAAAATCTGGAAAAAACCACGGCCGTTTCCACGGCCGTGATTCTTCAGGAACCCGTGATTTCTAACAGAAACTTTGTTTACGCTCAATAGGCTGTGGTTTGGTGCATGGCCTTTGTTGGCAAGGTTCCTTGAGTCATTCTTTGTGCTCTAATGAGTTGGGAACGCGTCCTCTGAACGAGCGATCTTCAAACGCCTCGTTTTAGCCCGAAATTTCCCGAAATACCTACAAAACGCACACAAATCCGTGTAGACGTCTATCTCGACAAAATACATGTTTTGAGTGCAAAACGTATCGGACTAGTGCTAGACAATGCATGATTGAGCGAGAATTCTACCTAAAAGTGCACCTAAAACTATGCTATAAATCGTGTTATCACTTCCTTCCTTCAAAGCTCCGGAAAAATCCCTTAATTGCTGGATGCTCTCAGCCTCTAAGCATTCGGTGATCCGAAGATGGTTGAATTGTGGAAAATCCAACCCTTTATATATGAGAATTATCTTCCAAAGATAAGATATCTTAAAAAGATAATTTCCTAATAAAATATATCTTATCTCTAAAATAGATCTCCCAAATATATGATCTTCCTTCTAGAAATCCAGCCCAAAAATATAAGATCTCTCTTTCCAAAAATAAAAGATCTCAGCCAAATAAAATATATCTCGCACGTCAGGATATTCGCCTCGGTTGGGGCGCTCCTCAAGATCACCTCGGTCGGGGCGCTCCTCAAGATCACCTCGGTCGAGGTGACACTGTAGCTGACCGAGGTGAATCTCAACTGAATGTGAAATCTCCTAAATCTGGTCCAAAGTGAATCTTCTTTATTAACTCCATGCTTCCTTAGTTCTTCCTTAAGCTCCAGAATGTAGCTCCTATGACTCCTTAGCTCCATAGCTCCATTTTTAGTCCAAAATGTGTCATTTTACCTACGATTACAATGAAACTTGGTGTAGACCTCGATTCCCGCAAAGGTAGATGAAACGACGATATAATCGCATAATATACATCCAAACATGTAGATTATTGAAGATAAAACGTCTAAACAAGTCCCAAAATATAGACTATAATTCATGCTATCAGGTGCCAATTGGTGTCTTGAAAGCGGTTCTATATGCCCACAAGGCATCATCGAGCTTCATAGCCCAATCCTTTCTTGTCCTAGAAACTGTCTTTTTAAGGATCCCCTTTATCTCCCGGTTGGAGATCTCCACTTGGCCACTAGTTTGGGGATGGTAAAGTGTTGCCACCTTATGAGTCACCCCATACTTAGCCAAACGTGTCCCAAAGTTCCTATTGGTGAAATGCTTCCCTCCATCACTTATGATCACTCTTGGTGTTCCAAATCTGGGGAAGATGACTCGGTTGAAGAACCGCACCATAACTTTGGCATCATTTGTGGGAGAGGCGATTGCTTCTACCCATCTCGACACATAGTCTACCGCCAATAGGATGTAGAGGTTGCCACATTAAGAGGGGAATGGCCCCATGAAATCTACACCCCAAACATCAAATATGTCCACCTCTTGTATGTTGTTCAAGGGCATCTCATTCTTCCTTGATATGTTGCCCGTTCTTTGGCAAGCATCACATGCTACCACAAAACTCTACACGTCCTTGAACAAACTTGGCCAAAAAAACCCGGATTGCAACACCTTTGCACACGTCTTGTGTGAGCTAGCATGGCCTCCACATGGCGAGGAATGACAATGGCGGATCACACTCTCCACCTCATCCTCCGGTATGCATCTCCTAAAGACCCCATCCGGCCCTCTCTTAAATAAGAGTGGTTCACTCCAATAGTAATGCCTCACGTCCTTGAAGAACCTTTTTCTTTGGGCATAGGACAAACCGGGTGGCACCTCTTCACAAACGAGATAGGTCACTATGTCGGCATACCATGGCTCATTACCCCTTGACACTTGAAGCAAGCACTCCTCCACCATTTGCCATTGCTCATCCCCGAATGAGTCATCAATTAGGATGACATCTCTCTCAATCTCCAATGGTGGGAGTCTACTAAGGTGGTCCGCGATAGAATTTTCGGACCCCTTTTTGTCCCGAATCTCCAAATCAAACTCTTGAAGAAGAAGGATCCACCGAATCAAACGAGGCTTGGCATCCTTCTTTGTAAGGAGGTAACGGATCGCAGCATGATCCGTATACACAATGACCTTTGCTCCAACAAGATACGAGCGGAACTTCTCAAATGCATACAAAACCGCTAGCAACTCCTTCTCGGTGGTAGCATAATTGAGTCGGGCATCATCTAGTGTCTTGCTAGCATAATAGATGGCATGTGTAAGCCCATCTTTCCTTTGTCCCAAAACAGCCCCGACGGCCACATCACTCGCGTCACACATGATCTCAAACGGTAAGCTCCAATCCGGAGGTTGCATGATAGGGGCGGAGATCAAAGCACTCTTCAACCTACAAAAAGCCTTAAGGCAATCCTTGGAGAAAACAAACTCAACATCTTTCATTAGTAGGTTAGTAAGAGGCTTAGAAATTTTAGAGAAATCTTTTATGAATATCCGGTAAAAACCGGCATGCCCTAAGAAACTCCTTACCCCCTTCACCGAGGTAGGTGGTGGCAACTTCTCTATTGTGTCTATCTTAGCCCTATCAACCTCAATGCCACGGTTGGATACCAAGTGTCCCAACACAATGCCTTCACTTACCATGAAGTGGCATTTCTCCCAATTCAAGACAAGATTAGTCTCCTCACATCTCTTTAACACCAAAGATAAGTTAGCTAAACAATCATCAAATGAAGATCCATAAACAGAGAAATCATCCATAAACACTTCCATGATGTTTTCAATATATTCGGAAAAGATAACCATCATACACCTTTGAAAGGTGGCGGGTGCATTACACAACCCAAATGGCATTCTCCTATATGCAAATGTACCCCAAGGACATGTGAATGTAGTTTTCTCTTGGTCATCCGGGTGGATAGGGATTTGGAAGAATCCACTATAGCCATCTAAGTACAAAAAATGGGAATGTTGAGCTAATCTCTCTAGCATTTGGTCAATAAAAGGAAGAGGGAAGTGATCTTTCCTAGAGGCCACATTTAGTTTCCTATAGTCTATACACATCCTCCATCCCGTAACCATCCTAGTAGGGATTAGTTCATTATTCTCATTAGTCACTACAGTCATCCCACCCTTCTTAGGAACCACATGCACGGCACTAACCCATTTACTATCCAAAATCGGGAAAATGATTCCTGCATCTAGCAATTTAAGGATCTCTTTCTTTACTACTTCTTTCATGATAGGGTTTAGTCTTCTTTGAGGTTCAATTGAAGGTTTATGGTTATCTTCCATTAAGATCTTATGCATGCACAAAGAAGGTTTGATGCCAACTAAGTCATCAATGGTATAGCCTATAGCTCTCCTATGCAATCTCAACTCATGCAACAATCTATTCAACTCATCATCATTCAAGCATGCATTAACAATCACCGGATAAGTAGAATTTTCACCAAGAAAAGCATACTTCAAATGAGACGCTCCACACAATGTAGGTTGAGATGATTCCAAAGCCATGAAAGACCCTCCTAGGCTCTTTGAAGCTTGATCAACCACTAAGGAACTTTCTAGAGAAACCACGGGCAAAATCACGGCCTCTGGCACAACCACGGGCATGGAATCTGAGAAGCTGGAACTTTGGAGCATTCCAGAGAGTTCCACGGGTAAGTCCACGGCCGTGGTTCTTGGTGACAGGCCGTAATTCCTACAGTGGTTCAGCATGACTTCGTGCACTTCAAATTCAGCACTTGTCTCCTTTTCCATTGCATCCAAGGCCTTGATTTCTTCATTGTAATCATCTTCAACCCCCTCCTCCATCAAACTTAAGCTAAGAACCTTCTCCAAGGGGCCCTTGATCAAGATCGAGCTCACAACTTCTCTACATTCCTCTTGCTTGACCATGTTGAATACATCTTCACCAAGGGCTGGCCCCTTCATCATTGTGGATAATTTGAACTTAATATTCTCTTCTCCAATGTTGAAAGAGAGAACTCCATTTTTGCAATCCACCAAACATCCGGATGTGGCTAAGAAAGGCCTCCCTAATATGATAGGAACCGGATAGTCCACCGGGATGTCCAAGATAACAAAGTCAATTAGCACATAGAACATCCCGAGTTGCACCGGTATGTCTTCCAAGATTCCTACGGGGTGGGTTATTGAACGGTCCGCCATGTAAAGGGTCATCTTGACCGGCTTTAGCTCTCCTAACCCAACCTTGTTGCAAAGTGCAAGCGGGATAATGCTTACACTTGCTCCAAGATCACATAGGGCTTCATACTTCACTTCTCCAACCCCATTTGGCACACAAAAAGATCCTGGATCTCTTAGCTTAGGAGGCATCTCCTCCTTCATAGTTTGGATCAACTCGGAAGATCTCTTTGTCATCCTCACTTCTCCATACTCCTCCAACTTCCTTTTGTTGGAGAGTATTTCCTTCAAAAATTTTCCGTAGGCCGGCATACCTAGAATAGCATCCATGAACGGAATGTTAATATGTAATTTAGACATAAGTTCAAGGAATTTAACGAAGTGTTTGTCCAACCGAGCTCTTATTCGGGATTGTGGGAACGGTAGTGGTGGCTTGTATGGAGGCGGTGCCACATATGTTGGCTCATCATCCTTGCTCTTGCCTCCTTCTTGCAATGGCTCTTCTTCCACCACTGCTTGCTTCCCTTTGTCATTCCCCTTAGGCAAAGGGTCCTTCATGCTCAGCCCACTCCTTGTTGTAATGGCTAATACTTGGCCTCTTGGGTTATCTTCGGTTCTTCCGGGAAGCTTTCCCGGATCTCTATGAGCTTCACCCGCCTTTTGGAACACTTGTGCTTCTAGCACCTTTTGAGCTTTAGAAATGGAAGTCAACGTGCTCTCAAGACCACTCAACCTTCCAAGCAATTGCTCAAACATCATCTCGGTTCTATCCTTTGGAGGTTGAGGAAATCCGGGTGGAGGCTCTTGTGAAGCCTTAGGTGGTGGAGCTGCGCTTGTGGAAGCGGGAGGGTTCAAGGCACCATCCGGGTTAGAATAGGAAAACCCGGGATGGTTGTGGTTAGGCCGGTAATTGTTGAATTGTTGGTTGTTGTTGAAGTTCCTAGCGCCTTGATAATTGTTGAAGTTTCCCCTTCCCATGTAGTTCACATCTTCCTCCTTGGAAGACAAGTTTGCTTGCACTTGCACTTGAGAGCTTGCTTGATTCTTCAAAGTTGTAGCACACAACTCCCTCAAAGACTTAAGCTCATTGTTGATTGCATCAAGCTTGAAATTACTCATGGTGACTTCACTCACCTCATATGCTCCCGGTTTCCTCCCATCACTCTTCCTATGGGAGTACTTTTCTATCACCAAAGTTTGTTTCTCTACAAACTCCCAAGCCTCATCCACATTCTTCTCCGTGAATGTTCCACCGGAAAGTGATTGAAGCTTGAATTGGCTATCCTCATCAAGCCCTTTGAAGTAGATCTCCAATAGCTCTATCTTCGGTATACCATGGTGTGGACAATCTAGGAGGAGGTCCTTGAACCTCTCCCAAGATTTGAATAGACTTTCTCTATCCTTCATCACGAAGGCATTGATCTTCCCTCTTAGCTCGGTTGTCTTGGAAGGCGGGAAGAATTTAGTCAAGAACTCGGTTGTCATCTCCTCCCAAGTACTCACACGTCCTAGCGGAATCAATTGGTACCAAGCCAAGGCTTTATCCTTAAGAGAGAAGGAAAAAGCCCTAAGCTTATGGTTGTTGTTCTCCAATCTAGGCGGCCTTAGAGTGTCCATCAAGATTTCATAGTTCATCAAGTGTTAATGAGGAGACTCTCCTTTCATCCCTCCAAATTGATTATGCCGGATCATTTGTAGAACTTGAGGGCGGAGCTCGTAATCATGGGCTGCGGGATCTCCTAAGTTCACACCGGGACGGTGTACTCTTTGAGCCGGATCCATACGTTGCCCTAACGTTTGTGACTCCTCAATAGCAATGGGCATAGCCCGAATATTAACCGCCGGATGCGGTTGTGGTGGAGGTATAGGTTGTTGACGATTAAGCTCTCTTTGCACAAGAGCTTGCCTAATCTCTTCAATCTCCCTCCTAGTTGCTTCTTGCCTCTCATTGGCAAGTCTCCTCTCATTTTCCAAGGCTTCATCCCTTAGTCTAATTTGCTCTAAAGCCTCATCTAACTCAGCTTGAAGATCTCTTGCGGCCATCTCCTTCTTCTTTCTAATGCTCTTAGATCTAGCCTTAAGGGTTTTCTCCGGTTTGGGATCGAATGGAGCTAAATACTTGCCACGAGATCTTCGCATACACCTAAAGAGTGAGAGATGTCCTGAAAAATCAAAGACACAAACCAAACGAGATCAAAAGAAACAAGAAAGACCTACACTATAAGCAATCACAAAAATGACTCAATCTAGACCTATTCCCCGGCAACGGCGCCAAAAACTTGTTACTCTAGAATTGGTATGAACGCAAAAGTCTTAAATTTATAACTCGATATATTTTTCCTAACTCCTAGAGAACCCATAGTGTATGGGTCGTTTTGTAGTAAGGATAGAAAAGAAAATCTCAATGTTTTTGGATTGGTTTTGTGGTGATCAAGGATCACAAATAATGCAAGATTAATAAACAACTAAGCTAGCAACACAAATAAACAAACACAAATACGAGATAGGAAATCAAAGAGAGAAAAGCGGATTCTAAGGGTTGGGAATTCCGGTTATGGCATTGGACTCAAGCTTCTAATCATTCTTTTGATCAACTATGGTATGTTGGGAAAGGGTGTTTCTCAAATGGAACCAATCACCGGGTAGGTCTCATGATCTACTAATCCCGCAACTAAGGTCTTATTACCGGGTAAGTCTCTAGGAGCCTAGGGTTGGGAAATCTACACAAACCGGATTGTTATCTAGGGATCTAACCCCTCCTTACCGGGTAAGTCTCGGGAAGGCAAGTCCTAAACATCAATCCTAGCACACTCGATCCAATAGCGGCTTATGAGGCTCACTACTACCTATAGTTCATCATCTTTGGTACTTAAGATCGGAAATCACCGGATAGGTCTCTTTCCTCACTTAGATTGCTAGCATTAGGTCACCCTATGCTAGATTAATGTTCGCCCCTAAACGTGCGTGCAAATAAGCTTTAAATTTATAAAACTAGAATCAAGCAAGCGAACCCGCAGTGTACGGATCGATATAGTTAAGCAAGAATTCCAGAGTATCGAACTCAGGGATTTGGGTGGGAACAAATTCAATTTCAGATTATCAAGTGATTATTTATAAGAAGCTTTGCAAGTATTGGGAAAACAACAATCCTAAAGATCCAGGAATCCAGCTGTGGCAATCGATTCAAGATATACTAATGATATAAGGACAGAGTTAAGATATGCAAAGGTATGCTAATGTAAGGTAATCGTACGGTGAAGTTCCAAAGAGCTTATATGACTCACCTACAAGGCACTCTCTATAAAGGTTGTTGAGGCTTCAATATAGAAAGATTCTAAAGGTAAGAATTAATGGCGAATACCCAAACTTATAATTCAAGGATCAAGACTAACTAAACCGATTAAGGTTGTGACACTCACAATCGAGGTAGAGGTTGTTGAGGCTTCACTACCACCTAGAAAAGGCAAGCCTAAACTAAGTTAAAGCAAATCTTTAACTTTGGATTAAAGTAAAAGCAGGTTCGTAAACTTAAGGGAAATCACGGTTAGTTCTTGAGGTTCCACGGCCGTGGACTCAAGAACAGGCCGTAATTTAGGGTTCGTCGGCGATTCTTTTTAACTCTCAGGGTCCAATCTGTTTATGATCGATCTATCATCATCTAAGCCACAACTATCAACCCTTCACCTTAGAATTGTTAAGGGTTTTTAGCCAACAACAGTCATATTGATATCAAATTCAAAGATTAAAAGATTGAAAGATGAAAACTTCCGAAAACCTTCAATAAACATCAAACCAATCTCAATGTCACAATCAAGAACAAATATCGTCACAAGATTCGGAATAGAACAAACGAACACAATCGTAGATAAGAAGGAAGAACGGGATGTCAATCCGTCTTCTAAATCAAACCTAAACAAGAAGAGGAATCTTCTTGCGAACAATCTTCCGAACCTTTGATCTTCCGTCAATCCGGAAATCTCAACAGCAATCTCCAACCAAAATTGCGAGATTAGGGCAAATCCCAGCGTAAACGTAGGATGCGTCTATGCATAAGCGAAGGTCTAAAGCGAGGTGTAAGCAGAGGTGACGGAATCTCCCTTCATCCGTCCTTTTATAGGTTAAGATAAAATATCGGCCCGGCCCAATCTTCTAAAAGATCGTGGCTTAAAGTGTGGCGAAAAAGATCGCCAAGATCACGGTCGTGGAAGGTTCCATGACCGTAATTTAGAGCGTGGAAATCAACACGGTTTGAACACATGATTCCACGACCGTAGAAGTTACTGGAATGAACCACGTTTCCCTTGCATGGTTTCACGGCCATGGAACTGAACGTGGAATGTGGTACGGCCGTATTTTAGAGCGTGGTTTAGGGCAAGAACGTGATTCTTCCCTAGCCTCGTGCATTCTCCAAGTTGAACTCCTTTTTGCTCCTAAGAATGCCCTCAATCCATGGACATGTCAAACAACTTCATCTTTGCTCAATTCCGTTCGGAAATGGCTCTCAATCACCTATAATCAACATAAAGCTTGTGTAGACATCCATATCGACAATATAGGCAAACTAGCTCACAAATGCAATAATGCTCAATCAATGACTATCAATATGAATCAAATACACTTAGAAAACGTGCCTAAAATATCACAATATTTCATGCTAACAAATAACCCCATACTTGCAACTTGCTTGTCCCTAAGCAAGGTCTTTCAAAAGCTTTAAAACAAGAGTTAGGATGAAATATGTGTACCTTCTCAAAGCGATACTTCTTTTTGGATGAATGTGCCTTCTAAACAATAGATCATTCTCAAATCTTGCTTCAATCGTTTATAAGACTTTCATACACTTAATCAAAGAGTAAAGGGTAAAGAAAAATCATGAATCAATCAAACTTCCATACAAACATCATAACCTTCAAACATTATCAAAATCAATCATAAAAAACTTCAATTTAGATCACCAAGCCATATAACATTCTTTCGATCTTAAGGACTTTCAAAGAAAAATCATGTGGAAAGGGAAGGAAACTTTAAGGAATGTGGTGCATGAATCCGGGAAAGTGGACAACTACTCTTTCTTCTTCTCTTGCGGTTTCCGCACACCTTCAACTTAGAGCTTCGCTCTCTTCCTTTCATTTTTCGACTTTACTTTTAGAGTTATGGATAGAGGTGCACAAAAACCGAAGCCTAGGAGATTGGCGTTTCTCAATTTTTATGAGATGCCTCAAACCCTTAGCGCACATACCATAATCCGCTAGGAATATCGCTCAATCCGACTTTGGCAAGACACAAACACCTGGCTATGTGAATGGTGCCGAGTTACTCATCGTCATGATTGACTTCCCCAAACCTACAATTTCTTTCTATTCTTTTGATTGCAAATAATTGCTCTCATGGCCCTCCCACATCAAACATGCCTTTTTTTCATTCACTTCTCCAAATTCCCGGATGGTAAAGGAGGTCAATATTTCATGAGGAGCTAAATGATCAAAGAAAGAAGAAAGAAAAATCGAATTGCCTTAATCATCTCAACAAGAAGCATAGGAACTTAAAATGTGATTTCAACTTCAATTTCTCAACATGATTTAGGTAACATTCATCATATTATGAAACTTGCAAAAAGAAGGTAAAATCAACACATTCAATTTCTTTTCGATTCACTAATTGCTTAAGCATGCAATTCTCATCAAACTCAATTCACAAGTAGCGATTATCATAGAAATCATCACATTCAATTTCTTTTTTTTTTGGGTTTTTCAAGTTCTTTTTCGTGCAATGCAGTAATGTAACGTGCAACAATATAATGAACATGCAAGATAGTCTCGAATAGAAGCAAACATAGTGAGCAAGAGTTATTACAAACTTTTAGTCACACCCCACCCCATACTTGGAACAAACATTGTCCCTAATGTTCAAATAAAAGAAAGAAAAGAAGAAAAGAAAAAGAAACTCACAAAATGGCGGTGGAGCGGCTAAAACAAACGGTCATGCAAATCATCATCACTGCGGCGCTGGTGGAGGCGGGAATGGAGAGAAGCTAGGATCATAAAACCGCCCAAATTGCTGGCGGTAGACGTCCCTCATCATGTGATCGAGATCATCCATGCGTCCGTCTCTAGCATCGGCTCGAATCTCCAATGCTCCTACTCTCTCCGAAAGACCAGTAGCCCAATCCGGCATCTACTCATACCATCCCGGAGCGTGATTGTACCATGCTGGAGCGTCGGACGGTGCTGGTGCTGGTGCTGATGCAGATGGTACCTGTGTAGATCATGGAGGTGGAGCTCCATACCATGCAGGAGGTGTGTCAGCCCATGTGGGTCTCTCACTCACGCTGGCGCGGCGAGAAGACGAGCCTGAAGCTCTGGCTGGATGTGGAGAACGTCTAGGCACATCGGGGGCCGCATCCGGCTGATCCGGAAATGTGCCAAACTCCTGCTCGGCTCCTCCTCCACCCTCAAACTGATCCCTCATCTCCTCCTCAACAACGGGCGGTGGTGGAACATACGGAGGAGCTGCAATCCTGTTTGTATGCATAGCAGCGAACATCTCCTTCCAATTATGGCGTCCAGCCATAATGGAATACTCCTGTAGCCACTCAATACCCCTACTTGTCCTGCTCTCCCAAGGCATGCCCGCATAAGGCGGACCTCTATGTGTGGGGAAGATGAGCCCTCTAGTCATGAAGGGGCATGAAGTCCTAAGGGTACGGCTGGTATGCGGGTACATGCAGAAAAATCCACTCCCAAACTCCTAGCAAGGTGGGTAACTATCCCACCATATCCAATGTTTCCCTTCCTCTTGTTCTTAAGCTTGCTCATAGTAGCAGCTAAGAGAGTGGCACAGTCAGCTCGGCGCCCATACAGCATAGAATAAAGCAGAAAGAGCTCATCCGTCTTGATCTTTTGGGGCGTCTCCGTCCGAGGGAAGAGACACTCCGAAAGAACACGGTGAGCAATCTTCAAGGCTAAGTGGTACATCAACTTAGCCTTGGTGTCAGCAGGTTGCCAGCGGTCCTCGCTGGCGTAAACCATAGCAACCTCCTCCCAAAAATCCTTGGCGTAAACGCCACTAGGAAAACGACCGTCAAAGGTCTCATGGAACCCAAAGAAGGTCCCGAACTCACGGATGGAAAAATCATAGTTTCTTTCCATAAGACGGAAAGAAACGGTCCTATCCACATGGCTGTGCTGGAAAGACGTCACAACCTCCCTCGTAATCTCCTCATAAGTGTCTTCTCGGATAGCCGAGAAGACAAGTAGTCCGGCTCTATCCAAGAGCCAAGTAAGGTCCTCTATGATGTTAAGAGGAGCTAGATCCTCTAACAATAAGTACCTAGGTCCAATCACAAGCCTCTCCTGGATCCTCTCGAATGCATCGAGGTGATCCTCATGAATGGTCGGTACTCTAGGGCTAGGAGGTGAGGGTGATGAAGGTGATGATGGAGGTGAAGGGGAAGAGGGTGGTGGTACTCTAGAGGATGAAGAAGAAGAGGGATTACCCTTCCTCTTCTTGTTTTGGTCATTCTTCTTCTCTTTGATTCTCCCAGAAACTCTCCTCACAAAGTCCATCATTGTTAAGAATTACGGGCTGTTCTTGCCTTTCCACGGCCGTGGTTCTGTCAGGAACCGTGGTTTGTCTGGTTTTTTCGCAAATCTCAGAAATCAACACTCAAACTCAGCAATCAGGCAGCCTTAGTCTAATTCCTTCCAATTTCAATCAGTTCTTCCTAAAATTTCTAACAAAAACGAACCAAATTGACAAAGAACAAGAAGAGTGGAAAAACCTAGGTTTCGGATTTTAAAATCCGAATTGTGCTTTCCTTGGTGATTTTCCGCTCGATTCGTCGCTTGGATCTTGTTGGTGGTTGAATTTGCTTCAATTTGGGAAGAAGAATCGTTGAAAACGATTAAGGAACGAAGATTTGGAAGGAGGGTCGTGGATTCGGCGTTTTTGGGTCATGGAAGTGGTTTTGTGGAGTGTTTTGGTGAAGAACGTGGTTTATATAGTCACAGGCAAAATTTTGAAAATCACGGTCTGTCGGGGGGTTCCACGGCCGTGGAATTGTACGGAACCGTGGTTTTGGCGATTTTTCAAAGGCTTTTGGAAATTACGGTCACTGTAGCTGTCACGACCGTGGTTTAGGCCGTGGAACTCTCTGTAATGCTCCAAAGTCCAAGTTTCGTCACTTTTCTTCAACATTACCCTTCCCTTTTCCTTTTCCATCATTCCTACATCCAAAAACACGAACATACCGGAAGAAATCGAAGGCAAAACAAAGCAAAAACGTCTAAACTAAGCTAAACTATGAATCGAAAACAAAAACAAAAAATACAATACCTTTGGTTGCCTCCCAATAAGCGCTTTGTTTAAGGTCCGTAGCTAGACCAGTCTCGCACTTATTCGAGTGCGGTAGGCGTGAACTCTTCAGTTTGGAGTTCCGGCGTATACTTCTTGAGTCGTTGGCCGTTCACCTTAAAGCTTCCGCCCGCTTCACCACATACTTCAACTGCACCATGGGGGAAAATACGCTTAATTAGAAAAGGTCCGGTCCAACGAGATTTAAGCTTACCTGGAAAGAGACGAATCCTTGAATTGAAGAGGAGAACTTGATCTCCTTCTTTGAAGTCCTTTGGAATGATATGCTTATCATGCCAACGCTTTGCTCTCTCCTTATAGATCTTAGCGTTTTCATAATCGTTCAAGCGGAGTTCGTCCAGCTCATTAAGGTCTAGGAGACGCTTCTCTCCCGCTTCCTTCATGCTGAAATTCAACCACTTGATAGCCCAAAACGCCTTGTGCTCCAACTCCACCGGAAAGTGACAAGACTTCCCATACACAAGGTTGTATGGTGTGGTTCCTATGGGAGTCTTGTATGCAGTCCGGTACGCCCACAATGCGTCATCAAGTTTCAAAGACCAATCCTTCCTAGTCCTTGAAACCGTTTTCTCTAGAATTCCTTTGATCTCCCTATTTGAGATCTCAACTTGTCCACTTGTTTGTGGATGATAGGGGGTAGCGATCTTGTGAGTAACCCCATACTTAGCTAGAAGAGCTTCAAAGCGCCGGGCAATGAAGTGAGAACCTCCATCACTAATGATAGTCCTTGGTGTCCCAAATCGTGGGAAAATGGTTTTGTTAAAGAACTTGACCACCACCATGGCATCATTGGTGGGAGAGGCAATTGCTTCCACCCATCTAGAAACGTAATCTACTGCCAATAGTATGTATTGGTTTCCACAAGAGGATGGGAACGGTCCCATGAAGTCAACTCCCCAAACATTGAAAATCTCCACCTCTTGGATGTTGTTGAGGGGCATCTCATTCCTCCTAGAGATATTACCTGTTCTTTGACAAGCATCGCAGCAAGAAACAAAGGATTGCACATCTCTAAACAAAGTAGGCCAAAAGAATCCAGATTGCAATACCTTTGCGCTAGTCTTGTTCGAACTAGCGTGTCCTCCACAAGGTAGTGAATGACAATGGCGGATGACACTTTACATCTCATCTTCTGGCACACATCGCCGAATAATGCCATCCGGACCTCTCTTAAAAAGGAGAGGTTCATTCCAAAAGTATTCCCGGACATCCTTAAAGAACTTCTTTCTTTGTGCATAGGATAATCCGGGCGGTATCTCCTGACAACCAAATAGTTAACAAAATCAGCAAACCATGGTTCGTTACCTTTGGAGATCACATCGATGCACTCCTCAATAATGTGTAGGTGTTCGTCCGGAAAGGAGTCTTCGATGGGCAAATGGTCGTCCTCTAGATGTGTTAGGCGACTCAAATGATCCGCAACAGAATTTTCTGAACCTTTCTTGTCGCGGATCTCAAGATCGAATTCTTGTAGGAGAAGAATCCATCTAATTAGCCTTGGCTTCGCATCTTTCTTTGCAAGGAGGTACCAGATCGCAGCATGATCCATGTAGACAATCACCTTTGCACCTACAAGATAAGAGCGAAACTTGTCAATAGCATAGACAATGGCTAAAAACTCTTTTTCGGTAGTGGCGTAATTGAGCTGCGCTTCATCTAGCGTCTTGCTAGCATAGTATATGGCATGGGTTCGCCCTTCCTTTCGTTGTCCAAGAACAGCTCCTATTGCTACGTCACTAGCATCGCACATAACCTCAAAGGGAAGAGTCCAATCCGGAGGTTGGATAATAGGTGCTGAAATTAGAGCTTGCCGAATTGTGTTAAACGCATCCAAACATTCCTGCGAAAACTCAAAAACTGCATCCTTCATCAATAGATTAGTGAGCGGTTTTGATATTTTAGAGAAGTCTTTAATGAAACGTCTATAAAATCCAGCATGTCCTAGGAAACTTCTTATCCCTTTCACCGAAGTTGGGGGAGGAAGCTTCTCTATGGTCTCTATCTTAGCTTTATCTACTTCTATCCCTCTATTAGAGATTAGGTGACCTAATACAATTCCTTCCTTAACCATAAATTGACACTTTTCCCAATTTAGAACTAGGTTAGTGTCTTCACACCTTTGTAAAACAAGAGAAAGGTTAGAAAGGCAATCGTTAAAAGAGGAACCGTATACGGAGAAGTCATCCATGAAGACTTCCATGATTTCCTCTATGTATTCGGAGAAGATGGCCATCATGCATCGTTGAAAGGTGGATGGGGCGTTGCAAAGCCCGAATGGCATTCTCCTATAGGCGAACGTACCCCACGGGCACGTGAATGTGGTCTTCTCCTGATCGTCCGGGTGTATCGGGATCTGAAAGAAACCACTATAACCGTCAAGATAGCAAAAATGTGAATGTTGTGCTAACCTTTCAAGCATTTGATCAATGAATGGCAACGGGAAGTGATCCTTCCTCGTTGCATTGTTGAGCTTGCGGTAGTCGATGCACATCCGCCATCCTGTTACGGTTCGGGTAGGAATGAGTTCGTTGTTCTTGTTGGTGATGACCATCATTCCTCCCTTCTTTGGAACTACTTGAACCGGACTCACCCACTTACTATCGGAGATAGGGTAGATGATACCTGCATCAAGAAGTTTAAGAATTTCCTTCTTGACAACCTCCTTCATGGTCGGATTCAACCGCCTTTGAGGTTGTCTTGAAGTTCTAAAATCTTCCTCCATTAGTATCTTATGCATACATAAGGAGGGTTTAATTCCTACTAAGTCCTCAATAGTGTAGCCTAGAGCTTTCCTATGTTTCCTAAGGACAATCATGAGCTGATTATGTTCATCTATGCTTAGATCGGTACTAACAATAACCGGAAAGGTAGAATTAGGTCCTAGGAAAGCATACCTTAGATGAGTAGGAAGTGGTTTTAGTTCCATCGCTTTCGGAGCTTCCAATGATCCTTGAGGAGCATCCGATGTTTCCTTAGAAGTTTCTAAGGGTGTTGAAGGTGTGGGAGAAGAATCAGAAGAAGTTGAAGAAGTGTCTCGATCACCCCTTTCCACGGCCAAAATTACGGGTTCCCCATATCCTCCACGGCCGTGGTGTAGGGCGTGGAAGGGAAATACGGTTGTTACATCTTCTCCACGACCGTATAACTCTCTGGAGTGGGATACGGTTTTGTTTGTGAAATCCACGGCCGTGGAATATAGTGTATGGCCGTGGATTCTCAGGTTTTCTGCCTCATCGTGGAGTTTTTCAAACTCCACTTCATGCATCTCTTCTTGTGCTTCTAAGGCTTCAATTGCCTCATTGCACTCCTCTTCTTCCCCTACATTTGTTAGACTCATAGTGATAACCTTTTGTAAAGGATCGTTGAAGAGAATAGCACTTACCTCCTCCCTAGACAACCCTTCTTCATCTTGGATATCGAATATATCCTCATCAAATATTGGCTCCTTCACTAGAGTGGAAAGAACGAACTCTACTTTCTCTTCTCCTATATCAAAAGCGAGTCTACCATTCTTGCAATCGACTATGCAGCCGGAGGTTGCAAGAAACGGTCTTCCGAGTATGATCGGGACCGGACTATCTGCAGGAATATCAAGCACGACAAAATCAATGGGAACAAAGAATTTACCTAGCTTGACCGGGACGTCTTCTACAATACCGACGGGGCGAGTGATGGATCGATCCGCCATGTACAACGTCATCTTCACCGGTTTAGGGTCACCTAAACCGATCTTCTTGCACAATGTAAGTGGTATGATGCTCACACTTGCTCCTAAGTCACATAAAGCGTCATATGTGACATCTCCCACTCCTATGGGAATACAAAACAACCCCGGATCTTTTAGCTTTGGGGGCATTTTCTCCTTCATGGTCTTGATGAGATCCGAAGAATCTGAACTCATCTTAACCTCACCGAAATCTTCTAGCTTCCTCTTGTTAGAGAGGAGCTCCTTCAAGAACTTGCCATAAGCCGGCATACCTACAATAGCATCAATAAAGGGTATATTAATATGCAGCTTGCTCATGAGTTCTATAAACTTACCAAATTGTTTATCTAAGCGCGCTCTCGCTCTAGATTGAGGGAATGGTAGGGAAGGTTTGTAAGCCGGAGGAGGAACGTAGACATCTTCCTTCTCCTTCCCCTTCTCTTTGTCTTTCTCTACGGGGACTTCAATAAACTTAGGCTGCGGATCGGTGGTAGTCACTCCGCTCCTAGTTGTGATTGCCATAACCCTTCCCTTAGGGTTGTCCTCCGTCTTTCCTGGAAGTTTCCCTTGATTCCTAGGAACTTCCTCCGCATGGCTGAACATTTAGTTTTCTAAAACCTTTTGGGCTTTATCAACCTTAGAAATTTGATCATCAACCTTAATGATGCGGTTCTCCAACCCTTGTAGCTTTCCCAAGATCGTTTCCAACATGGGATCGGGCTTCTCCTTCCCCGAAGTGTTTCCTCCATTAGATGATTGCCCCTGGCTTTTCAAAGGAGTAGAGGAAAAGGAGGGTGGAGTTAGTGAATTAGAATTGGAAGGATAAGAGTTACCGGAATTTTGTTGATTGGAGCGCCAATTGTTGTTGTTTGAACCCCTATTGTTATTCCAATTGTTGTTCCGGTTGTTGTTGTTTCCATTCCAATTGTTCCGGTTGTTGTTCCGGTTATTGTTGTTGTTGTTGCGGTTTGTGTTATCACCGCCATTGTTGTTGTTGGCCAAGTAGCCAACGTCCTTTCCTTGCTGCTTTGGAAAGTTAGTCTTGATAGCCTCTTTCAACTCTTTAATCTCGTTGTTGAGAGAAAAGATTTGAGTTTGAGCTTCATGTGTGAGCTTTGCTCCTTGCTCCACACGATTTCCCTCCACTTTCCGGTGGGAATACTTCTCTATGACTCTTGCTTGCTTCTCAATAAAGTCCCAAGCGTCATCTTCCCTCATGTCCATGAATGTACCACATGAGAGGGATTGGAGCTTGAATTGTGTCTCCACATCCAGCCCCTTATAGTATATCTCTAGCAAGGCAAGTTTGGATATGCCATGATGAGGGCAATCCAAAAGCAAATCCTGATACCTTTCCCAAGATTGAAACAAACTTTCGTTAGATCTCATGGAAAATGCATTGATCTTACCTCTAAGTTCCGCCGTTTTGGATGGCGGAAAAAATTTGGTGAGAAACTCCGCGGAAAGGTCTTCCCACGTGTCTAGTTTCCCACTAGGAAGAGCTTGGTACCAAGAGAACGCGTTCCCCTTCAAGGAGAAGAAGAAAGGCTTGAGCTTATAGTTGTTGGTAGTAGCATTCTTCGGCCTCATTGTCTCCATCATACACTCAAAGTTTTGCAAGTGTTGGTGTGGAGATTCACCGCTTGTCCCGCCAAATTGGTTTTGGCGAACAAGAGTAATAACTTGAGGGTTGAAGCTAAACCCTTGTACATCTTCAGCATCAAAATTCACGCCCAAACGGCGCGGTTGTTGTGTTGGATCCATTCTTTGGCCAAGAGTTCTTGGCTCATCATCCACACGTTCGATCCTCGTATTCCTAGGTGGAATGCGGCGATTAGCAGCTCCCCGTGGATGGAAAGGATTCACATAGATCGTGGGATCAATTTCCTCTAGCGGTGGCATGGAAGAATCACTATCATCAGCGGATGAATGACTTCTTCTTCTTGATCTTGATGTTGTTCGCTCCAAACGGTGTGTGCAAGCTTTAAATTTATAACCCTAGACTTAAGTGATAACACGATTTATAGCATAGTTTTAGGTGTACATTTAGATAGAATTCCCGCTCAATCATGCATGATCTAGCACTAGTCCAAGGCGTTTTGCACTCAAAACATGTATTTTGTCGAGATAGACGTCTACACGGACTTGTGTGTGTTTTGTAGGTATTTCGGGAAGTTTAGAGCTAAAACGATGCGTTGAGGGTCGTTCATTTAGATGACACACTTCCGAACTCATTGGAATGCAAGCCAAGGGCTGAGGAGGACTCATGGAACCTTGCCAACACAAGCCATGCACCAAACCACAGCCTAATGATCCAAAGCGAAGTTTCTGCACAGAATCACGGTTTCTTGAAGAACCACGGCCGTGGAAATGACCGTGGATTTTGCCAGATTCTCGTGACAGCTGTGCCACGACTCTCATGGCCAGCTCATGAAGAATTTATTATAAAAGTGGTCCTTGATGGGTTATTTGGGCAGCTGAAGGCTAGGGTAGTTTGGGAGGAGCTCATCCATTCTCCATTTCTCTAACAAATATATTCTCAAAAGAAGAAGATTTTTTCTAGGAAGGAAAGTGCCAAAGAGAAGAAGAAAGGTGCCATTGAAGAAGAGAGAAGAACACACACTTAGCTCCTTGTATTTCGGATTTATTTCTAGAGATTTGTGAACCTTTGAACCTTCTTTTGGAAGGGTTGTAAGTTTTTCTAATTCGATCTTCAGATTTGGTTTGTGTTGAAATCCACTTGTTCATCTTCTTTTCTTTCATTATCTTGCAATGGGGGTTATGATTTTATGTTTGCTTGCTTTGATTTCCATTATGAATGTTGTAGGCTAGATTGATGTGATTCTAGGGTAAGGAAAGGATGGTTGTGGCTAGAACTATGATAGGATAGACTTAAATTTACCTTGAATGATTTTTGCTTATGAACGTAGCTGCTGTTAGAAATCACGGGTAGTTCTTGAAGAACCACGGTCGTGGTTTCTATAGAACAAACCGTGATTTTCCCTGGTTCGAAGGATCTTACCTTAGATCTATAAAATGTTGAAACCCTAAGTTTTTGCTGAGTTTAACCTACCCTAGGATGTCCTAGTGTAGTGACTAAGTGTTAGGAGAGACTTACCCGGTAATCCTTTCCCTTAGAATCTAAATAGCGAAACCTTAGGTAGTGGTGAACCTAACAAGTCGCCATTGGATTAGATGTGCTAGGAATGTTGATTAGGGCTTCCCATTCCAAGACTTATCCGGTAAGGATAGGTTAGATTCCTAATTCCCAATTCCGGTTTGTGTAGGATTCCTAACCTTAGGTTCTTAGAGACCTAACCGGTAATGAGACCTTAGGTGTGGACTAGTTGGATCATGAGACTTACCCGGTAATTGATCCCAATTTAAAAACACTTAATCCCAACATATCATAATCAATCCAAAGAATGAATAGATAACTTGAGTTTTATGCCATAACCGGAACTTCCGACCCCTAGAATCCGTCTTTCCTTTTTCTTGATCAATATCTTGTTTGATTTGTCTATTTGTGCTGATTTTTGGTCTAGTTTGATTGATTGCTTGCATGAATTGTGATCTTTGATGTGATCACTTAAAACCAACAAAAACAATTGAGATTTTCTTCCTTTATTTACCCCCTTTCTTTAGACTTAGATCTTGCTAAATTCAATCACAACTTGAATCAATTTCACCTTAGTCTTTGTGTTCGACCTCGGAATACTTATCTTTCTACATACGTCCCGTACACTGCGGGTGCGCTAGAAGTTAGGATAATTATAACGAGTATAAATTTAAGGCTTATTGCGTGCACACTTTTTAGCGTAACAAGTTTTTGGCGCCGTTGCCGGGGACTAGGTCTAGATTGAGTCTATTTTGTGATTGTTTCTAGTGTAGATCTTTCTTGTTTCTTTTGATCTCTTTTTGGTTTTTGTCTTTGCTTTTCAGGACATCTATTACTCTTTAGGTGTATGCGAAGATCTCGTGGCAAGGATTTAGCTCCATTTGATCCCGAACCGGAGAAAACCCTTCGATCTAGATCTAAGAACATCCGAAAAGAGAGAGAGATGGCCGGTAGAAATCTTCAAGCTGAATTGGATGAAGCCTTAGAGCAAATAAGGCTTAGAGATGAACTCTTGGAGGAAGAAAGGAGACTTGCCAATGAGAGGCAAGAGGAAACTAGGAGGGAGATTGAAGAGATTAGGCAAGCCCTTGTTCAAGGAGAGCTTAATCGCCGACAACCTTCACCACCTCCACCACAACCGCAGCCGGCGGCTAATGTTAGGGTTGTTCCCATTGCTATTGAGGAGCCACAAACCCTAGGGAGACGCATGGATCCAGCACAAAGGGCACACCGACCGGGTGTGAATCTAGGAGATCCCACAACCCACAACTATGAGCTCCGCCCTCAAGTTCTACAAATGATCCGGCACAATCAATTTGGAGGGATGGAAGGAGAGTCTCCTCATCAACACTTGATGAATTATGAGATCTTGATGGAGACTCTTAGACCACCAAGATTAGAGAGCAACAACCACAAGCTAAGGGCCTTTTCCTTCTCTCTTAAGGACAAAGCCTTGGCTTGGTATCAATCTATTCCACAAGGGCGAGTTGGTACTTGGAAGGAAATGACAACCGAGTTCTTGACCAAGTTCTTCCCACCTTCCAAGACCACCGAGTTAAGAGGGAAGATCAATGCCTTTGTGATGAGGGATAGAGAAAGTTTGTTCAAGTCTTGGGAAAGGTTCAAAGACCTTCTCTTAGATTGTCCGCACCATGGCATACCAAAGATTGAGCTATTAGAGATCTATTTCAAAGGGCTTGATGAAGATAGCCAATTCAAGCTTCAATCTCTTTCCGGTGGGACATTTATAGAGAAACATGTAGATGATGCTTGGGAGTTTGTGGAGAAGCAAGCTCTAGTGATTGAGAAGTACTCTCATAGGAAGAGTGAAGGAAGAAAGGCGGGAGCATATGAGGTGAGTGAAGTCACCATGAGCAATTTCAAGCTTGACGCCATCAACAACGAGTTGAAGTCCTTGAGAGAATTGTGCACTACCACCTTGAAGAGCCAAGCAACTCCTCAAGCACCTCCACAAGCGAACTTGTCTTCCAAGGAGGAAGATGTGAATTATATGGGAAGGGGCAATTTCAACAATTACCAAGGCCCGAGAAATTTCAACAACAACCGGCAATTCAACAATTACCGGCCAAACCACAACCATCCCGGGTTTTCTTACTCTAACCCGGATGGAGCCTTGAACCCTCCCGCTTCCACAAGCACAACTCCACCACAAAGAGCTTCACAAGAACCTCCACCCGGCTTTACTCAACCTTCAAAGGATAGAACCAAAGTCATGTTTGAACAATTGCTAGGAAGATTGAGTGGACTTGAGAGCACCGTCACTTCAATTTCTAAGGCTCAAAAGGTCTTGGAAGCACAAGTCTTTCAAAAGGCAGGTGAAGCACATAGAGATCCGGGGAAGCTTCCCGGAAGAACCGAAGACAACCCAAGAGGCCAAGTTTTGGCTATCACAACGAGGAGTGGGTTGAGTATGAAGGATCCTTTGCCCAAAGACCAAGCTAAGGGAAAGCAAGTAGTGGTAGAAGAGGGAAGAAAGCAAGAAGATGGAGGCAAGAGCAAGGATGTAGAGCCAACCTATGTGGCACCGCCCCCATACAAGCCACCACTACCGTTCCCACAATCAAGAGCAAGAGCTCGTTTGGACAGTCACTTTGGTAAGTTCCTTGAACTAATGTCCAAGTTACATATTAACATTCCGTTCATGGATGCCATCTTAGGAATGCCGGCATACGGAAAGTTCTTGAAGGAAATACTCTCCAACAAAAGGAAGTTGGAGGAGTATGGGGAGATTAGGATAACCAAGAGATCATCAGAGTTGATCCAAACGATGAAGGAGGCAATGCCTCCCAAGCTAAGGGATCCGGGCTCTTTTTGCGTCCCAATAGGAGTGGGAGATGTGAAGTACGAGGCCCTTTATGATCTTGGGGCGAGTGTAAGCATCATACCGCTTGCACTTAGCAACAAGGTCGGGCTAGGAGAGCCAAAGCCGGTCAAGATGACCCTCTATATGGCGGACCGTTCTATCACTCATCCAGTTGGGATTCTAGAAGACATTCCGGTGCAATTGGGAGGATTTTATGTACCCATCGACTTTGTAGTGTTGGACATTCCGGCGGATTATCCGGTTCCCATCATTCTAGGAAGGCCTTTCCTAGCCACTTCCGGATGCTTAGTGGATTGCAAGAACGGGACTCTCTCCTTCAACATTGGAGAGGAGAACATCAAGTTCAAGCTGTCCACAATGATGAAAGGGCCAACCCTTGATGAAGATATCTTCAACATAGTCGAGCAAGAAGAATCTAGAGAAGTTGTGAGCTCGATCTTGATCAAGGACCCCTTGGAGAAGGTTCTTACCTTGAGTATGATGGAGGAAGACATTGAGGAAGAATGCAATGAAGAGATCAAGGCCTTGGAGGCCTTGGAAGAGGAGCCAAGAGTTGGATTTGAGAGCCACGAAGAAATTGTGAACAGCTGCAAGTTCCACGGTCGAGATTCAGGTTCCACGGCCGTCAAACTCTCTGGACAACTCCGAGAAGCAGGCTTGGCAAGAACCACGGCCGTGGAAGATGAACAAGCTGTGTTCCCAACCGTGGTTTTTCCTGAATCAACTCTTGATGATGATCAAGCTTCTAGGAACCAAGAAGAGTCTTCTTTTACCTTGGATTCATCTCATCCAATCTTATTTGGATCATCTTCAACCGATAAAGGTCCTCCCTCACTTGAACTTAAACCCCTCCCCTCTCATTTAAAGTATGCATTCCTTGGTGATAATTCTACATATCCTGTGATTGTTAATGCATGCTTGAGTGATGATGAACTTGCTAAATTGCTGCATGAACTAAGATTGCATAGGAAAGCCATTGGATACACTATTGATGATTTGGTTGGCATTAAGCCATCTTTGTGCATGCATAAGATAATGATGGAAGATAACCACAAACCCTCTATTGAACATCAAAGGAGATTGAATCCTATAATGAAAGAGGTGGTCAAAAAGGAAATCATTAAGTTGCTAGATGCGGGGATTATCTACCCTATTTCGGATAGTAAGTGGGTTAGTCCCGTTCATGTAGTACCTAAGAAGGGTGGAATGACGGTAGTGACTAATGAGAACAATGAACTAATACCAACTAGGACGGTCACGGGATGGAGGATGTGCATAGATTATAGGAAGTTGAACATGGCCTCTAGGAAAGATCACTTCCCTCTCCCCTTCATTGACCAAATGCTAGAAAGGTTAGCTCAACACTCTCATTTTTGCTATTTAGATGGGTATAGTGGATTCTTCCAAATCCCTATCCACCCCGATGACCAAGAGAAAACGACTTTTACATGTCCATGGGGTACCTTTGCATATAGGAGAATGCCATTTGGGTTGTGTAATGCACCCGCCACCTTCCAAAGGTGTATGATGGCTATCTTTTCGGAATACATAAAATATCATGGAAGTGTTCATGGATGATTTCTCTTTTTATGGTTCTTCTTTCGATGATTGCTTGGCTAATTTGTCATTAGTGTTGCAAAGATGTGAGGAGACAAATCTTGTCTTAAATTGGGAGAAGTGCCACTTCATGGTAAGTGAAGGGATTGTGTTAGGACACTTGGTGTCTAACCGTGGCATTGAGGTTGATAGAGCTAAAATCGAAACGATAGAGAAGTTGCCACCACCTACCTCGGTGAAGGGGGTAAGGAGTTTCTTAGGGCATGCCGGTTTCTACCGGAGGTTCATTCAAGATTTCTCTAAAATTTCTAAGCCTCTCACCAACCTAATAATGAAAGATGTTGATTTTGTCTTTTCCAAAGATTGTCTAGAAGCTTTTTGTAGGTTGAAGAACGCCTTGATCTCCGCACCTATCATGCAACCTCCGGATTGGAGTCTACCATTTGAGATCATGTGCGATGCAAGCGATGTGGCCGTTGGGGCCGTTTCGGGGCAAAGGAAAGAAGGGCGCACTCATGCCATTTACTATGCTAGCAAGACGCTAGATGATGCCCAACTCAATTATACTACTACCGAGAAGGAGTTGTTAGCGGTGGTGTATGCATTTGAGAAATTCCGCTCATACCTTGTTGGAGCGAAGGTCATAGTTTATACGGATCATGCGGCGATCCGTTATCTACTTACAAAGAAGGATGCCAAACCAAGGTTGATTCGGTGGATCCTTCTTCTTCAAGAGTTTGATTTGGAGATACGGGATAAGAAGGGATCCGAGAACTCCGTGGCGGATCACCTTAGTAGACTCCCACCATTGGAGCTTGGGAAAGACAACATCCCGATAGATGATTCATTCCGGGACGAACAATTGCAAATGGTGGAAGAATGCTTGTTCCACGTGGCTAGAGGAAGTGAGCCATGGTATGCCGACATTGTGAATTACTTGGTGTGTGAGGAAGTGCCTCCCGGATTAACATATGCACAAAGGAAAAAGTTCTTCAACGATGTAAGGCATTACTATTGGAGTGAGCCACTTCTATTCAAGAGAGGCCCGGATGGGGTGCTTAGAAGATGCATACCGGAAGATGAAATGGAGAGTGTGATCCGGCATTGTCACTCCTTACCATGTGGAGGCCATGCGAGCTCACACAAAACGTGTGCCAAGGTATTGCAATCCGGTTTTTATTGGCCTAACTTGTTTAGAGATGTGCAAGGTTTTGTAGCGGCATGTGATGCTTGCCAGAGGACGGGAAACATTTCAAGGGGAATGAAATGCCCTTGAATAACATCCAAGAAGTTGAGATTTTTGATGTGTGGGGTGTAGACTTCATGGGACCATTCCTTTCTTCATGTGGCAATCTCTACATCCTATTGGCGGTGGATTATGTGTCAAGATGGGTAGAGGCAATCGCCTCTCCTACAAATGATGCCAAGGTGGTGGTGCGGTTCTTCAACCGAGTGATCTTCCCTAGGTTTGGAACACCAAGAGTGATCATTAGTGATGGAGGGAAGCACTTCACAAACAGGAACTTTGGAGCACTTTTGGCTAAGTATGGGGTGACTCATAAGGTGGCAACACCTTATCACCCCCAAACTAGTGGTCAAGTGGAGATCTCCAACCGAGAGATAAAGGCCATCCTCGAGAAGACGGTGTCTAAGACAAGGAAGGATTGGGCTATGAAGCTCAATGACGCACTATGGGCATATAGAACCGCCTTCAAGACACCAATCGGCACCACTCCCTACAAGTTGGTCTATGGCAAGTCTTGCCATCTTCCGGTGGAAATGGAGCATAGAGCTTATTGGGCCATTAAGTGGCTAAATTTTGACCTCAAGGAGGCGGGAGAGAAGAGATTGCTTGATATCAATGCCCTTGAGGAGCTCCGGTTGGAAGCTTATGAGAATGCCCGGATTTACAAGGAGAGAACCAAAAGGTGGCATGACAAGAGGATCATCCCAAAGGAGTTGAGTGAAGGAGATCTTGTCCTTCTCTTCAACTCTAGGCTAAGACTTTTCCCCGGAAAGCTCAAATCAAGATGGACTGGGCCATATGTGGTAAAGAAGATCTTTCCCTATGGAGCCATTGAGATAGGAGGGGAGCATTGTGGAAATTTCAAAGTGAATGGGCATCGCTTGAAGAAGTATATTCCGGGAGCCCCGATAGACATGATTGCCCCGCTTCACCTTGAATAGACGCTCCCAAGTTTGGTCAAGCTAGTGACCTTAAAGAAGCGCTTGGTGGGAGGCAACCCATTGGTAACATTTTTCCTTCATTTTTGCTTAGATTTTTTCTGTTTTTGTGTGTTTTGTGTGTGTTTCGTGTTTTGTGTGTGTGTTAGAAGCATTAGTGGCATTGGAAGTCTTTCTTGACATGTGAATGATGATGATGAACCCCTCACCAATTATGGGTGGAGCGGACGCGGAACTTGGACGGCTAGCGGTGCCTAGCGCGGGTTTCAAAGCTTGAAAGATGCTTAGAGCTCTCTACCATGGTTGAAAGGATCATCCAACATCAATTCACTTGAGAATTCCCAAATACCATAACAAACCATTTTACATTGTGAGAACCTTCTTTCACTCTCTTTACTTGTATACCACATTGGGGACAATGTGTCTCTAAGTATGGGGTGGGGTTCGCATGATCCTTTGCATGATGAGCATCTAAGTATGGGGTGGGGTTCGCATGATCCTTTGCATGATGAGCATCTAGGATAGGTTAATACTTGCATGTGTCTTGCATTGTACATACTTAAACCAAAAATTCCATAAAAATCAGAAAATTTTAAAAATTTTTGTGCTTTCTAGGCTTGGATATGATCCTAATGATGAAACTTATCTTGTGATTGGCTATGAATGGCCTTATGTGTTGGATTGATAAATGCATATGTGGACTTGAACTACTTCTCTTGAATTCCATGAATGACTTGAGATCATGATGATTGCCTAGAATGGATTGAGTATTGAAAATCGAAATTACATGATAGTTCTTGCATACCATTTAGGAATGAATAAGGCATTTCATCTTTCTCTACTTCCCATCTTGATCATGATTGCTTGAGCACCTCAATTGATATCAAATCAAACCTCCTTTTAAACCCATCCGGGAATAGGAGCATGCTAGTGTGTTTGAATGTGTAAAAAGCAAGTGCGGGGTGAAGATGTAATGAAAAGAATGTCGTGAATGAAATGCTGAAATTATTGTGGAAGTGCAGCCAAAATAGGTTTGGGGGCGTTGGTTTAAATGACAAGTAACTCGGTACACTTCACATAATCGGGTGTTGGTGCCTTGCCAAAGTCAAATGAACTAATAGCCCTAACGAGCTTTGGTATGTGTGCCCGGTGTGGATGCACCTCGAAAAAGAGAAAAAGCCCGAGGATGGCTAATCACCGAGGTTTCAGCTATTGTACACCAATGTCATTGTCTCAAAAATGAGTTAAAGAAAAAGAAAAGAAAGCAAGGTAGGGAAAAATATACACTTTGGGGAAGTTGATCGAGGACAAGGAAGTGAAGTTAGTTCCATTCCCGGATTAGCATCACATACCTAGAAAATTCCCCACCCAATTACAACGTTTCTTGGCCTTTTTATGTCACAAGCCCTTATGACCTACTTGCATGTTTGTAAGACTTAGTAATCTAGATTGGATAGACTCTTGATCTTCTTGACATCTTCGTCCTCCCTTCTCATGCATGCTTTTGAGTTAAGTACAATTGTCTTTCCATGCCCTTATTGTTTGATACATAATTGCTTATCCAATTGCCATTGATCATGACTATGAAGGTGATCCAATAGTAGAAGCACAAAACCCAAAAAGATTTATAGCATTTTTTGCATTTTTTTTTTTGCATACATAAATCATGTTATCTCTTAGTCTATAGTTGGGAATTTGCTCGGGGACGAGCAAACCTTAAGTATGGGGTATTTTGATAACACGATTTATAGCATAGTTTTAGGTGTACATTTAGATAGAATTCCCGCTCAATCATGCATGATCTAGCACTAGTCCAAGGCGTTTTGCACTCAAAACATGTATTTTGTCGAGATAGACGTCTACACGGACTTGTGTGTGTTTTGTAGGTATTTCGGGAAGTTTAGAGCTAAAACGATGCGTTGAGGGTCGTTCATTTAGATGACACACTTCCGAACTCATTGGAATGCAAGCCAAGGGCTGAGGAGGACTCATGGAACCTTGCCAACACAAGCCATGCACCAAACCACAGCCTAATGATCCAAAGCGAAGTTTCTGCACAGAATCACGGTTTCCTGAAGAACCACGGCCGTGGAAATGACCGTGGATTTTGCCAGATTCTCGTGACAGCTGTGCCACGACTCTCATGGCCAGCTCATGAAGAATTTGTTATAAAAGTGGTCCTTGATGGGTTGTTTGGGCAGCTGAAGGCTAGGGTAGTTTGGGAGGAGCTCATCCATTCTCCATTTCTCTAACAAATATATTCTCAAAAGAAGAAGATTTTTTCTAGGAAGGAAAGTGCCAAAGAGAAGAAGAAAGGTGCCATTGAAGAAGAGAGAAGAACACACACTTAGCTCCTTGTATTTCGGATTTATTTCTAGAGATTTGTGAATCTTTGAACCTTCTTTTGGAAGGGTTGTAAGTTTTTCTAATTCGATCTTCAGATTTGGTTTGTGTTGAAATCCACTTGTTCATCTTCTTTTCTTTCATTATCTTGCAATGGGGGTTATGATTTTATGTTTGCTTGCTTTGATTTCCATTATGAATGTTGTAGGCTAGATTGATGTGATTCTAGGGTAAGGAAAGGATGGTTGTGGCTAGAACTATGATAGGATAGACTTAAATTTACCTTGAATGATTTTTGCTTATGAACGTAGCTGCTGTTAGAAATCACGGGTAGTTCTTGAAGAACCACGGTCGTGGTTTCTATAGAACAAACCGTGATTTTCCTTGGTTCGAAGGATCTTACCTTAGATCTATAAAATGTTGAAACCCTAAGTTTTTGCTGAGTTTAACCTACCCTAGGGTATCCTAGTGTAGTGACTAAGTGTTAGGAGAGACTTACCCGGTAATCCTTTCCCTTAGAATCTAAATAGCGAAACCTTAGGTAGTGGTGAACCTAACAAGTCGCCATTGGATTAGATGTGCTAGGAATGTTGATTAGGACTTCCCATTCCAAGACTAGCTCGGTAAGGATAGGTTAGATTCCTAATTCCCAATTCCGGTTTGTGTAGGATTCCTAACCTTAGGTTCTTAGAGACCTAACCGGTAATGAGACCTTAGGTGTGAACTAGTTGGATCATGAGACTTACCCGGTAATTGATCCCAATTTAGAAACACTTAATCCCAACATATCATAATCAATCCAAAGAATGAATAGATAACTTGAGTTTTATGCCATAACCGGAACTTCCGACCCCTAGAATCCGTCTTTCCTTTTTCTTGATCAATATCTTGTTTGATTTGTCTATTTGTGCTGATTTTTGGTCTAGTTTGATTGATTGCTTGCATGAATTGTGATCTTTGATGTGATCACTTAAAACCAACAAAAACAATTGAGATTTTCTTCCTTTATTTACCCCCTTTCTTTAGACTTAGATCTTGCTAAATTCAATCACAACTTGAATCAATTTCACCTTAGTCTTTGTGTTCGACCTCGGAATACTTATCTTTCTACATACGTCCCGTACACTGCGGGTGCGCTAGAAGTTAGGATAATTATAACGAGTATAAATTTAAGGATTATTGCGTGCACACTTTTTAGCGTAACATTAAGCTTAAAACAAGGATGCGAACCCGCAGTGTACGGGTCAATCGTAGTAAAAAGCAAGAAAATTCCAGGGGTCGATCACAGGGACTCGGTGAAACAAAGTCAATAACGGTAAGCTTCGTGAATACTAACCACAAGAGCAATTAACACAATCAAAGATGAATAAGAAGTCAATAAAGCAAACATGCAATTCTAGGGATTAAAGCATCTAGTTGTGGTTCCAACTCAAGATCTAAAGATAAGCGGACAAAGCTGAGATTTTTGCATGGGAAGGTGTTACTAAGTGGAGTAGATCACCGGGTAAGTCTCACTACTCACTAATCAAAAACCGTAACTCCTATTACCGGGTAAGTCTCAAGGAATTAAGATAAAGAACTATAACCTCAAACTAACACACCATCTAAGGGAATAGAATCAACCTTTACCGGGTAAGTCTCAGGCTAACTCACAAAGATGGGATGGAAGCACACTCAAACCCCAATAAAGGATAAACCCTTATTACCTACACTTATGATCGTTGATACACAAACTAAGGAATTACCGGGTAAGTCTCATCCTAAGCTTGCATTGAACCAGAAAGGTGTAATAAGAATAGGATTTAGCAAACTCTAACACTTAACTTTCTGCTTAGGGTCGGATAAGTCACCTCGGTCAGAAGAATTCCACCCCGGCCGAGATGTTCATCGACCGAGCGAGATGCTTAGGGTTAAGGTTAAAGACTCGAACTTTCAGGATCCTACTGGAATCTAAGATTATTCTATCATTGTTTTCCCACAACCTTCAGCTAATCACCCTAGAATCACACAAGGAAGTTAGCCACTCATCATCATAATGAAAGTATTAAAATATATGGGAAGAAGGTGAATATTTGAACAAGAAGAATTTAATGAAAAAGACTTCAATAACTGAATCAAATATCACAACAAAAGCATTCCTTGGATAGCAATCCAACAAGACAAGATAACAAGTGAGGGAATTAAAGACAATCTTACAAAACCCTCCAAAAAGCTATAAAAGCTATGATCTTCAATCTTCCTTCAACCTTCAAAAAGGTTCTTCGAAACTCCCAACTAGAGTATGGCTGCTGCATGCTACAAACCTTGATCGACGGTATAGCGTGATGTTGGAATTGTGGAAATCCAACCCTTTTTATAGGAAAATAACCCTCCAAAGATAATAAATCTTAGAAAGATATTTTCCCATAAATATAGGTAAAATATAAGATTCTGCATATCTCCTTCCTTCCAGGAGCCAAGCCCAAAAATATAAGATCACTTTCCAATTTTAAAAGATCTCATCCAAGAATAAAATATTCTCGCCGCGTCCTAGGTGTTCGCCTCGGTCGAGTCGGCGTCTCTAGATCACCTCGGTCGAGGTGAATTTCTGGTCAACCGAGGTGAGTCACAACAGAATGTGAAATCTCTCGAATCTGCTCCAAAGTAAATCTTTAATCCATGGCTACGCTCCCTGGATGTAGCTCCAAATGACTCATGACTCCTTTTGCTCTTTTTTTATGCAAAATGTACCATATTACCTGCGATTACAACAAAACTAGGTGTAGACCTCGATTCCCGCAAAGGTAGATGAAATGGTAGTAAAGTCACATAATGTACATACAAACATGCAGATTATGAAAGATAAAACGTCCAAACAAACCTCAAAATATAGACTATAATTCATGCTATCAAAATACCCCATACTTAGCCCTTGCTTGTCCCCAAGCAAGTTCCTCATATAAAAGACAAGATAGAATGGATTATAAGTCAAGAAAATCAATGAAAAAAAATCTTTCAAAAACATTTTATGGTGTGCAACTATCATAGATAACTCTAAGAGAATGCTTCATGGAATTTAAAAACTCAATATGCTCAAAACATTTTATAAATATAGGAAAGTTGTTCATCTTTGCATAAAATCATAGAATGCATAATAAATCATAATCATCAAAATTAATCATGTATAATCCGATGTAAACCACTAAGTCAATCACCAAGCTCAAGGTCTCAAGGGCTTCCCAAAAGAAAGGTCAAGAAACGTGTAGGGTAGGGATGTGTGTAAGGTAATGTGGTGCTAGAATTCGGGAAAAGGATGAACTTCACTTTCACTTCGACTTGCAACATCTTCCACCAATAAGCTTTGCTTATTTCACACTTTTTTTTTTACTTAACTTTTTGGGATGCATGGACAGAGGTGCACAATAACCGAAGCCTAGGAAATCTGCAATCATCAATTTCTCGAGATGCATCAAACCCTTGATGCACATACCATGACCCGTTAGGAATATCGCTCAATCCGACTTTGGCAAGACACAAACACCCGGCTATGTGAATGGTGCCGAGTTACTCATCTTCATGATTGACTTCCCCAAACCTATTATTGCTTTCTAACACTTTCACTTCCAGCCACTTCCCAACTTTAACTCCACTTGCTTTCACCACTTCGCTTGCTTCCAAATTCCCGGATAGGTAAAGGGAGGCAAAATGTATATGAGGGGCTAAGCATGATCAAGAAGAAGAAGAAGAAGAAGAAGAGAATGAATTGCCTTGGTCTTTCCAACAAGAAAGTGAGAGAACTTAACCTGCGGTGTCAACCTTCAAATTCAACATAATTTGGATAGAAACAAAGTATTAAACATGCCAATAATTTCAAACAAAGCATTTAGCAACTTAAACATATTATAAAACCTTTCAAACACATAAAGAATTTAAAACCAGTAAGTAAACAAAATCTTCACTGAGATCATATCCAGATAAGAAACAACAAAATCGTTTTCGAAAACCTTTCTGTTAACACACCTCGGTCGAGGTGTTCTTGGTTCAACCGAGGTGGAACGCCTCGTTTGGCCAAGATTGACTCGGTCGAGGTCAAAGTTTTTTTTTTCGGTTTCGACGTTTTTCTCAATCAAATAACCTGTAGGTGTGCATGTAATATCAGATAATCATATAAATGCAGAAGTGAAGCATAAATAAAATATCCGATAAGATAGAATGTCATACATCAAAAGTAGTCAAATAAATACATCAAGTAGTCAAATAAGTACAAACACCCCATACTTGGGACACACTGTCCCAGTGGGTCAATATAAGTCTGAAAATGAGAGTACTCACCGGATAAATAGCTGAACTGCATAAAAAAATATAATAAGAAAATCCTGCAGCTCCTCAGTAATCCTGATCCGGCGGTGGTGGTGGTGGCACATATGGATACTGTGTCGGGTCGAACGGATAACCCATGACACGCTCGAACTGAAGCTGGGCCATGACGTGCTGATAGTATTGTCCCTCCTGCATCTCGCGGATATCCAGCTATAATGCAGCATATGAGTCAATAACCTGATCCGTCAGGTCATCGATCCGTCTGTGGGTAGCTCGATCTCTCACTCCGCGCCTCTTGCGTCTAGCAGGTCTGACTGGAGAAGTCTCAGCTGGTGCAGGCTCAGTCTCCTCCTCATCATCCAAGTCAATGATCGGCGGTGCGCTCGTACCTGCAGTATCCGTCCCTGTATCCATCGGGACTCCACCATCTCTCTCATCTACCGTCTCCTCGTCATCGTCATCCTCCTCCTCCTCAGCCGGGGCAGCTGCTGCCTCCCTATGATCCTCCATCAGCGGAGCCCAAGCTGTCTGCCAGTAATGTGGATCGAAAACTGTGAACTGTGCAGACCAGCGGATCCCCTGTGGCGCAGTCCGCTCCCATGGCATAGCAACAAATGGAGTGGTCAGACCACGGGGAACTAGAATCCTCCGTGTGATCATCTCCTGTAATCCAAGCGGCTTCGGAGCCGCCACCATCGTACAAACACTGAGGTCCATCCCGTGATAAGCAGCAATATGGGTGACTAGACCTCCGCAGCAAATGTCTCCCTTCGCTTTAGCCTTGATCTTGTGCAGGTCCTCTGCCAAGATCAAGCCAAAGTCTGGGAAACCCCCCGTGACCATACAGTAAAGGCTGAAGAGCTCGCCCTGTCGGATCTTCTGGGGCGTCTCAGTACGTGCCAGAAGTGTCTCGCTGAATATCCTATTGGCTAATCTGAAGGCTGGGTGGAAGATGACCTTCTCCCTGGAATCTCCAGGACGCCATCTGTCTGCATGCTCGGTAATATGGGCAATCTGCCCCCAGAACTCCCTAGCTACAGAGCGGGAGGAGAAGTCGGTGGCGGTGGGCTCAGAAAAGCCGAAAATCTCTCTCCAAACCTCTAAAGGAACTATGAAGTTCCGGTTCATCAACCGGTACTTCACAGACTGGTCTATGGGGAGGTAGGAGAAGGAGCTGACAAACTCTAAGGTCGGCTCCAAATAGGCTAGGGCTCAGATCTCAGTAAACTGATCCAGCCCAACAGTGGCAATCATCCTCCTAAGGTCACCATCTAACCTTAGGCAATCGAAAGCTGACACGTCCAGAAAACGTGGTGCGATAACTGGACGGCTAGCTATGCGCTCATAGTCTACCCGGCATCTCTCGTGGATCACGGGGCGGTAAGGACGGGAAGAAGAAGAAGAAGAAGGAGGGGAAGGTGAGGATCTATCTCTGAGGGCTAGGCGACGATCGGAACTCATTTTCTCCCAAACACTGTCAGAACACCTCGGTCACTGACAATACTCAGAAATCACCTCGGTCGAGATGCATTTCGACTGGACCGAGGCGCAGCAGTTTACGATTCCAATTCTCAGAAATTCAGTTCTTTTCCCCCAAAAATCACTACAATTGCTTCCTAAGGGGTACTTAAGCCTTTTCTCAGCAGAATCAGGGGCAACCAAAGCCCAAATCAAAACGAATGAACGAGTTAGGGTTTCGACTGTTTTTACCTCGTTTCGGTCGATTCGTTCGATTTCTTCGCAGATCTGTTGTTGCAATAGGCTCCTCTACCCTTCAATCGCAGTTTGGAAGCGGAAATCTTTGAAAACGAGCAAAAATTGAGGAAGCGAGGTGATGAAGGGCGCCGCGGTCGAGTTGAATAGGGTAAAAAGTGAAAAAAATAAATTTTTTCCCTTTTTATACTGTTCCTGGATCTGCTGTCACCTCGGTCGAGATGGTCTCGACTGGACCGAGGTGGTATGGACCGAGGCGGTTCTGCAGAAACCCTAGTCGCCTCGGTTGCTCAAGCATCAACTCGGTCGAGGTGCTCTGACAGTAACCGAGGTGCTTCTGTCTTCTCAGAATCTCGAACTTCTGTCCTTCCAGTTATGCTCTTTCCTTAGATGTCTCTTGTAATCTGTCTAGAACGCCAAAAAACAAAGCAAAGCAAAGCAAAAACAAAAACTATCTAAACTAGACTAGAAAACGGGAAAAGAAAACAATACCTTGGGTTACCTCCCAAGAAGCGCTTGATTTAAGGTCGCTAGCTGGACCATGTTGCGTCTCAAACCTGATGGGAGGTGCCCTCACCCCATACTTCACCTCCATCGTGGGGTGAAGTAAGTAAATCCATCAAATGCTCCAACAAGTGTAAATGCTCATCGGGGAATGAATCGTCTATGGGTGGGTCATCCGTCTCGCGGGAAGATTCCGGTAGCCGCCTGAGGTGGTCCGCAACTGAGTTCTCGGATCCCTTCTTATCGCGGATCTCTAGGTCAAACTCTTGAAGCAAGAGAATCCATCGAATAAGGCGCGGCTTGGCATCTTTCTTAGCCAACAAGTAACGAATGGATGCATGGTCGGTGTAGACAATGACTTTCGCCCCCACTAGATAGGAACGAAACTTCTCGAAAGCATATACAACCGCCAATAACTCTTTCTCGGTGGTAGCGTAGTTGCGTTGTGCTTCATCTAGCGTCTTGCTAGCATAATAAATGGCGGTGGTCCGTCCATCCTTCTTCTGTCCAAGCACCGCTCCTACGGCTACATCACTAGCGTCACACATGACCTCAAAGGGCAAGGTCCAATTAGGAGGTTGGATAATGGGAGCGGAGGTCAACGCTTCCTTAATCCTGTAAAAAGCATCAAGACACTCCTGCGAAAACTCAAAAACAACATCTTTATTCAAGAGGTTGGTTAGAGGTTTAGAAATCTTAGAGAAGTCTTTGATGAATCTCCTATAGAAATCTGCGTGCCCGAGAAAACTCCTCACACCTTTAACAGAACAAGGAGGAGGGAGTTTCTCAATAGTCTCGATCTTAGCTCGATCGACCTCAATACCTCGATTAGAAACGAGGTGTCCTAGCACAATGCCTTCATTAACCATAAAATGACACTTCTCCCAATTCAGAACAAGGTTAGTGTCTTCACATCTTTTAAGCACTAGAGAGAGGTTAGATAGGCAATCATCAAAAGAGAAACCATATACAGAAAAATCATCCATGAATACCTCCATGATCTCCTCTATGTACTCGGAAAAGATAGCCATCATGCATCGCTGGAAGGTAGCAGGTGCATTGCACAATCCAAATGGCATCCTCCGATAAGCAAACGTCCCCCAAGGACAAGTAAAAGTGGTCTTCTCCTGATCATCCGGATGGATAGGAATCTGGAAGAATCCACTATAGCCGTCCAAGTAGCAAAAGTGTGAATGCTGGGCCAATCGTTCGAGCATTTGATCGATGAAGGGAAGCGGAAAATGATCCTTCCGAATCGCCGTGTTCAGCTTCCTATAATCGATGCAAACTCTCCAGCCCGTAACGGTCCTCGTTGGGATCAACTCGTTGTTCTTATTCGTCACAACGGTCATCCCTCCTTTCTTCGGAACGACATGCACCGGGCTAACCCACTTGCTGTCCGAGATAGGATAAATAATACCTGCATCCAACAACTTAAGAACTTCCTTCTTCACAACCTCTTTCATGATCGGATTTAACCGTCTTTGAGGTTCCCGTGAAGTCTTATGATTATCTTCCATTAGAATTCTATGCATGCAGAAAGAAGGTTTAATGCCAATAAGATCATCCGTGGTATAACCTATAGCCTTTCGATGCTTTATCAGGACATGCATTAATTTAGACAATTCAGATTCGGTAAGGGAAGCACTAACAATAACGAGATAAGTAGAATCCGGTCCAAGAAAGATATACCTCAAGTGACTAGGGAGTTGTTTAAGCTCCACAACTGGGGGTGCTTTCTGAGAGGGATCCTTGCTTCCTCTTTCCAGTGGAGTGGTGTCAAAAACTGGACTCGATGAAGTCTCAGTTAGAATCGTCTCGCCATCGACCTCGGTCGAGGCGCAGAGGCGTTGACCGAGGTGTTCTTCAGTCGCCTCGCTTAGTCCAAAAAGTGCCTCGGTCGAGGTACTGCTACTGGAACCGAAACTGGAGATCTCCGTCTCCTGGATTAGCTTCTCAGTTTTAGCTCCTGGATCCTCTTCCAGTGCCTTCAAGCTCTGTATATCTGCATCACAAGAAGCATCTATACCTTCCTCCATTAAACTGAAGCTAATAACTCTTTCGAGTGGATCGTTAATAAGGATAGAGCTCACCAATTCTCTTGATTCTTCTTCATCGTAGATGTTGAAGATATCATCAGTTAGCTGCTCCCCTTTCATGGCTGCAAGTAGTGCGAACTCCACCTCATCGCCACCAACGTTGAATTTCAACTTGGCGTTCTTGCAATCCACGTTGCAACACGAAGTTGCTAGAAATGGTCTCCCGAGAATAATAGGAACAGGATAATCTGCGGGAATGTCAAGTACAACAAAATCTATAGGTAGATAGAAGTTACCTAACTTGACCGGAACGTCCTCCAAGATGCCCACGGGATGGGTAATGGAGCGATCCGCCATATAAAGTCGAATCTTGACCGGCTTGGGCTCTCCAAGACCGATCTTTACGCATAGCTCCAGCGGGATGATGCTTACGCTGGCTCCTAGATCACAAAGGGCTTCACAAGTGACATCCCCAACTTGAATGGGAATGCAAAACGAGCCGGGATCTCTCAACTTAGGAGGCATCTTCTCCTTCATGATTTGTATGAGCTCTGAAGATTTAGATGTCATCCTAACTTCACCAACATCCTCCAACTTCCTTTTCCTTGATAAGATTTCTTTTAAGAACTTCCCATAGGCGGGCATACCTAAAATAGCATCAAGGAAAGGAATATTAATATGTAGCTTATTCATCAAGTCAAGAAACTTACCAAAGTGCTTGTCTAGATGTGCTCTGGCTCTGGACTGAGGGAATGGAAGTGGTGGTTTGTATGCAGGAGGTAGAATATAAGTTTCAATCGTCCCTCCTGCTTTCTGTTGCTCCACCTCGGTTGGCATCTCGGTCGAGGTGTTCTTCGACTGGATCTGGACCGAGGTGGTCTGCGTCGAACGAGGTACTGGATCTGCAGATTTTAAGTCCACTCCTCGTCATTATGGCCATGCACTGGCCCTTAGGGTTGGTTTCCGTCCTTGCTGGAAGCTTCCCTGGATCTCTTGGCGCTTCATTCGCCCTACTAGCAAGTTGTTGTTCGAAGGACTTTTGGGCCCTCGAAAATGAAGTCATAGAATTCTCCATAGCGCTAAGCTTGATCAAGATAGCCTCCAGAACTGCGTCTTTCTTTTCTGGTTGAGACGAACTTGATCCTTGCCCTTGGCTCTTTAATGGAGTAGAAGAAGAAGAAGGGGAAGAGAGGAAAGGGTTAGAGGAATCGTTAGAGTTGTAGTTTGAATGATTGTTACCGTGATTTTGGTTATTCGCCCTCCAGTTGTTGCTATTGGATCCTCTATTGTTATTGTTGTAGTTGTTGTTTCGGGGACCGTTGTTGTTGTTACGGTACCCGTTGTTGTTGTTGTTCCTTTGCCCTTGCTCTTCCTTCTTAGTTTGAGCCATCAAGAGTTCCTTCAATTGCTTCACGTCATTCTTCAAAGACGTGAGTTGATTGTTGTTGGATTGAGTCTCTTGAAAGTTGACTCTTTTAACTCCACCTTCAGCTCCTTGGTGGGTATATTTCTCCATGTGCAAGGCTTGCTTCTCAATGAAGTCCCAAGCCTCATCAATCGCCATGTCTATGAAGGTACCGGCGGAGAGTAGTTGGAGATTGAATTGGGTGCTTCCGTCCAGTCCTTTGAAGTAGATCTCCAACAACTCGATCTTTGGAATCCCATGATGTGGGCAATCCAAAAGGATATCCTTGAACCGCTCCCAAGATTTGGACAAGCTCTCCTTGTCCTTCATAATGAAAGCATTGATCTTCCCTCTCATTTCAGCGGTCTTTGAGGGGGGAAAGAATTTGGTTAAGAATTCCGTAGTCATCTCCTCCCATGTGCTAATTTTACCTGGAGGAAGAGATTGATACCAAGTAAGAGCTCTATCTTTTAAAGAAAAGTAAAAAGGTCTTAGCTTGTAGTTGTTATTTTCAATTCTGGAAGGTCGCAAGGTTTCCATCAAGATCTCGTAGTTTTGAAGATGTTGATGCGGTGACTCCTTCTCTAGCCCTCCGAATTGGCATTGGCGAATCATGGATAGAACTTGCGGTCGAAGTTCGTAGTCATGATCCGCTGGATCTCCTAGGTTCACCCCTGGACGCCTCAGTTGTTGATTAGGGTCCATCCTTTGACCTAGGGTTTGCGGGATTCCTGCAAGAAGAACATCTCGGACCGGCCTCCGAGGTGGAAGTACATCGGCCGGGGCGTCAGGTACTGGAACCTGCCTCGGTCGAAGATCAGCTACTGGATCCTGCATCGGTCGAGGATCAACAGGGGGATCTTCCCTCGGTCGAAGTAGAATCTGGTTTCGTATGACTGCTATCTCCGCTTCGATTGCTGCAGTCTTGGTGCGATTCTCTTCTTTCTCTTGCCTTAGTTCTTCCTTGCTGAGGCGTAGCAGCTCTAGCGCCTCCTTCAATTCGGCCGCAAGATCGCGATCGTCTTGTTGGGCCATCTTCGCTTCTCTTAAGCGTCGCTTGTACGTTTTTTCCGGTTCGGGATCGTAAGGAACGATTTCCTTCCCAATGCGGGTTCTTCGCATATACCTAAGAAAGAACCTGCAAAAGTCACTCAAGTAGAGTGGTTAGATGACACGGGGCAAGCGCCCCAAGAGCAAACCGTACCGGCTCGGTCTAGACCAATTCCCCGGCAACGGCGCCAAAAACTTGTTCGCTCCAAACGGTGTGTGCAAGCTTTAAATTTATAACCCTAGACTTAAGCTTAAAACAAGGATGCGAGCCCGCAGTGTACGGGTCAATCGTAGTAAAAAGCAAGAAAATTCCAGGGGTCGATCACAGGGACTCGGTGAAACAAAGTCAATAACGGTAAGCTTCGTGAATACTAACCACAAGAGCAATTAACACAATCAAAGATGAATAAGAAGTCAATAAAGCAAACATGCAATTCTAGGGATTAAAGCATCTAGTTGTGGTTCCAACTCAAGATCTAAAGATAAGCGGACAAAGCTGAGATTTTTGCATGGGAAGGTGTTACTAAGTGGAGTAGATCACCGGGTAAGTCTCACTACTCACTAATCCAAAACCGTAACTCCTATTACCGGGTAAGTCTCAAGGAATTAAGATAAAGAACTATAACCTCAAACTAACACACCATCTAAGGGAATAGAATCAACCTTTACCGGGTAAGTCTCAGGCTAAATCACAAAGATGGGATGGAAGCACACTCAAACCCCAATAAAGGATAAACCTTTATTACCTACACTTATGATCGTTGATACACAAACTAAGGAATTACCGGGTAAGTCTCATCCTAAGCTTGCATTGAACCAGAAAGGTGTAATAAGAATAGGATTTAGCAAACTCTAACACTTAACTTTCTGCTTAGGGTCGGATAAGTCACCTCGGTCAGAAGAATTCCACCCCGGCCGAGATGTTCATCGACCGAGCGAGATGCTTAGGGTTAAGGTTAAAGACTCGAACTTTCAGGATCCTACTGGAATCTAAGATTATTCTATCATTGTTTTTCCCACATCCTTCAGCTAATCACCCTAGAATCACACAAGGAAGTTAGCCACTCATCATCATAATGAAAGTATTAAAATATATGGGAAGAAGGTGAATATTTGAACAAGAAGAATTTAATGAAAAAGACTTCAATAACTGAATCAAATATCACAACAAAAGCGTTCCTTGGATAGCAATCCAACAAGACAAGATAACAAGTGAGGGAATTAAAGACAATCTTACAAAACCCTCCAAAAAGCTATAAAAGCTATGATCTTCAATCTTCCTTCAACCTTCAAAAAGGTTCTTCGAAACTCCCAACTGGAGTATGGCTGCTGCGTGCTACAAACCTTGATCGACGGTATAGCGTGATGTTGGAATTGTGGAAATCCAACCCTTTTTATAGGAAAACAACCCTCCAAAGATAATAAATCTTAGAAAGATATTTTCCCATAAATATAGGTAAAATATAAGATTCTGCATATCTCCTTCCTTCCAGGAGCCAAGCCCAAAAATATAAGATCACTTTCCAATTTTAAAAGATCTCATCCAAGAATAAAATATTCTCGCCGCGTCCTAGGTGTTCGCCTCGGTCGAGTCGGCGTCTCTGGATCACCTCGGTCGAGGTGAATTTCTGGTCAACCGAGGTGAGTCACAACAGAATGTGAAATCTCTCGAATCTGCTCCAAAGTAAATCTTTAATCCATGGCTACGCTCCCTGGATGTAGCTCCAAATGACTCATGACTCCTTTTGCTCCTTTTTGATGCAAAACGTACCATATTACCTGCGATTACAACAAAACTAGGTGTAGACCTCGATTCCCGCAAAGATAGATGAAATGGTAGTAAAGTCACATAATGTACATACAAACATGCAGATTATGAAAGATAAAACGTCCAAACAAACCTCAAAATATAGACTATAATTCATGCTATCAGATGCCCTTCTTGAGGATTTCTTGCTTCCCTTATTCTTAAGGTTGCTTAGTTCTATCCTCATCTGGAACATCATATCCTTTAGATCGTTAACTTGAGATTGATGACGATCCATTTCATCCCGGCGGATATTCTCATTCCATTGGAGTTGAGCTTCTTTCTCCGCCAACTCCGCTTGAAGGTCACGTTCGTGTTCTTCAGCCATCTTCTTTTCTTTGCGCTTTTGCCTTAGAGTCTTTTTAAGCTCTTGATCAAGAGGTAAGAGATCCTCGGTGTTCCTAGACCTGCGCATGCACTCAAAGAAATATCAAATAACGAGAGCAAGCTCCCAAGCTTGACAACCGGCAACCGAATTCGGCCGAAACCAAATCCCCGGCAACGGCGCCAAAAACTTGTTCGCCCCTAAAAGTGCGTGCAAATAAGCTTTAAATTTATAAAACTAGAATCAAGCAAGCGAACCCGCAGTGTACGGATCGATATAGTTAAGCAAGAATTCCAGAGTATCGAACTCAGGGATTTGGGTGGGAACAAATTCAATTTCAGATTATCAAGCGATTATTTATAAGAAGCTTTGCAAGTATTGGGAAAACAACAATCCTAAAGATCCAAGAATCCAGTTGTGGCAATCGATTCAAGATATACTAATGATATAAGGACAGAGTTAAGATATGCAAAGGTATGCTAATGTAAGGTAATCGTACGGTGAAGTTGCAAAGAGCTTATATGACTCACCTACAAGGCACTCTCTATAAAGGTTGTTGAGGCTTCAATATAGAAAGATTCTAAAGGTAAGAATTAATGGCGAATACCCAAACTTATAATTCAAGGATCAAGACTAACTAAACCGATTAAGGTTGTGACACTCACAATCGAGGTAGAGGTTGTTGAGGCTTCACTACCACCTAGAAAAGGCAAGCCTAAACTAAGTTAAAGCAAATCTTTAACTTTGGATTAAAGTAAAAGCAGGTTCGTAAACTTAAGGGAAATCACGGTTAGTTCTTGAGGTTCCACGGCCGTGGACTCAAGAACAGGCCGTAATTTAGGGTTCGTCGGCGATTCTTTTTAACTCTCAGGGTCCAATCTGTTTATGATTGATCTATCATCATCTAAGCCACAACTATCAACCCTTCACCTTAGAATTGTTAAGGGTTTTTAGCCAACAACAGTCATATTGATATCAAATTCAAAGATTAAAAGATTGAAAGATGAAAACTTCCGAAAACCTTCAATAAACTTCAAACCAATCTCAATGTCACAATTAAGAACAAATATCGTCACAAGATTCGGAATAGAACAAACGAACACAATCGTAGATAAGAAGGAAGAACGGGATGTCAATCCGTCTTCTAAATCAAACCTAAACAAGAAGAGGAATCTTCTTGCGAACAATCTTCCGAACCTTTGATCTTCCGTCAATCCGGAAATCTCAACAGCAATCTCCAACCAAAAGTGCGAGATTAGGGCAAATCCTAGCGTAAACGTAGGATGCGTCTATGTATAAGCGAAGGTCTAAAGCGAGGTGTAAGCAGAGGTGACGGAATCTCCCTTCATCCGTCCTTTTATAGGGCAAGATAAAATATCGGCCCGGCCCAATCTTCTAAAAGATCGTGGCTTAAAGTGTGGCGAACAAGATCGTCAAGATCACGGTCGTGGAAGGTTCCACGACCGTAATTTAGAGCGTGGAAATCAACACGGTTTGAACACATGATTCCACGACCGTAGAAGTTACTGGAATGAATTCCCTTGCATGGTTCCACGGCCGTGGAACTGAACGTGGAATGTGGTACGGCCGTATTTTAGAGCGTGGTTTAGGGCAAGAACGTGATTCTTCCCTAGCCTCGTGCATTCTCCAAGTTGAACTCCTTTTTGCTCCTAAGAATGCCCTCAATCCATGGACATGTCAAACAAATTCATCTTTGCTCAATTCCGTTCGGAAATGGCTCTCAATCACCTATAATCAACATAAAGCTTGTGTAGACATCCATATCGACAATATAGGCAAACTAGCTCACAAATGCAATAATGCTCAATCAATGACTATCAATATGAATCAAATACACTCAGAAAACGTGCCTAAAATATCACAATATTTCATGCTAACAATTAAGCTTAACAAACACCAAGATTTCAACAATCTAACATCCTAACATGCAGATTTATCAATACAAGCATAACAGAAGCAAACCACGGTAGTTCATCACATTCTACAGTCGTGGTTTGTCTAGAACAAACCGTGATTTCTAACAGCACTTAAGTACGAACAAGCAAATCATCCAAGGATACATTTAAGTCTATTCTATCATAGTCCGAGCCATAACCATCATTCCCTTACCCTAGAATCGCATCTATTTAGCCAACAACATGCATCATAACAATCAAACTCAACAAGCATACATTCATGACTTCCATCACAAGAAAATAGAATGAAAGAGAAATGAAACAAGTAGGAAAAGAAAACCAAGCTGAATAAAAGTCAAGAAGGACTTACAATCCTTCAAAAGAAGGTTCGAATCATTTCTTACAACCCTAGCAAATGTCTTCAACAAATCTCACTCAAAACCACTCAAAAACTATGAAAACTATGAAACTAGTGTTCTTCTTCTTCTCCAAATGAGAGTGTTTCTTCTCCTCCAAGAGTAGCCCCAATCCAATGATTTCCAATGAGAGAATGTGGGAGAGGATGTGTGTGGTGAGGTCTCCCCTTTTAGAATCAGCCTGCAAGAGTACTTATAGTCTTCACCGTTTGCAAGAGTCGGTTATGGAGATCGTGGGACAGCTGTCCCAACTGTCCAGAGGGAATCACGGTCCATTCCACTGCCGTGGAAGTGCCAGGGACCGTAGTTTTGGTGTTTCAGCCCTCTTTTGATCGTTGAGCCATGAGTTGGTGCAAGGTATGCACCAACATGGCCCAATGTGTTCTCCTTAGCTCCTAACTTGCTTCCCAATGAGTCCGAAAGTGTGTCATTACGAGGAACAATCCTCGAATGTACCGATTAAGCTCCAAAAGCTCCCAAAATACCTACAAAACATGCAAAAGTCCGTGTAGACGTCTATCTCGACAACATACATGAATTAAGTGCAAATCGTCATGAACTAATGCCAAACCATGCAAGATTAACGGGAAAAACTATCTAAATGGATGTCTAAACTAACGTCATAAATCGTGTTATCAGGTTCTCTTACATTATAGGACGGGATCGGGTTTTTGTTTTGTTGTTGCTTTTCCCTTTGTTTTGAACTCAGTTGCGAGTCTCTTACGCTTTCCTTTGTTTAAACCTTTGGTTTTATATTGAGTTTTGGTTTTCCTTCGTTTGTGTCTTGCTGTAAGATCCGTTTGTTGTTGTTACTCTGAGAGTCGGAACCCATTGTGCGGTCCTAGCCCGTAGCGCTTCGAGTTCCTAGAACTTGGGGTGTTATAGTTGCGATTGAGGCTTAGGTGCTAGTTGGAGGATCTGGTGCCGTATGAGTTGTTCTGGTCAACGGATTCTATGAGTAGACGCTTCGCTAGAGGTACCTATAATTTTCCTTATCAAGATGAGTAAATCTGGTCAAGCTTCTCGCCCATGCTTCACTTGCAAGTTGCAACACTCCAACAAGTAGGGGGGCAAGTTCACTCGCACCTAGGAATGATAATGAATAGGTGATGTTTGTATGACCTTGACCGTCACACGATCCATCACCTAAAACTGTTCATCTGATCTAAGGGTTTTACCCGCACTCATTCCAACCACATTCAACGAATAAAGCTGGTGCACTAGTGAGATTTTGGTACATTTGTAAAAAAAATAAATAAAAGAACATCAAGAGCATTTTTTAAAAATAAAATAGAGCAATTTTATTGAGAAATATCAGCTTGCGTCAAATCCAAACAAGAAAAAGGAGAGTCACGATAAAAAAAAAACTAAGTATCTCTAGTTCTTGGAGCAATTGTAGCCAAAACATGTGCTACTTGATTACAATCACAACTAATATAACATATGCTACACGGTTTAGTTATTGTGAAGTTCTTGAAAAAAAGTTCACCTCGAATTGAATGAATTTTGGCCATTGAATGATTATACAATGGTTATACCCGATAAGTTTAATGAGTGGGTGATAGAAGTGGTTCATTCACCTATCACCCGACTCATTGACATCCCTTATGATAACGGCTCCTTTTGAATAGAAAAATGTGACAACCTTGTATCGATAAAAGTCGATTCTTGGACGTAGTGATGGTGGTGTTTGTCCTAGTGGGAGATGTATAGAATACGGAAGGACGGCCTTTTTCTCTTCATGATTCAATTTCTTGTTTATCTTGTTGTCTTTGTTTTAGCTTGATTTTTTTGAATTGTTAAAATGTATGTTCGCCTATTTAACTCCTATTATAGATTTTGTTATTCAAATTTGCCTTGAAGTTACCGAGGTTTATCAAAGTGGTTCTCGAATGATTTTAATACATTTGCAAGACTTGAATAGTTGAACGAAAACACAATAAGTAGACTTATTCATTGAGATATTTCATTCGGCTCAATAGAACAAGACTTCAACAATTTAGGATACTACATATTTAAAGTTGCTTACAATATAATATTAACTTAATTGATATATTGGCAAATCACTTCGAAATTTTTTTGGAAACAAGCAAACAAGAGGGTTTGACTCTTCTCTCTTACGCGAGCTCTTTTTCTCATATTTATATATTTCTTTTCTAAGAAAATGGAACTTGAGGCTGAGAGATCGACAAAGCGACAAAAGACTAGGAGTTTTTTGGGAACCACAGACTTATTGTAGATGAAGCTGAAGTTGAAGTTTATTGTAGCTGAAGTTGATTGAGTAGCCGAAATAAGTAGCTAATTGAACCAACTGATTTTATTATAAGCTTGTTGAGCGTTTGGGAACTGCGAGCTTATCGAAGTTGATAGAAACGTAAAATTACGAAAAAAGGGCATCATCTATATTATACTTTATTTTTAACTTTTTTGTAAATATTAAACAAATATTAGTTGTACAATATTATAACAACTATATAATAAGAAAATTATACAATAAGTGTCTAATTAAAATATAAAATTTGTTAATTTAAATTTATAAGTTGATTTTATTAAATTTAATTTGTAATTTATTTTTCTAAATCAATATAAATTATGTGTAAGAATATTATAAATTTAAAGTTATTCACTTCAAAAAAAAACCAAAGTAATATTTACCAATCTTTCACAAAATTAAATGCACACAATTTAATAAAAAAAATCAATAATGTAGATAATTAAAATATGAAATTGGTATTTTTAATTTATAAGTTGGTTTTATTAAAAACATTTAGTAAGTGATTTTTTTAATTGGTATTTTAAATTTATAAAATTTGTTGATTCAAATTTTAGTGTAAGCTTTATTTCTTAACTTTATTAATTGTAATTGTGCAAAGGGTTAATTTGGGGAAATATTTTTTTCATCATCTAGTATCATCTTCATCATTTACATTTAGGGGGTCTATTCAATTAAGATTCTGCATAAATTTTTTGGAATTAAAAAGTCAATGGGTATTCAATATTGATTTTTAAAAGTCCATATAATTTTTTTGGTAGTCAATTAGGATTTTAAATTTTCCATAAAATTCCTATGGTATTTAAAAGTTTGTTGATTTTATAAGAATCTATTATTTCATTGATTTTGTATGACTTTTTTATTACTTTTATAAATGCCTAAACCCTAAAAAAGTCTTCTCCCAACACATAAGATTTCAACGCCAAACTAAAACACTGAAGAACCATAACGGTCAAATCAATGTCTTCGAGCGCTTTCGAGTGCTTGAGCTCGGTGCATCGTCGGAGGTTAGTTCTTTCTCATGTTTCCCGACATGTTGATTGTTTTCTTGCTCGTGTGTGTCATGTTGATTGTTTTCCATCATGTGTCAAGTCTAGAATTGTTTGTTTACTGATTTACCTTCCCTCCCCAAATTTTCCACCATTTTTTCCCTCCAACCTTCGATCTCATCAATCTCGAATATAATCCAAGGTTGTCAAAAGATAAATGAAAGAGATTTTAAATAAACTCAAAATTGATACGCTCAGAATTTTGAACGAGCAAAAGTCAAGCCAACGACGGTGTCTCTCTGTTTTGAAAAACTCGTCTGGAAGTGGTCGTCTTTCCCGTTTCTTCGAGATTTTGGTCATGTATTGATCCGACAGAATCTGTATTAACTCTACATAGAATTAAGATATCCCACAAAATCAGCAAATTCTATGAATTATTAAAATGAGTCAAAATCTTTAAAAATCTAGATTGAATACACCCCCTTTATGAAGCTTACTAATTTGGACAATTTGTATCTACCTTAAGCTTGCTTCATCTTGCTTCATCTAGCAATAGTTGGGCTCCCAAACACCCCACATCTTTTTAACTTCATCTCTTAACCTACCTTCATCTCCATCATCTAGTAAAATGAGGTTCCCAAACGGGCCCTTAAACACTAAACTATTTAGATTATTATAGGAAACAATGTTTACATGATATTTTAAAACATACCTAGTTTATAAACTAGTATTAATGCACAAGCAAGCACACTCTAAATGAGTGTTTTTAAATAAAACACTCGAATTGATAAGAGCATGCGTTAAATGAACTAGTGTTTTATAGTAAAAATATCAATTTATCCTTTCACATTTTGTTAATAACAAAACTAATCAAGATATTTAGTGCAAATAGTTTATGATAGTTATTAGGTGAATTTTTAAACTAGTTTCGTATAAATCAAATGCAATTTATGATATTTAAACTACAACTCAATTTTTATTAGTTTTTTTTCTAAACTTCAATTTAAAATGGATTGGTTTATAATAAGGTGTAAGCAAACATGCCCTCTTTTTTCATTTATCTGTTTTAAATTTGAAATCTATATAAGAAAGGAAAGAAAGTGTAGGATACATTTGTAGGTAAATGTTCAGGTACGGCCCATATATTGTGGTACGGTCGTACGGCCGACCGTACGGGCGACACGTGTCTCGAAAAAGAAAATTTTTTTTTTTTTTCGGAAACGAATGAAAATTTGTTTGAACTATCATGTTATAATTTATGCACTATTCTCCTATAAACTTTGAACTATTCCCATATAATCCATGAACTATTATTTTTTAATATAATCCATGAACTATTCTATTATAATTCATGAACTATCCTATAATAAGTTTTGAACTATTCTATTATAAACATTTCCGCTGTTAAGGGCTGCAAACCTGAAAGTACATATAATAACAACTAATTAATTTTATGAGACTAGTTCACAATATACATAAGAGTAGTTCATCATATAAATTAGAGTAGTTCATAATTTATAAACAAGTAGTTCATGCCATTTAAAAGAGTAGTTTATGCTTTTAAAAACAAAAGCTGTAAAATTATGAACTACTAGTTTATCAATGAGTAGTTCACATTACAACAAGAAGTAGTTCATTGTATTACAAATAATAGTGCACAATACAATTAGTACTAGTTCGTATAGCACATCAGATTAGTTTAGCACAATCTCAACAACAACCCCAAATCAACCCATTAAATCAGTGAAAACTATCATTGATTGCTAAAACACCATTGTTGGACCTTAAAACTCCATTGTTGGACCTTAAAATCTCAAGTTTGAAATAACATCAATCTAATGAAATTAAAGCTTCACAAACTCATAAGAACTACAAATCAACAACTACAAAAAACGAAACAGTCATTTGATGTTTCAAACCCACCGAAATCCATGATTTGCAAGAGGAAAATTGAAAACAAAAACCCTAATTAGTGTTGTTGTTGGATCTCGTTCAAGATTCTCATAGAAGATGGAGAGAAGATGGATTTCGATCAAGCTTCATGTCTGATTTCTCTCTCTCAAGCTTGAGATTAAGCAAAAACAATCATCCATAGCCATGGAAGCAAGAGGGAGAGGGAGCTTGAGATTTCGCTGAACGTTCTATCGTGTTTTCTAGAAATTGCTATATTTACAATTTTGCCACCGCAGCCTTGTAATCTTATCCTTCCATCCAACCATTGATTGTTATTGTAATCTACGGTCCAGATTCCGCCTCACAACCCTACCCTAATAATGAACTTTACTTGAATAAGACCATACATTTGTAACCTCTTTACACAAAATTCTAGGATTTTAAATGACCAAAAAAAATATGGAGACTTATTTAAGGCTTATTTAATACACGTGTAGGAGTCGAGTTGTAATCAAATTGGAACGGAACGATCTAATCCGATTCCTAGATGTTTGATTAAGATAATAAATTAAAAAGTTCATGTGGAAAGTAAATTATTTTTATAAAATAATGATTACAAAGATCTTTTACAAACGTTTTTCGCAGAAAACATTTCTTGGTCAATTCTTGATGATAAAAAGTGTTTGACAAACTTACATTGATACTTGTAATGGTACAAATTTCGCTCGAGAAGAAATCCAGCAAGATCCTTATCATTGGTAATTTATTCAAATATAGTGCACTTCTTCGATCCTCAAACCTTGTCATCTTCATCACACTGCTAGAAAGGGATCGCAATCAACCGTAAGTCAAAGGTCGGTAATGTTCCACTGAACGAAAAAACGGTCATCAATTGTTGTTGACCTCATTTCCCGATTACATCATTCACACGACGAGTTTATTGAGAAACCAAAAGTTGATATGTACCACCGGAATGAGAAGTTGTGATTGAGGCTTAGGTGCTAGCTGGAGGATCTGGTGCCGTATGAGTTGTTCTGGTCGGCGGATTCTATGAGTAGACGCTTCGTTAGAGGTACCTATAATTTTCCTTATCAAGATGAGTAAATCTTGGTCCATGATTCAAATTAACGATAACAATTTCTTGCTTATTTGAACTATTAAAAGTAATATATTGCCTTGAGGAAAAATATTTTTCTTAACAAGTTTGAAGGGATTAGTTTCCAAATATATATTAATGTGCATTCTTTTGGCTTCTCCTAATAGTTAATCATCGATCCTAACTTCCAAAATATCAATTCTCCTTTATTTCATCTAAAATATTAATGAAATTTAGTAACATTGTTTTATTTTATTTTTACTTAAATACAAATACTTGGTCAAAAAAATAATAAATTTGTTAAAGTTATTTCTTTTGATTTTTCATTGAAAATTTTAAAAATAAGTAATTATGTTATTTAAGTACTTAACCTTCTCTCTATAGGTAATGCTTATTTTTTCATGGCACGTTTATAGAATTTCATATATATAGACTTGTACCTAATTACTTATTTATTTTCATACATTTATATTGGAATATTTTTGTTTTCTTACTTGATTAACTGATCCTAATAAGAGATCGTAATTCGTATTTAATTAAATAGTTTTAACACTATTTTTGCATACTAATTTGAAAAAGTTATTAATTTTATATTATACCCTTATTAATATGATTTTTGTTATAAATACTTTTATCCATTTTTTATTTGATGGGTTATGAATTTCGACTAAACTAAAATTTCCTACAAAAATCTAACTTACTATTTAAGGAAAAGTTAAAATATTATTTTTATTAAATTATTATTTATTAAATAATAAATTATATTGAAAAAAATTATTAGAATACTAACAAATGATTAGTGGACTATGCGCCCTCATTTAATATGTTACACATGACACTTTGACACATTATATGTACGGGTTCATAACATATAACCTACAAAATCCATAATATATAATATAATATAAAATTTATAGTTTGATAAGCTATTTTATTAAAAAAAAATTGGCATAAGGGGCTAACTATGTACTTACTTTCTAAATCCTAACAAAAAAAACTTCTTAAAAACCGTTTAAAAATCTGAAAATTACTTTACGTAACAAAATTATAAAATATACAAATGTACAAAAAAATATATAATATTTTTTACCCATATCTTTGCATTGTTAATGTTTCGGTTTAATCTTTGATTTGTTAGTGATGAAAATTTTAGAATTTGAAGAACATTGTGGTTCTGGCTCTCGGGTAAAACAGTGACAGTACAATATCACAATTTAACCTTGCTGTAAAAAGAGGATCCCACATCGGACAAACAGGTGGCATCCCTTATCAGTTATAAACTCTGTTTCAACTGGAGGTTGCAACGGGTGTGGATGGGAGCGAGGGAACCCGGGGTTTCGATGAAACCCGAACCCTCCCAGAAATGGGCTTCTCTATATGGGGGTGTTTCCCCAGCGTTTCCCCCTGCGGACCAAACCAAACGAAACGCGGATGCTTATCTTGGGGGTCCTTCATGGTTGGCTCTGTCTCCCGGACGGGATTGGAGGGCGTGCTGCGGGCTGATGCAAGTCTTAGCAGTCACTGTGCCTCATCCTTTCACCACACCCATCTTTTTAATGGTTAGGGTGCCCACAATCTGTTTGAGTTTATGCCTCACTGACATTTAAAGTTATAAACTCATATGCATTTGTTTTATCATCTATTAATACATTTGCAATTCTGAACTCAACAATCAAAATCATGACGGAACATTATTATCTCTTGATACATTTGCAGTTGTGTCAGTTAAATCTCATAAACATACTTCTCAAACAGTTTCATGTGATCTTCATGTAAAGTTATGCAAAGCAGAAAGGTCCCGTCGTTCGACGTGGTGGACAAGATCTGGGCAAGCCCTTCAATATCAACATTAATCCCGGGTCTAGCGTAAACGGGTTTGCCCCACCCGAAATCCGCCCCACTGAACGGAAGCCTCATCCAACTCGATATCCCAAGGTTAGGGCATCCAAACGTCTGCATAAAACCACCAAGCTTCAGCAAGTTAACCTCTAAGTAATCAACTGCAGATCTCAAGTACTCATCATCCAGCCTCACCACGGCCTCGTGGATGAGTCGAGCTGCGTAACAAGTCGGTTTCGACACCAGGTCTCCGGCTAGAGCCATAGGAGTCGCGGAAAACGCAACGTTGCCGAGGAACCCAGATGGCAGAAGAGGGTGGAGCCGGTTTCTTCCATCGACCGGAATGTTGAGTCTGGTGAGCTGATCGGAGGGTAACCCACGGGCCTTACTCACGCATCGCCACACATGGGCCGAGAGCATCTCGAATGAGGTGTAGGAGCCATCTTCCTTTGCCTCTGCCTTGAGGGTTTTGATCTGTTGTGATGTAACAGGGAAGATGGAGAAAATGAGTGAGGTGGAATGTGATGCAGTAGGCATCTGCGGGGGAGGTTGGTATTCTACGTGATGGAAAACGGGTGTAGGCGGGGTTCGTGCGCGGAGCAGGGTTCGGTCGATGAACGGTGGGGTGGTTACGTCGACCTGGCCTCGAGCCATGTCTGCCCAGGTATTCACCAAGTGTAAGGCTGAGTATCCGTCTGCTAAGAGGTGGTGGATACACAATCCTAATGACACTCCTCCGCATTTGAAGTACGTTATCTGCATGCTCAACAATCAAACATCGATCGATCACGACGTCTAGACAACACTAACGAACCATAATATATAAGGTAAGTGAGCTACGTACCTGAACAAGCACGAGGGGTTTAGAGGAAATAGCCAAAGCAGGATCAACTGAAGGAATCAACTTGTTGACTTGAGTGGTATATGCGAGGTCCCCCAAATCAGCAAGAAGCGACGTCGTTTCAGCCTCGATGAACTCCACTCCTTTCCCGTTGCAATGAATCTCTACTCGACCGGTTTGGTTGAATCCAACGCGGCCAGCCATGGGGTAAAAAGGAACCAGGACCCGGCTCAGAGCTTCTTTCATAGTTTCCGGGTCGCAGCAACCCGATTTGTAGAAGTAGACAGTGGGCACATGAACCCGTGGTACAACTAGGTCCATGTTGGACAGCCACAAAACCGGGTTTGGGGTGTCCTCGGCCGGGTAAACCGTTGTTATTTTCTTCACGTCGATTTTCATCATTACGCTCCAACTCTTCTTCTCTTGGGCCTTACACTTGAAGGGCTCAATTTGGAGTTTTTTTGCCCTTTAAATAGGATAAAAATTTATTAGACTGAAATATTATTATATTATTGAAATGGTTTGGTACAAAAAAAAGTTTCAATATATAATAATCGTATAGTTATAACAGTTTGTACCTATACTTAGCAGTACATAAATTTCTGATCAAAATAGTTGGCTGTTGAAATAATAGATTATATATATTTAAAAAAATTTGGTTCTGAGAAAATTAAAGTAAGAACAAATAAAATAGAGGTCACATCCTTTGTAGTTTGCATCATTGTAGGCAGCCGAAATTATGGAACATGTAAAGGTGGTTGTTTAGTGGATCGCTGATCCTTCTAACACATAATAAAACAATGATATAGTATTGATAATTATTCCCAATAAAAAAAATAGAAAAGGCTGGAAATCATGGATGGATTGATAATTAAACACAGTTTGATTATATATAATCACACGTGACACGTGAATAGCAGCTCTGCATATTTTCAAGCAAACAATTCACTAATCTTAGCTTCCAGTGAAGAGAGTTTGATTGCAACTTTACATGTTCAACAACCCAGCTTCCAGTGAACCAGCCTACAAAACAATACAGAGAAAAGAACCCAAGCAAGAGCTCCATGTAGTTACAATTTTGAGACATTTGAGTATGGTCATATATGGCCAGCCAGTAAACACAGTTTGATTGCCTCCTGAAATCACATGCTCTCTTCAGGGGCAAGATACACTAATCTTCTTCCGCATCCAATCTCCGCTTCTTCCACTCGAGGGCTTTCTGTAAGATCTGAAGGTTCGGTGACTGGTTTTCTTCCGGGAAGACATAATCGATGTATTCCTCAAATCTGCATTAATTTATGAAAACGCGTTAAGATGCAAGCTTATAAAATGACACGAGAATATATATTCTGAATGCAAGAAAGTTCCATGTCTTTTAACATACCCAGCAGGGCCATCCTCGGTGATAATTGGCCTCTTCCTCTTCAGCTTCTTCGGCATCTTAGAAAGCACAATGTTAGCATCTCCAAGATCCCCAAATCCTTTCTCCAAATTCAGCCACTCTTCCAAAAGCATGGCCCTCTCCTCCTTCAGTTCAGGAGCAGAATTCCGGAGGTAATTCAGAGCTTGCTCGAAAACCCCTGAAGGCACAGAAGAAAAACATAGGCGTTTTATCTTGGACCATCCAGAATGTCATTAACTATGTAAGATGGGCTGGCATTCTCAATAGGAAATAGGAAGATGAATATAGGTAGGTTACCTCTAGCCCGTTGAATGCAAGACTTCTTTTGTTCAATGAAAGCTTCATCGGTGTCATCTTCTGTTGGGTTCACTTCATCACCCGTTGGACACGCCTCGAATTTCGCGTAACTAACCCAGACTTTTAAGTGTTTTGTGCGGTCCAGAAGTCTCTCGTAGAGTTGCCTAGTCCTATCAAATTCACGCTCTGCTATTTCGAAATCGATGTATGCCTATTTCCAAGGAAACGATTCACGTAAGTTACTACCAGAAGCCAATATATGCCTATTTCCATGCAATCAATTCACATTATTTACTATCAGAAGTCAATATAATTAACCAGAGAGAACCATCTCAATAACAACTGAACAACAAACACATTCAACGAGTACACCAACCTACTATGGCCTAGAATCTATGGTATGCTGAAGAAGCAATCCCAAATAAAGGGGAGAAAAAAACAATACAACTTCCTTCCTTAGTGTCTCAAGTCAATTAACAACAAAGAGGACAATCCCAATAATAACAGAACAGTGAACACAAACTGAATGTGCACAAAAAAGTCTCTTGTCCACAATTTCGACAAGATTAACAAAAACAAAAAAAACAGAAGTTGGAGAGCATGCGAAAAAATAGGCTACAGTATCATGTGTGAACAAGCAATCCCAAAGACAAAGCAGAAGACGTATGAAATTCAAAAGGCATAATCATGGTTTGAGTGAAGAGGTGCGCAAGTACAAAACATAGAATACTGGCATTTTCAGATTGAAGTAGAAATAATGACATAGAATAACAAAAAACAGTAGTCATGATAAAAGCTTTTATACCCTCCACAAGACTTCAGGCATATCCAAAGCAGGCTGAGCGATTGCAAGCTCAAAGATACCCCTAGCTCTGTCAGTTTCACATAAAGATCTCTCCAGCTCAGCATATTTTGTCCATGCATAGCAGTTCTCAGGTGACCACTCCAAATACTTTTCGTACAACTTCCGGCAACGGTCTATGTTTCCAAGTTGGAGCTCTATTTCAATATACTTCTTGAAAATCTGTTGACCAATGACATCACATTTAGAACAACTAGAATTTGCATTCTCTTATCACAAGAAAACAAATAAAAAGAAAAAATGGTAAACTTTTTTGAGAAAAAAAAGGGCCTAGCAATTATACCTTGTCTTTAGGTGCCTTTCCAATAGCATTGCCCAAGATTTGGCGTGCTCCCTTCAAATTCAATTGTCTGATCTCAAATTGGGCAGACATCAACCAAATCTTTGCAAAGGAGAATTTCTCATGCGGAATACTATCAAGACACACCCTGAAAATATAAACATTTTCAAGATGTTAATACACTATCATTACAAACCACTTCAATAAACAAACTCAATAACCTCAAAACGGTAAGATTAATCACAGAGTTCTTAGGGTTTCTCTATGAATCAGCATATACAGAAAATAATCATAAACCCTCTGTTGTCAATATTACAGAACATGATACTAAATTTATTAAGTCAACGAGAACTTTCTACATTCAGAATGCAAAGTGTGAATCATCATCAGATAGATTTTATTTCACCAGAGCTCAGGAATAGCATGATTATTGATTAAATAGACAACTTAGAGTGTGACAAGATTATCTACATTAGATTTTCAAGGATAGGCCTGTTCTTCCAGATTTTTTTTTTAAAAAATTAGTATATTCAGTCAAAATTTTCAATAAGATAAACTAATCCATTAAAATAAGACAAATAAAATATTAGTCAGTGCAAGATCTTCCAATAAACCCTAGGACCAAAAGGTACATTCGATTCGAGTTAAAAACAAATTTAAGAAATAAAGGACCAAAAATAAAATATTAGTCAATGACAAGATTACCTATAAACCTCTCTTGCCTCATCCGCATCCTGTGCGTCTAGCTCTTCATATAAAGCATAATTAATCCTGAAATATTGTGTGTAGGGTTAAGCAAAAACAAAAAGTCTACAAGTGAACAAGCCTTGAGAAATTTCATAGAATTAAGAAATAAAGGAGTCGAATGCTTACCATAAGTAAATATACCGCTGCCAGTAGCGCTTCTCTTCACCTTCAGGAAGTTGTGCAATTGCTCGTCTATATATCTCCCTGATGCTCTCTTTAATACCGACACTTTCTTCCAACCGGATATAATCAAACCATGTATCATAATTCTTAGGATTCTTTCTAACCTCATCCTCATACTGAAACCTCCTTTTCCTTACAATAGCATCTTCAATCCCATCTTTGTCTCCATATTGTTTCTCAAAAGCAACAAACTTCTTGTACAGCTCTTCAGCACGTCCCTTGGGTATATGATCAAGAGCAAATTTGTATATGCACCTCGCTCGTTCCGGTTCTTTGCATCTCTCCTCAAACTCTGCAAATGCTACAAACAATTGCTCGGCCTCCTCGTCATCACCCAGGATATCAACTGCTCTTTCGTAACAGTGCCTTGCCCGAGCCACCTCGCCCATTTTCATTTCAAATTTAGCATATCGAATCCAAGTCCCAACTCTTGGATGACATTGTACGAATCTCTCATATATTCCCCTAGCTCGATCAATTTCATTATATTTGAGCTCAAACTTTATATATGACAACCATCCCTGTTGATCTGGTTGCCACTCCATCCACCTCTCAAATATCTGCCTTGCCCCAGCAACATTCCCCAACATTTGTTCCATGTGAATATACTTGTACCATAACTGATCAACCCTAGGAAGTAATGTTACAGCACGGTCCCAGATATTACGTGCATGATTCACAAACTTGTTTTTCATCTCCATCTCAGCATATTTTAACCACAAAGTATGGCTCCTATAGTCAACTTCCAACGCACGTTCCCAAACAGACCGGGCACGGGCAAAATCTTTCTGGGACTCTTCCCATTGGGCATACTTGACCCAAATACTGACATTCCATCTGACTCTCCGGATCAGATCCTCAAACTCCTTGCGCTTGCGCAGACGGTAATCAGCTAACTCAGTAGAGTCTGTTATCTTTTGCTTTGGAGGCCGGATTTCAGACTCCTGCCTCTCACGTGCTTCCCGGAGAATTTGCTCAGCTGTGATCTGAATTGGAGCAGGGGTCTTATTTTTTACACGTGTTGGTCTGGGCAGCTTAACTTCTGTTTCCTTTTTGGTCAGGAAACCCAAGTTAGGGTCCGACTCCTTGTAGCCAGCCATGATTGTGAAGTAGGCAGGTACACAAGAAGAAAGTGTGTATCAACAATTTGACTATTAGCCTCCCAAAACCTAGAAAATCAGGCGAAGAAAACGGTTTAGCATTACCATACAATTATCACTCAAACGCTGCAAGTCTTGTAACATTTATCAACAGCCTTGTAAATTTTAAACTGCAATTATAATCAACAATTACCATCAACAAACACAATATGTAATTCCAACTTACGTATCCTAACTTCTATATCAAAAGCAAGCAAAACAAGCAAAAATTACAGCAAACTTAAACTACAAACAAAATCAAGGACCTCCGCGGGTACCTTTTTTTTTTTTTTTTAATAACCTGCATTGCTGAAAAGTGAAAACCTGTACAAAATACATACAATCTGCATAGGCTGATAATCTACAATAGGCACAAGATCAGTCGACTGTTGAACTTCACTAGAATGAACTTCAGTTTACAAATTACAATCATATTACAGTTCATATTACAAAACTTCATTTGCAAATTACAACTACAAGGTCACTGGCTCACTCCTGTACAAATTCATATTACAATTCAAGAAAACATTTGTTGTATGCTTGCTTGCTTCCATTTTTCTTTTGGTATACAACTAGGATCTTCACTAGAACTTTCACTAGTTCATCATCCCAAGCGAAATTCGGACCTCTACAACAACTTTGAGAAACACTATTCTCCATTCCAACTACAACAAATTTATGTAAATATAAAACACATACCAATCACATACTTAACAAATATGCAAAAATTCCGAAACTAACTGCACAAAATTCAGCTTCAGTCAATTCATAGCTTAGTTTAAAAGGGCGCGAGGCGCACCGAGGCGCAAAGGCCGCTGGAGCCTTGCGCCTCGCGCCTCACCCCGATGCGCGCGCCTTGCGTATGAATATGTTCAAAATACTCCAAAAACACAATAAAAATAAGAATAATTAAAATATACTAAACATAGAGAAGAATAGGAGCTGTAGAAAGGCAAACCAGAAGGTGGTACTTGCTGGCTACTGCCTGCTGCAGAATACAAAACAGAATAGGGAAAAAACCGAAGAAGGAGAGTTGTGTTGGCTGGCGGCGGCTGCTGCAGAAGAAGAGGCAAGACGGACGGATATGGTTGATGCCTTGCTGATAAAACCGAAGAAGCAAGAAGCTGGCCGCAGAAGCTAGGGAAGAAGAATAGGGTATTGGAGACTGTTGGCCGCAGAAGGAACCAAGGGGAAAAAAATATCGAGGGTTACGTGGCTGCTTCTTTTTTTTGTGTGGCAGCCGAGTGAAAAATTTAGAACAGGGTATTGGAGAGTAAGAAAATTAAAATTGATCAGCCCAGGTTTAAAAAAGCAGGCCCAAATATAATAAAAAAAGCCCAAGTAGTTGAAAAATTAAGCTGCAGAGGCGCAGCGCCTCGCGCCTCGCTGAAGGCCGCGCCTCAGCGTGCCTCAGCGCGCCTCGCGTTCGCAGCAGCGCCCAGGTGTCCGGGGGCGCACCAGTCTGCGCTTCAGCGCGCCTCGCGCCTTTCTGCGCGCTTTTTTAAACTAAGATTCATAGTCATCATCAACATAAGAAACCTCCAAACGAATTACACAGCAATCAAGAACTCCTTCAATCTGCTAAATAATGTTCAAGAAATTATGCTAACTCAAATCAGCATACAACCAAGCTTAAGGACAGCAATCAAGCAAGCTTAAGGACAGCAATCAAGCAAGCTTAAGGAAAGAAAGTCTGCAGAAATTACACAGATTGAGGGTCCGTTTGGGAAGCATTATTTACCAGCTTATGGAGATGAAGCTAGCTGAAGCTAGCTGATGGAAAAGAAAAGAGGTGTTTGGGAGATAAGATGATGGGAGATGAAGGTAGCGTTTACTAGATGAAAAATTGACATTTTCATAAGCTCCTCAAGAGTAGCTTATGGGAGCTGATGGAGATGAACGAAATTTTTATTCCACCGATACCCTCGTTGATTTTGTCTTGCTCAAGAACACAATGCCCTTCATCGATTTTGTTTACTCAAGAACATATTTACATTTCAGCACAGCAATGGCATAGTTGGCTTAACAAGAGAGAAAATCAAATCTAAACTAAACTATAAACAAACTTGCAAATATTTACGGGATCCCTCTAAACTTGAAACAGATCCCACAAACCATGAAACAGATCCCACAAACCATGAAACAGATCTCTCAACCCTCGAGTCCGATTCGCCTTCTTTTAGCACCCCAGATCCGATTACATGATCACTCGCTACCTCGAAACAGATCACTCGTTACCTCGAAACAGATCCCTGGTAACCTCGAAACAAATCCCTTGCCTTGATGAGCCCGATTACAGATCCACCACCACCACCCGAGCCAATTCGGCCAAACAAAACCTCCTTTGCGGCATCTTTCTTTGATTAAGCATCGATGGAAATGAAGTCATCATCGTTGAATGGACGCGGGAGTAAGATGAATTATTCAATGGACTGGAGGAAGATGAGTTTTTGGAGCTTGAAAGCCGCCATTGCCGATACAGCGATACCAATCCCAAATCAAGCCAGAATCCAATTTTAATAGGAAATATCATTATTTTTAGTTACAAAATATCGACGTCATCTTTTTTTTAGCTGAAGTGTGATCTTTGTTTGGCAAGTGAATATGCATTAGATGGGCCCAATATTATTGGGTTTTTTTTTTTCATATTTGTGAGATTTGGTTCATCATCTTATAATTGTAGTTTTGGGTTAAATATAAGGTTGGTTTTGTTTTTAATATTTGTATAAGAGTAATTACAATTGGTAAATTATGAAATATGATTATCTTACAATTAAAATGTTACATTAATTGTTCATAGAATGTTGCACCAAAACTAAAACAATTATTATTATTATTATTATTATTATTATTGTTATTATTATTATTGTTATTATTATTATCGTGTTGTTATAATATTGTATACCTATAATCTCTATTAATATTAATAAAAAAAATTTAAAAATAAAATATAATATGAAGATGTCCTTTTTCGTAATTTTACGTTTATATCAGCTTTAATAAGCTCGTACTTCTCAAACGCTCAACAAACTTATAAAAATAATTAGCTAGTTCAATCAGCTACTTATTTCAGCTATTCAATCAGCTTCAGCTACAGTAAGCTTCAGCTTCAATAAGCTCGTAGTTACCATACGGACCCTGAGATGAATTGAATTCATCTTCAGTTTATGATATCAAGCAAGTCTGCAGAAATATAGGACAGCAATCAAGCAAGCTTAAGGAAAGAAAGAAAAGTCTGCAGAAATTACACAGATCCAGATGAATCGAACTCAAAACAGCATCGAGCAAGCAGTATAGGACAGCAATATATGACAGCAAAGGATCGACTGCAATTCGACACAAATCAAGAACTAATATATGACAGCAATCAACTTCAGTTTATGATATCAACCAATATATGACAGCAATCAACTTCAATCGAATCCATATTCAGTTTAAATGTTCCTACATATCGACACAGATCGAGAACTAACCTGGTTCGCGTGGGCAGGTCTGCAGATCGAGCTATCCTCAGGGACGGGTGAACGTGAGTCTCCAAACGATCGACTGCAGCAATGAAACGAAGATTGATTAAAAATTTTCCCATTCACGAATGCATATTCAGTACAATGTAGTGAAAACGATTCTCCAATTCAGTGAAGGTCTGAACGTCTCCAAGCAATATAGGACAGCAATCAGGAGTACAATGGAGTGAAAACGAACGAGATCTGAACGATTCTCCCATTCACGAATGCAAAGAACGGAGATAGAAGAACTCGGCGAGGGAGGAATGAACGAGGAAGAAGAATTTCGTGGCACCTTACCTGGTTCAAAATAGGAGCTCCAGGTGCGAGGGAGGAAGAAGATATCGGAGGGAGGAAGTAGATATCGCGGCACTGCTTGACTCACAGAAGAACGGAGGTAGAAGAACAAGCCGGCGCGGTGGTAGAAGAGCTCCAGCTGCGAGGGAGGAAGAAGAACTCGGCGGCACTCTAAGCCCGATTGTAGAAGAACTCGGGGCAGTGGAGAGGAAAACCTAAAAATCGTAATTGAGAGGGAGTAAAATAATAGACATGTAATCATATCATATCATATATATATAAAAGTGGGAGAGCTCTTAGGAACAGTAAAAAAAATTGGCCTTTCTTCTGCTTAAAATTACAAAAATGCCCAACCCCATCTTTTATTCTTCTTGCCCCTTACTTGCTTCCATAGTTCCATCGTTACTCACACCTCCGAAATCAGCCATTTCTTCCCTCCTCAATCTCCTCCGCGAAGTCCTCGCTCAGCCTTAACCCCCTCTGCGCTTGTCGTCCCTTTTCCGATGTCACCACCAACTACCAAGCCTCGTACACCGTCCAACTGTCAGTGATGTAGTATTTGCTTGATTCTTCGATTTTTAACAACTGCCAAGCTCGATTTCCATATATGATAGGTAACAACTTTGTCATCCTCCTTCTATTTGATTTCTTCATCTCTTCTTATTTGAAAGTCGTTGCAATATATTCTATGAAATAAATTATGCTCAATTTACCTTGACAACCATGTTTTTTGCTGAGTGCTTGAAAATTCTTCATTATGGTGTATATCTTTAGATTTGGGCGTAATTTTAGGTTTGTTTATGCTTGCTTCACGAGGCTTAGAGAATGGGAGATTTAACCCTCTTTAAACTTAAGGTTTGTATGGATGATTTAGGATGCACCCTATCTATTTGACAAGGAACAAGACATCATGAATTGGAAGTAATTAATTTTGTAGGCAAACCATGTTACGCAATCGATTGGCTAAGTCCTAAAAGTAGGATATAACTGGTTGTGAAAATTGATTAAATTTTGCATAGAATGAATGAAGCAATGCTTACTTATCTATTTGACAAAAGTATGTTGGCTTATATGCTAATTTAATCTTCTATTATTTAGTGTTTTTAGAATTTTGATTTGTGATTGTTGTAAATTATTTCGATCTTTTTTTTTTTGTGGTGTTGATTGAAGCAGGTTATTTGTTTCTTTGTTGTACAACAGGCCAACATATAAGTTGGGAGTTCTTTTTTTATTTTATTTATATGTTCGAAATTATTTTGATACTTTCTCTGGCCTTCTTCTCTAAACTCTGTTTTGCTCTATTGTTACTCTTGATATTTGGGCTTTCGGTGGTACGATCTTTGTCGTTGTCTACTGTACTATTGGCATCTCAGGTTTAATTTTCTCTTCACTAGCTATAATTCAACAACAACTCCAAATTCCTGTATTCCCCGTAGGCCCATTTCACAAATGTCTTCCTCCATTCCTCTGTCATAGTCATTTGATGACTAATTGCTTTCGAATTCAGCCTTCTATGTGCTCATTTCTTTCCAGGTATGATTGTTTTCTTAAAAAGGAAAACATTATGTGTTGTTCTTGAATCAATTAGGTCTTACTGCCAACTGCAGGTGTAGTTTATTTTTAGCATGAGTCATCTCTGAAAGAGGTGAAAATGCCGTTCATAGTTCAATTCCAGGTTAACAAATCAACTGCAGAGTCCCATTACTTTCATAAAGAATACTCTTTTCTCTTTGTGAGTTTCAACTTCCAAAGAAAAGAGTAGCAAAAAAGGGCTTTTGAGAATTCGCTTATGGTTATTGTTCAAGTAAGCTTCTCTCCCTCAGTCCCTCTTCATTTTCAGTTCTTCGTGATTTTGTCCTTATTATTTTTTGAAGGGGTTCATCAGTGGGTATGTAGAAGGAAGATATGTTGTTCTACAGTGTCTAATTTTCTAAAAAACCATTTGGGTTAGCATTTAGGGCTAAATGATGGGATGGTTAATCACTTAAGAGAAGCAACATTGTGTTACTAATTCAAAATCTATGAAAGAAGCTATTGAATTTCATTTGGTAAGATGTTGTAGTTATAAGTTTGCATTTGAATATGCTAGATTGCACTGTCTGTTCTTGAAACAAGGTTTGTAGATATGGAAATGGTTTTGTACTTTATCTCACGGCTGATTTCTTAAAATTTAGTTGGAGCGCCACTTGAGTTATTTGCTGCAAAGTCAGCTGGGGTAGTTCAGTGTGCATCTTGGCCTCTATCTATTTTGGTGAAATGTATTAGAAACTTCAGAAGGAACAGGGGTCCAGTTTATGTGATTCTTAAAGACTATGCGGGCTTAAGTACTGTTATATTAACCAATCTTAGTGAAATTGAAGGTAATTTTGACTTCACCTTCCTTAATTTCTGGCAGATATGATGAACCGATAAAATTGGGATGAAATAGTTTGTGTGAAAAAACAAATTATGCATTTGGACTTGCATTCGATTTGGCTGTATTCGTTATGCTTCATGATTGGTCTTGCAAAGAAAATTTAATGTTATCTGTGCTTATTAATTTATAATGCTTTCTTCACCTTTTCCTTGTAATTGAATATAGTGTTCTAAGTTAATTTGGAGTGAACTTGCTGATGAAATCTTGTAATTTGAAAATAATTTATAATTTGGGTAGACTGTGCATGCATTTTAGGAGTTATATTCTACTTGAATTCTTCAGATTCAGACATGGCCACTGATTATATTTACTTTCAGACGTACTGACTTTGATAACCCGTTTCTAATAAGTCAAATTTTAATTATCCTTGTTTAATTATTGCTTCTTCTTTTAGGTTATTTTCCTTTTCGTCTTTGAGGATTTCTATTGAGATTTCGGTGATCGGGAATCTTGACATTATCAGGTTTATTTATGGCCGGAGGCTCCAGTTCTGTGGAGCCAGTTTTCTTGTTGAAGCTCTTCTGAATTTAGTCTAAAGAAAGCTATCATCTTTGATTTGAACGCATAACAAGCAATGCCAGTTTGCCAGGTAGGTTTACTTTTACATTATCAACTCCATTGTAAACTTCAGTTCATGTTATTTGATTACAATAGACGTATGTAATTTTGGCTATTGATGTTTCGAAATCGGTTTTTTAGGACATATATTTGTTTCTAATGAGGATGACAGAGAAAGAAGATATGATATTGAGAATTCAGAGGATGAGCCTCGTAGGACTCGGATCAAGACTTTCAAGAAGAAGGCAACGAATGCGTCCACAAAATTAGTAATATCACTTTACAAAACACACACGCTTATGCTTTGCATGAACCAGGTAAACAACAAAGCTACCTTGATGTTCTCTGGCTTGGTGAATGATGAAGTTCAGGAGAACATTTTCTGGCCGGATCTCCCTTACCTTAATGATGAACATGGAAGTAAGTTAATATTAAATACTTTTTTTTGTATTCCAGATTTCCTTCCTGATTTCTTCATGTGGTTGCTGACATTTCATGTATATGGCATAATCAGATATCTATTTTCAGGTGAATAATGATGAAGATATAATGCAGACCTTGACATCTGAAAATAACTATGTGGTAAGGATTCTAATAATTAGTTAATTCTCTTCATGAAGCTTGTTTTTAGTTCCATATTCGTGGGAAGAAAAATAAGAGGCCAAGGTTGCTGCAAGCCATAAACATTGTCAATCGGCATTGTTTGTTATTGTTAATGTTCTTCTTATAGAACGAAATTCCTATGGTTGCTTGACTATATTCTTTGAAAAGCTTACTGACCATAGCAAATAAATCCATGTCTTTTTCATTTGACTAATCTTTTGCTTCTAATAATTAGTTAATTCTCTTGATGGCGCACCTGCTTTTTTTTTTTTAATTTCTTTCTTTCTCCTAACAAATGGGTTCTGTCATATTTCCTTTCCTCTCTTGTATTAGTATCTTGTTCTTCTATGGAAGCTAAATATTTAATTGATTCGTAAGTGTATTTGATTTTTCCTTATCAGGTTTGGACTGACAAAAATGTTGTCAAAAATAATGTTGCTTCTTGTTGTTGGTTGTTTTTAATTGGTTATATTATAATCATACTTTTATGAACTAAATTTCAGTTATGTATCTGACGGTAATGTCGTGATTTGAAGAAGCAAGAGCTTGGTAAAAGGTAATCTGCTTATGCAGCCTGTTGGACTTACAAGTAATGGAGTTGGAGTGGGTTTCTTTGTTTATGTGCACATTAGAAACCAAATAAAAAGGTTGGACACAATGCAAAGCCAGTTAAATTTGAAGAAGCAATTGACTTTGTTAACAAAATTAAGGTGCCATTTGCATGACAAACTTTATGAGCCCAACAACTGGATTCTCACTTCTGTTTACAAACACTACACAACTTCAGAAGTGATGGATTTTTATTAAAATGTATGGATGCATACCTACTGTTTGATGATTCAACATTCTAGAAGAGTATAACCTTGCAGTTTAGCACCAATTGTGTCCATCTTATCTAAGTTTAACAACTTACCTCTCAACATATCATCGTAACACACATTAAGCATCCTTGTATGTTGTAAGCTGATTTAAATTGTGATAAATTAGGGCTAAACACATTTTTATTGCAGATTTTTAAAGGCAATAGATGGAGTGAGCCTAGCAAGCAGGTGAGCCACAATATCAGACTTTCCGCTAATGTGTTCAACGGGAATGGCTGAAGAATAACACATTGATATAGTGTGTCAGATCTTTTAATTGCAAATGTTCAATGTTTTTACTTGCAAACTCAATGGTAGTTTGTCACCTACATTTGTTTCTCATTTATGTGGAATACACACGAATTGTTTGTCACCTATCTGTTTCTCGTGAATGTGCCGTTGGAGCACGCGGTAGGCAACTAGTTCTAATTAAAAGTAGGATTATAATTGTATTTTTACCCTTAATTATGACGTATTTGATAAATATTCTATATATTTATCTATCCGTAAATAAGATTTATACTTAGTTAAATTATAGAAATAAAGATATTATTTATCCAAAGATAAGATTTATGGTTTTTAATTTATGTAAATAAATATATTATTCATCTATCCGTAAATAAGATTTATGCTTGTTAAATTATGGAAATAAAGATATTATTTATCCAAAGATAAGATTTATGGTTTTTAATTTATGTAAATAAATATATTATTTATCTATCCGTAAATAAGATTTATGCTTGTTAAATTATGGAAATAAAGATATTACTTATCCGAAAATAATTTTTTTTATTTAATTTAAAATAAATAGATATTATTTATCCAAAAATAAAATAAAAATAAAATAAAGATATTATTTATCTATTTGTAAAATAAAGATTTATGCTTGTCCGTCACGGACAAGCTATGTTTGTCCGTGACGGACAAACATACTTTGTCCGTGACGGACAACTTCGATAAAAGTACTAAATAACGCACATTTGTCCGTCACGGACAAATGTGCGCTATTAGTAAAAAAATATGCGCTAAATAACAGCGGCCTAGATAAATAATATATTTATTTACATAAATTAAAAACCATAAATCTTATCTTTGGATAATAATATCTTTATTTCCATAATTTAACAAGCATAAATCTTATTTCCGGTTAAATAATAATATCTTTATTTCCATAAATAAAAAACCATAAATCTTATTTTTGGATAAATAATATCTTTGTTTCCATAATTTAACAACCCTAAATCAATATTTTTCATCCTATAAAAATCGTAGTCAATCCCCTCCAACCCTCATTCAGCCATCTACTCATAAAGTCTATTCTTATTGAAAAAGCAACTTAACAATGTCATACGAGGAAGATTATGATATTGATGATGAAGAAAGATCTTTGAGTTTTGAGAACGAAGACGAAGATAATGTTGAGGTAAGTTTTGTTTATTTTGATCATTAAAGTTGAAATCATTAATCGTGTTTGAACTTAGATATTTAACCATTGATCGAGTGGATTGAATTTGGTTGTTAAGTATATTTCTGTCCGTTACGGACAACCTTTGAACAGATCAAGCATTTTTTTTTTTTTAGGGTTTGGAGGAGATAGATGCGGACGTTGATAATCTTATCATTAATGAAGGATCAACAGATGGCGTAAATGCATCCGCCTCAGAAGCGACGAGTAATGATTACTCTAGCCTGTTCACAACCGACATAAACTTCAATAGTCGAGAGGAGGTAATAGAATGGGTTCGAAAAGTGGGACAGGAAAATAAAATGGTTTTTTCTGTTTGTCGGGTACAAAAGTCCGTCCTCGGTAGTTTGGGAAAAACATGGCTGTCGTGCGAGAAATATGGAGCATACAACCCAAAAAAGGTGCAGCCAGCTCAAAGAAAGAATTCATCGACGAAGAAAAGCGGGTGTGAATTCATGATTAGGGTTTTTGAGACTTACCATGGTTTATGGAAAGTTCAGGTGCAGTATGATGTCCACAACCACAAGCTTGGACGAAATTTAAAGGGTCATGCATTAGCGGAAAGGATGAACGAGGAGGAGAAGAAGTTAGTAAAGAACATGTGGACCAGTAATTGCACCCCTGCCCAAATTGCGAGTGCTTTGAGCATTGATAAAGGTAACAACACCAGGATGAGACAAATCTACAACCAGAGACAAAAATTACGTAAAGAAGGTTTGGATCAAAGGACAGTCGCTCAACAATTCTTTTTCGAATGTCGTAAAGAGGGCTATTTCTGTGAGCATAGGGGAAACAAGAACGGTGAAGTTACCGACATTTTTTTCGCACATCCGGAATCAGTTGCCCTCCTTAAAGCATTCCCGTACGTATTAGTAATGGACTCAACATACAACACCAACATGTAAGCTTTCACACTTGTTTACTTTTCCGTTAGATGTCCTTTTTTGATGTATGTAAAATTAACGCTTTGATATTATTTTTTTTACAGATACAAGATGCCATTTTTTGAAATTATTGGGTTTACATCGACATGGCTGAACTTTAACGTTGCCGGTGCTTTTCTATCCACGGAGAAGGAAGAGAATTATGTTTGGGCGATTGAACAACTTGCAAAGCTTTATAGGCGCGTCGAGAGGACACCAACTATAATTGTGACGGATCGAGAGAAGGCTCTTATGAACGCACTTGATCGTATTTTCCCAGAAACCCAATTTCTTTTATGTCGCCGTCACATATTCAAAAACATTGAAGGAAGGGCTAGGAATAATCACATGAATAAAGAACTCGCTCGAATATTTGCCAATAGTTACTCGGGTTTATTTACATCAAAACGGAAGAGTCTTACGAGAGACGGTTAAATGAACTTGAAAACAAGTGGAAGAGGAGAGGACATCTTCTGCAATATGTGAGGACGCAATGGCTAGATCCTTACAAAAGACGAATTGTTTCCGCGTGGACGGATCAATATCTGAACTTCAAAAGTAACACGACGAATAGGTACGTATTTCAAAGCAATTTAAAATTTTATTTACCCGATTTGACGTTAACTCTTTTATTTCTCAACAGGGCAGAAACTGCGCACTCTGTTCTGAAACAATTCATGAAAACAAGTTCTACGAAGTTGGATACAATTTTCAGGTTCTATCACTCTTTGATGAGGATTCAGTTGGATAATATCCTCGGTTCGTTCACCGAGAGCATGCCAAAAAAGATAACATGGACTTCTTGTGTTAAACAATTTCAGTCGTTGCACCACACCATCTCCCGCAAAGCTTTTTTACTTATTATCGATGAGTACAATAAAGCTCGTGCTAACAAGCCCGATGGTCCGTGCACATGTTCATTTCCGACGACTCATGGTCTGCCGTGTATGCACTTTATTTGGGTTATATGAAGAAAGAAATGTCTATCCCTCTTACAGATGTGCATGAATTCTGGAAAAAGTTAGATATCGATGACGTGGTTCTGGACTCAGAAAAAGGACGAGACGTGCGCCGAGTTGCAAGAAATTTAATGACGGAGATCTGCGAGAAAGATTTTCCAAACCTGAGCCCTACTCGACAATTGGATGTTGTAAATAAAGCTATAGAAACTACTTTTCCGGAGAGGACCAGTTTGCGGGATCCTGCTAAGGTTGCGACTAAAGGAAGACCGAAGGACAGTCCAAACAAAAGATTGCCATCCGATTGGGAGTTAGCAAGTACCCCACCCAAAAAACAAAGAGGTCGACCCCCAAAGAACCCTATACCAGTATCAAGTCCATCTCCTATTCCAGTATCAAGTCCATCTCCTAATACCGATTTACCACCCAAAACACCTTTAAAGAGAACTATATCCAAACATAACCCTGATATTTTAGTAGAGTGGCCTCAGACGGTTCGCATTTGGATGAAAGAGTATGTAATCAGTTGGAATAATGTTAGAGGGGATGGAAACTGTGGTTTCAGAGCACTACATCATGCAATCTACGGCACAGACACAGACGAAGGATGGCGGATGATTAGGCGACTGATGTTAGAAGAGCTCCTTTCTCATCGCGAGTTGCATGAGGGTTTTTGCACCACCAGAATATTGGTTTAATGTGACGGACATGGGGTGTTTAGCTGCCACTGCATTGTAGTGTATTGTTGTAGCGCACGGTGGGTGCGACTATACATATGTTTCACTATATCGTCGAGAAGAAGGAATTACTTCGAACTTAGAGTTTCCAGAGATCCATATATCAATAGTTCCCAACCAGTATCATTACATCAGGGTATGTCCTTTAAGATCTTTTCATTTATCATTTTCGATTTTGTTCTTCACAACATATATGTACTAATGTTTTTTTTCTATTTGTTTTAGCTAACACTTGAAGAGGATTGTCCTTTACCAGAGATTCTTAAAACTTGGTCGCACTTTCGTAACAAGACCGTTGATGGTATTGAAGTCAGATTAGCTCATCACCTCGCTCGCTGGAAGGAGTTACATTTAAAACATTCACGAATAACACGGATAGATTATGACACAATTAGTTGATCTTGTTTAGTTTAACTTGTTAATTTTAACTTTACGATCAGACATATTTTCTTAAGGTTTAGTCATTTATATTATGTTAAGATTAAGTCATTTATATAGTTATTGTTTATATTTAGTTAAATATAACGCAAAAAGTTAAGTACGAAGTTTAAACATACAACGAAACAAGTTTAAACATACACAAAAATGTAGACATAAGATTCAAAAGTTTAAACACACAATACAAATCCAAAAAAAGTGCATACACAAGCCTACTTGTTATCGTCATGACGAGTACCGCTACCCTGTCCATGATCATAAGAATAATCTCGGAGATCAGGAAAATAATCTACATAAGTGCGTAAGTCCTGATGCAGGGAAGGAGGGATAGAAGGATCACCAATATACTGCCTAAATCGTGTAGCATAATCGTAAGGGTCCAACTGGCCGTCAAATGTTAAAGGTGGAGGTGGAGGAGGAGGAGGATGCATCTGCTGAGCACCTGGGCGTATAATCGGTCTGTATACCACGCCATATAATCGTCGGTGGCGGTATATCCAGGGCCGTAACGTGCAGCCATCTCCTCAACCGTGACGTGATGGTGCTCCCATCTATCCCACGCCCAGCTACCTCGAGGATAGCCAACTCTGTAGCTCCTGGGATCCTCGACCCTAATAGCATAATCAGGTTGTATTAGCGGAGGCGGAATCGTCTGAATGTATCCAAAAGCCCTCATGTTCCTGTATGGATCGTAGGGCTCTGATACGTGCATAAAAGTCAACAACCCGTGGAACAACGAACGCTGTAACTCTCTATCAGTGAAGTCCAACTGGCCGTATGGCTGCCAGTTCACCTGTTTAACAAACAAACAACATTGTTAGAAAATAAACACGTTAGTTGACAAAAAGATTACAAGTATGCAAATGTAGTGGACTTGCCTGATCAACAGTCATCTCATCAAGCATCCGTCTGTAGTCACGGGTGTCCCTCCTAACAGGCCTGATGTCGAATCTCGCTGCCCAAGGCATCCCATGCTCCCACCCCTCCACAATCTCCGGTGCAAAGCATGGAAAATATAGGTATATCCATGCCTTTAACAAAAAAGAAATAAAAATTAGACAAACAATACAAATTAAGTTACGAGAATAATAATATGAGTATAGAGGATATATTTTACCTGCAGCAGCGTCAGACAACCGCACATCTGGCGACAGTCGACCCGAGTGGCCTCGCCCATACGCCTATACAGGTAGGCGAGTGTCGCCGTACTCCAGGATGTAGTCATCACCCGATCAAGATCCTCCACCAATATCAGTAAATCAGGAGAAATCTTGTGTTGAGATTTGTCGGTGAACATCGTCGATCCCAACAGGTACAACAACCACCCAGACGCTGCAGTCGTCGGATATAGATGTGCATATCCGTCACACTGATCCAGTAAAAAAGAATGTGACAGCCCTCGACGACGTACATCTCCGGCAATCATTTGCTCATCAGTAAACGCAAAAAACTCCTGCACATGGATGGCAGAATCAGCTCTGGCGATCACCTAAGTAACCGCCGTCCCGGATATGGGTATGCCTAGGATGAGATGGACATCATGGAGAGCAATGATCATCTCACCCCAAGGCATGTGCAGTTGGTTCACCTCGGGCTGCCATCTCTCGATAAAAGCGTCCAGTAGACGCACATTTAGATGCCTGCACATAGGACCCTACAGATGGGTCAGTCCACTGGCGTGCGCTAAACCCGACCAAACCTCCCCATCCAGTGGCCAGGCGTGCAGCTGGCTGGCTCTGGTATGATAGTGAAGCGTATCACGATCCTACATAGAAAAAGAAATTTAATATATAACTAAAAATATTATAACATTAAAGATACATTTATTAAACATATTTATTGCTTACTCACCATGCCATGCCAGACGTGGAGAGCGGTGTGAGCCTGAAAACTCCTAAGTATCTCTGGGATATGAGGTCCCCCTCCACAAGGACCTCGAAGATCGGACTGAAAGGCCTGCCGAGTAGGAGGTACTGGTCTAGGACGATCTCCCAAAGCACGAGGAAGTACCTCCTCAAGTACCTCCTCCACAGGAGCTGGCGAAGGTGGCCTCCTCGCTCGGCGTCTCCTCTCAGCAGGCTGCTGCTGTGAAGAAGAAGGAGCATACTCCTGCTCCCGCTGGGAAGAAGAAGGAGCATCCTGTTGCTCCTGCCGGGAAGAAGAAGGAGCAAACTGCTGCTCCTGCTGGTAAGGAGCATACAGGTCCTCGATCTGAGAATAATATCCGGCACCAAGCGAAGCACCTCCAGTATAGGAGCTATGTCTGGCTCCGCTAAAAGCCTGGTGAGGAGGGCTCAGTGGAGCAATGTCACGTGCGATACCAGATGTACTACGCCGCGTGACTCCCGACTCCTGTGTCGGGAACTGCTCCTCAAACGAAGCACCTCCAGAATAAGGAACTGGCTCTCGTGTCTAGAGTGGACATCCCGCTGTCCCCTCAGAGAACGCATGCCACTGTGGAATACCTTCCTGAAGTATCCCAATCCGCTGAACCTCTTGGAGTCTTTGTTTGGGTTCCTTTCCATCTGCAAACAAAAACAACAAATGTTAATATAAGGGAAAAGAAATTAAAAAAGGGGAAAAAAAATTTAAGAAGAAGAAGTAAGTTGTCCGTAGCGGACAACTTACTTCTGTCCGTAGCGGACAACTTACTCTGTCCGTGGACGGACAAGCACGTCTTGTCCGTGGCGGACAGAAGTTGCTTGTCCGTCCACGGACAGAGTCTTTCTGTCCGTCACGGACAGAAGACACTTGTCCGTGGACGGACAAGTGTCTTCTTCCTTCAGCCGATCGCGAACGCCAACAATGGCGTTCGCGATTTGCTCACTCAACCTCTCTAAAACAACTAATCAACTTCAACCCTAACTCATATTCATCAATTTTAGTAACATATAAGCCCCTAAACCTCTCTAAAACAACCTAAATCGAACAAATTAAACTCTAAACCTAAACTTAACTAAAACAAACAAATTTAAACGAAACTAAAACGAGAAAGTTAAGTTTTTACCTTAGATTGCAGTAGAGATTACGAGAAATGTCGAGAGAGATTGAGAGAGATTGCAGCCGAAGATCGAGCGAAGGATCGTCGTATGTGTTCGTCGCGGTGAAGAAAGGAAGAGGAAGAAAGGGAAAAAAATGAGGGTCGCTGTCCTTAATTGGGCATGTGACATTTGTCCGTCACGGACAAACTTCATCTGTCCGTGACGAACAAACTCCTTCTGCCCGTGACGAACAATTATACTTTGTCCGTGACGGACAGATCTCTCCTTCAAAGCTTGGTATTTACAACATATATTTGTATCTTTTAGATCAACCAATAATGTGTACAACTTCATTAAATTAATGAGTTTAATTACCTGTAGTAATATTTTCGTTAAATTTTAATTTAGTAAGATCTTTGAATGAACATAACGAGTTGTAAAGAACATAATTAGATAAAAATATCAACTAAACGTTATTGCGAGGATTATAAATTCCTGTCAATCAAAATTACGTAACTTCCTATCAATAAACGTTTCTTTTGTTTAAAATTTATAGATTTCGTAACAAACATATAAAGTTTCAAGAAATAAACGTAACTTCATATCATACATATCTACGATCCAATGAAGGTTATGTTATTGAAAGGATTTAAACTTCCTTTTACAAAAGAAGATCAAATCAAAGATATTTTATTCAAAAGATTAACACTTTCTTTCAATAAAGAAACCAAACTTACTTACAAACATAACAATTACAAAGGAATCAAAGTTTCAAGATCAATGTTACATTTTTAAACATGACGTTGAACTTCAAACATAAATACGATCAAATCAAAATGACGTTATTGAAAACATTTAAACTTTGTGTTAACAAAAGACAATCAAATTAAATTTTTGTTATTCAAAGGATTACAAATTTCTTTCAAACAAACCAAATTTTATAACTTTAATCCACAAAATAAACTAAGCAAATTGATTTCACTTGTCCGTGACAGACAAATGGAATCAATTTACTAAATCATGCCCATTTGTCCGTAACGGACAAATGGGCATGATTTAGTAAATTGGAGCTGCGCCAAATAGCCTGGACGTGTATATATATATATATATAACTCGGATAGAGGATATCCGGTTATAAAAAAAATAGATCCGTTTCCGATTCGTATATCCGAATTTTTTTACAGATCGGATCGGATAATGATAGATATCCGCCAGATCGGTTACAAGTCGGATATCCCGTTGTCGGATCCTCGAATTTCCTAAATACGATTGTAACTAAGTTTCATTTCATGTTTCTGGTTATAAACAATTACAATGCAGAGAGAAACAATCAAAGCAACCAACAAATGAAATCAAACATTTACACAATTACATTCACGTAGAAACAATCTACAAACAATTTAAATCAAATGAACAACAAACCAGAAAGAAACCCTAAAATCCGTCGAACGGGGCTAAGCGTTCTACTGAAGCTGTGGGATGTAAAAATGTATCGGTAGGGGAGCGTTCCGCCTTAAAGGGAAGCAACGGTGTGAGCCGAATAACAAATGAGAAAGTAAGAGAAAGAAACCCTACACTGCAATTATCACTAGTCGGTTGGTCCAGTCCGGTATAGAGAAGTCAGAGAAGCAATAAAACCCTACAATCCGTCGCCGCTAGTCCCAAACGAAGAGCAAACGAGAAATAAATTGAAGAGAAGAAGAGATGAAGATAGAGAAGACCTTGTATAATGGCTCCGTTTGGTGATACATAGATTAAGTTGAAATATTTATTTCATCCTCATATTTTCCATAATCTATCTCTACGAAGATTAAAGAAATTTCTTAATTTAATTCCCATAATTCCCATAATCTTCATTTCATCTCTATAATCTCCCTTATCAAACAAGCCCAATATATGAACCTGTGTGAGTTGCCGAAAAGGAAAACTCGTCGGAAGGGATGAATGGTTGAGCATGACACTGGTTTCCGACAGACCTCTTCGTTATTCGATCGCCCCTTCTCTCACTCTCTAACTGTGTCTATGAAACTTGGAAGGAAAACACGAAGCTGAGGGCCGAGGGCGTGAGGAGAGGAATCGTGGCTCTAGAATTCAAAGACGTATCAAATCCTCTCCAAATAAAAAGTGCCTAATATTTACCTAATAAAACAATCTTCACATTCAATATTTATTAATGGTTAAGATATAATCTTCTAATAACAAAATTAATGGTAAAAAATAAGGATTTTATTTCCAAAATAATAAGTATAGTAAGGAATTAGGCACACAGTTTGAAACTGCGGGTTTAAATAAATAACCCGTTGTTTCATTTCTTTAAAAAAAAAAGTGAAGCAGCGGATACAAAGTGATCGCTAGACCATGAAACCTTTTGCTAATGTAAGAGGAGATGTAATTAATATAGCTTATTTATTCATAAACACAAAAAAAACTAATAAGTTGAAGCCAAAGTGAGGATTCGATTCCTAGACCTTTGGGTTATGTGAACCAACATGTTTACGCTACACCACATTGTTTTAGTGATATAAGCACAAAACTAAAAATATTTTGATCAACAAAACTCGTCGGAAAGGAAAATCTTGTACAATTTACGAACATGTGTGGGTCATGTAACACCCCAAATTCTTAGAACTCGGGAAGATACTAGTTAGGACCTCACAATGGGTCCCGCCTTTAGTTTGACAACAAATTTACTAGGATCTTACAACAAGGCACAAATAAGGAAAACGAAATTCATAAAACGGTGTTTTAATATCATGAATGTAACAACATGCGTCTAATAGCCAACAACGTGCTTAAGATAATAAAAGTCTAAATAACATCATACTAAGAATGAAACATCAACAAAAATCCAACCCGATCCTAGGGAGTACGGAGACCCGGCTGGCCACTACTTGTGGATCACTCAATTGCTGTTCTAACCTATGATACGTATAAACAACCAAAACAAATCAACCGTTAGCTAGCTATCTAAACATTAGACAAATGAAAATAGCACACGCACAATAGCAAAACTAAACACACATCATGCTTTCAGAGAATCCATTTTTTATTATCTTCATTTAGGCCATTCACTCTTACTAATGATACTTGTTTTGTGTCACATGGGATTCTCAAACCTCGCCTCCGCCCCCGTGTAACCATCGGGAACGGATCCGATGCACCTCACCTTGTACATGTATGGTATGGGTATAGAGAACCTCTCAGTCTCATGTCAGAGTTGGGCAGTGATGTCACGCCCGTGATACACACACTTGGACCATAAGAATAATAAAGGTCATCCTATGCATGTTATAATTGTTAAACAATCAACACACACCACTATCATCATTCAGCTAACATCTAGAAATCAGCTAAGTAAGTCTCAAGGACTTACTTGAATCAAATCTCAACTCTCTTAATCTCAACTCGGTCTGCAACCGTAGAAACTCAATCGCCTGTCATAAGAGGCAAGTGGATCAATAATGTATCTCACTTCTTAGAAGTCTCTAACTTCTAAGATACTCAAATTGATCAAGAGAAATCACTAAAATACACTCGTAAGGGTAAATGACCATTGATAGGTGATGAAATCACTATCATTTAGGGTAGTTCTTAGAGTCTTTTTATTGCATTTGTGTCGGTTTATGCTACTAACTTCTTGGTCCAAAAGAAGAAGACTAAAAGAAGCTAAAGAAGGAGTTATAAGCACTTAGGAGTGAAGATCGATCACGAAGCAAAGCTTCTGCTCCCTTACCGCCCCAGCGGGTCCTTTCAGCCGCCCCTGCGGGTGACGCTTTCCACTGGAGCGCCCCCTACGCCAACCAAGAAGTGTGTCACCGCCCCTGCACCACTCCATTGGCGCCCTTGCGGTGACCTACCCTGAAGAGACAAAGACCAGCTCCCCTGCGCCTCCCACTGTGCCTTGCCTGCGCCTTAACCTGGGAGCTGGAAGACGAAGAGGCTGTGTCACCGCCCTTGCGCTGACATAGGAGTGCCCCTGCGCCTTGGCATCAGAAACGCCAAGAAGTCGAAGGGTCAGACGTTGAAGAGAATTAAAGATCCGCCCCATCGGAATGTCTTAGCCGCCCCTGCGACCTTGGAGAAGATCAACCGATTCTGCCTAAACCGCCCCTGCGGTCCTTGAAGGCCGCCCCTGCGGTTTAACGCCAGAAGCTTTACTCCGGCTGTTTACACCACCTTTATGGCATTAAAGGTGGATGTTTAAGGCCGGCCATTTACTCCTAATTAAGTGTCTTTTGTAGTATAAATAGTCCTTGGCTGATTGCTAGAATCATCCAGGCTTTTCCCACAAAAATCCATTTTAAAATTAAGTCTTCCATTGTAATGAGTTGCTAACTCCCTTGCTACATTGGGTTGGTTTGAAGCTGCATAGTTACTTTGGTTGTAAGTTCTTTTTAATATAAGTTTTTATTCAGTAATGCTTTGTGTTTCCTTGATCTTCATCGTTTAATTGCATGTTTACTATTGCTTGAGATTGATCACCTTAGGTTCTAAAGTGCATACAAACAACTAGGATTAATAGGTTCTGGGTTCGGGTCTTTAATCTAGTAGTCACTTTAAGTAATAACGGGTTGTAATTACTTAAAGAAAAGGAACACAAATATAAAGATAAGTTTAACGGTTTTAATCTTCTCTTTATATCCCTTAGTCTTTGTTTGAAAGCTAACTTGTTATTTGTTCTTGTAGGTTTACGGAACACTAACCTGTTAAGTTGTGTTGATGCCGGTTGGCTCAACACATATGTATGATCGAGACAGGAGATTACTCAAAAACTTGTAAAAGGAACACACCAAAGTAGCAATTGCATGTTTAGAATCAACCTAGTGTAGATTCACCCATCATTGTCTTACTTGTTGCGTTAATCGTTTCTTTTCTTAAAGTTTTTGTGTGCAACCAATTCAACCAAAAACCCCCCTTTCTGTTACTTGTCACTATAATTAATAATTGCATCTAAAACCTCAAACTCTCTTGGGTTCGACCCTTACTTATTCACTATACTTGTTCTTAGTGCTAAGTCGGGATTTACTTTTGATTGGGTATAGACGACCATAGAATATACTTTCAGTCAAAATTTTGGCGCCGTTGCCGGGGAGTTTTAGGGTTTTATTGTTATTATTGATTATTGGTTTGAACCATTTTATGGTTCAAACCGTGCTACTAACTCCGGCTTTGCTTCTTTTGATCTAGAAATTGAGAGGACGCACATCCGGCAACGAAGACAACAACAACTTCAACAAGAGATGGCTGACCGAACTCTTCGTCAACTTACGCAGCCCACCTTGGCTCAAAACCCTCTTGCAGTCACTATACCGGCATTAGCGGAAGGAGTCAATTTTGAGCTCAAGCCGGGCCTCATTCACTTGCTTCCATCCTTCCATGGGCTAAGTGGTGAAGACCCCATTAAGCACCTTGGGAAGTTCCATACCGTGTGTATGAGCATGAAGCCAACCAATATTACCGAAGAACAAATCAAGATGAGGGCATTCAGTTTCACACTCAAAGATTCCGCGGATGATTGGTATTACCACCTTCCATCCGGAAGCATCGACACTTGGGAGAACCTTCACAAGGCGTTTTTGGAGAAATACTTTCCAGCCAAGAAGGCCAATAGCTTGAAGAAAGCTATAAGCAACATCGAGCAAGAGGCAAATGAAACTCTTTACGAGTACTTCGAGAGGTTTGCACGTCTCCGATCCAGCTGTCCTTTTCATGGATATTCAACTCAAGATCTAGTCTTGTACTTGTACAATGGCTTGTTAGATAATGAAAGGAGGATCGTCGATGCAACTTGCGGAGGTAATTGATAGCATGAATTATAGTCTATATTTTTGGGGTTTGTTTGGACGTTTTATCTTTCATAATCTGCATGTTTGTATGTATATTATGTGATTATATCACCATTTCATCTACCTTTGCGGGAATCGAGGTCTACACCTAGTTTTGTTGTAATTGTAGGTAAAATGGCACGTTTTGCATCGAAAAGGAGCAAAAGGAGCTATGGAGTCATCGGAGCTACATTGAGGAGCATAAGGAACCATCCAGGAAGCATAGCCATGAATTAAAGATTCACTTTGGACCAGTTTTAAGAGATTTCACATTCAGTTGTGACTCACCTCGGTTGACCAGAGATTCATCTCGACCGAGGTGATCCAGAGGAGCCGACTCGACCGAGGCGAATACCTAGGACGCGGCGAGAATATTTTATTCTTGGCTGAGATCTTTTATCTTTGGAAAGTGATCTTATATTTTTGGGCTTGGCTCCTGGAAGGAAGAAGATCATATATTTTACCTATTTTTATGGGAAGAGATCTTTCTAAGATATCTTATCTTTGGAGGGTTATTTTCCTATAAAAAGGGTTGAATTTCCACAAATCCAACATCCCGCTTAGCACGTTATACACCATTGAAGGCTGCGAGATCCAGCACACATCGCTGCAACCATACTCCAGTTGGGAGTTTTGAAGAACCTTTTTGAAGGTTGAAGGAAGATCGAAGATCATAGCTTTTATAGCTTTTTGAAGGGTTTTGTAAGATTGTCTTTGATTCCCTTCCTTGTTGTCTTGTCTTGTTGGATATATATCCAAGGAACGCTTTTGTTGTGATATTTGATTCAGTTATTGAAGTCTTTTCATTAAATTCTTCTTGTTCAAATATTCACCTTCTTCCCATATATTTGATTAATACTTTCATAATGATGATGAGTGGCTAATTTCCTTGTGCGATTCTAGGGTGATTGGCTGAAGGTTGTGGGAAAAACAATGATAGAATAATCTTAGATTCCAGCAGGACCCTGAAAGTTCGAGTCTTTAACCTTAACCCTAAGCATCTCGCTCAGTCGATGAACATCTCGGCCGGGGTGGAATTTGGCTGACCGAGGTGACTTATCCGATCCTAAACTGAGAGTTAAGTGTTAGAGTTTGCCAAATCCTATCCTTATTACACCTTTCCTAGTTCAATGCAAGCTTAGGATGAGACTTACCCGGTAATTCCTTTGTTTGTTTACCTAAGATCATAAGTGTAGGTAATAAAGGTTTATCCTTTATTGGGGTTTGAGTGTGCTTCCATCCCATCTTTGTGAGTTAGCCTGAGACTTACCCGGTAAAGGTTGATTCTATTCCCTTAGATGGTGTGTTAGTTTGAGGTTATAGTTCTTTATCTTGATTCCTTGAGACTTACCCGGTAATAGGAGTTACGGTTTAGGATTAGAGAGTAGTGAGACTTACCCAGTAATCTACTCCACTTTAGTAACACCTTCCCCATGCAAAAATCTCAGCTTTGTCCGCTTATCTTTAGATCTTGAGTTGGAACCACAACTAGACGCTTTAATCCCTAGAATTGCATGTTTGCTTTATCGACTTCTTATTCATCTTTGATTGTGTTAATTGCTCTTGTGGTTAGTATTCACGAAGTTTACCGTTATCGACTTTGTTTCACCGAGTCCCTGTGATCGACCCCTAGAATTCCTTGCTTTTTACTACGATTGACCCGTACACTGCGGGTTCATATCCTTGTTTTAAGCTTAAGTCTAGGGTTATAAATTTAAAGCTTGCACACACCGTTTGGAGCGAACAAGTTTTTGGCGCCGTTGCCGGGGACTTGGTCTAGACCGAGCCGGTACGGTTTGCTCTTGGGGCACTTGCCCCCGTGTCTTCTAACCACTCTACTTGAGTGACTTTTACAGGTTCTTTCTTAGGTATATGCGAAGAACCCGCACTGGGAAGGAAATCGTTTCTTACGATCCCGAACAAGAAAAGACATACAAGCGACGCTTAAGAGAAGCAAAGATGGCCCAACAAGACAACCGCGATCTTGAGGCCGAATTGAAAGAGGCGTTAGAGCTGTTACGCCTCAGCAGGGAAGAACTAAGGCGAGAGAAGGAAGAAACTCACACCAAAACTGAAGCAATCGAAGCAGAAATGGCCGTCATAAGAGACCAGATTCTACTTCGACCGAGGGAAGACCCAGTTCCCGATGCTGGACCGAGGCAGGTTCCAGTTGCTGACCCTCGACCGAGGCAGGTCCCAGTACCTGACGCCCCGGCCGAGATACTTCCACCTCGAATGTCAGTCCGAGATGTTCTTCTTGCAGGAATTCCACAAACCCTAGGTCAAAGGATGGACCCTAATCAACAACTGAGGCGTCCAGGAGTGAACCTAGGAGATCCAGCGGATCATGACTATGAACTTCGACCGCAAGTTCTATCCATGATTCGCCAATGCCAATTTGGAGGGCTAGAGAAGGAATCACCACATCAACATCTTCAAAACTACGAGATCTTGATGGAAACCTTACAACCTTCCAAAATTGAAAATAACAATTACAAGCTAAGACCTTTTTACTTTTCTTTAAAAGATAGAGCTCTTACTTGGTATCAATCTCTTCCTCCAGGTAAAATCAGCACATGGGAGGAGATGACTACGGAATTCTTGACCAAATTCTTTCCCCCCTCAAAGACAGCTGAAATGAGAGGGAAGATCAATGCTTTCATTATGAAGGACAAGGAGAGCTTGTCCAAATCTTGGGAGCGGTTCAAGGATATCCTTCTGGATTGCCCACATCATGGGATTCCAAAAATCGAGTTATTGGAGATTTACTTCAAGGGACTGGACGGAAGCACCCAGTTCAATCTCCAACTACTCTCTGCCGGTACCTTCATGGACATGGCGATTGACGAGGCTTGGGAATTCATTGAGAAGCAAGCCTTGCACATGGAGAAATACACCCACCAAGGAGCTGAAGGTGGAGTTAAAAGAGTCAACTTTCAAGAGACTCAATCCAACAACAATCAACTCACGTCTTTGAAGAATGACGTGAAGCAATTGAAGGAACTCTTGGTTGCTCAAACCAAGAAGGAAGAGCAAGGACAAAGGAACAACAACAATGGATACCGTAACAACAACAACGGTTCCCGGAACAACAATTACAACAACAACAATAGAGGATCCAATAGCAACAATTGGAGGGCGAACAACCGAAATCACGGTAACAATCATTGAAACTCCAACTCTAACGATTCCTCTAACCCTTTCCTCTCTTCTCCTTCTTCTTCTTCTACTCCATTAAAGAGCCAGGGGCAAGGATCAAGTTCGTCTCAGCCGGAAAAGAAAGACGCAGTTTTGGAGGCTATCTTGATCAAGCTTAGCGCTATGGAGACTTCTATGACTTCATTTTCGAGGGCCCAAAAGTCCTTCGAACAACAACTTGCAAGTAGGGCGAATGAAGTGCCAAGAGATCCAGGGAAGCTTCCAGCAAAGACGGAAAGAAACCCTAAGGGCCAGTGCATGGCCATAACGACGAGGAATGGACTCAAAACTGCAGATCCAATACCTCGTTCAACGTAGACCACCTCGGTCCAGATCCAGTCGAAGAACACCTCGACCGAGATGCCAACCGAGGTGGAACCACAGAAAGCGGAGGGGAAAACTGAAACTTATATTCCACCTCCTGCATACAAACCACCACTTCCATTCCCCCAGTCAAGGGCCAGAGCACATCTAGACAAGCACTTTGATAAGTTCCTTGACTTGATGAATAAGCTGCATATTAACATTCCTTTCCTTGATGCTATTCTAGGAATGCCCGCCTATGGGAAGTTCTTAAAGGAGATCCTTTCAAGGAAAAGGAAACTGGAAGACTTTGGTGAAGTTAGGATGACATCTAAATCCTCGGAGCTTATTCAAATCATGAAGGAGAAGATGCCACCTAAATTGAGAGATCCCGGCTCATTTTGCATTCCCATTCAAGTTGGGGATGTCACTTGTGAAGCCCTTTGTGATCTAGGAGCCAGCGTGAGCATCATTCCGCTAGAGCTATGTATGAAGATCGGACTTGGAGAGCCCAAGCCGGTCAAGATTCGACTTTATATGGCGGATCGCTCCATTACCCATCCCGTGGGCATCTTGGAGGACGTTCCGGTCAAGTTAGGTAACTTCTATCTATCTATAGATTTTGTCGTACTTGACATTCCCGCAGATTATCCTGTTCCTATTATTCTCGGGAGGCCATTTCTAGCAACTTCGGGTTGCAACGTGGATTGCAAGAACGCCAAGTTGAAATTCAACATTGGTGGCGATGAGGTGGAGTTCACACTACTTGCAGCCATGAAAGGGGAGCAGCTAACTGATGATATCTTCAACATCTACGATGAAGAAGAATCAAGAGAATTGGTGAGCTCTATCCTTATTAACAATCCACTCGAAAGAGTTATTAGCTTCAGTTTAATGGAGGAAGGTATAGATGCTTCTTGTGATGTAGATATACAGAGCTTGAAGGCACTGGAAGAGGATCCAGGAGCAAAAACTGAGAAGCTAATCCAGGAGACGAAGATCTCCAGTTTCGGTTCCAGTTGCAGTACCTCGACCGAGACACTTCCTGGACTGAGCGAGGCGACTGAAGAACATCTCGGTCAACGCCTCTGCGCCTCGACCGAGGTCGAAGGCGAGACAACTTCAACTGAGACTTCCGAAAGTCCAGTTTCTGGATCTACTCCACTGGAAGGAAGAAGCAAGGATCCCCCTCTGAAAACACCCCCAGTAGTGGAGCTTAAACAACTCCCTAGTCACTTGAGGTATGTTTTTCTTGGACCGGATTCCACTTATCCCGTTATTGTTAGTGCTTCCCTTTCCGAATCTGAATTAACTAAGCTAATGCATGTCCTGAGAAAACATCGAAAGGCTATAGGTTATACCACGGATGATCTTATTGGCATTAAGCCTTCTTTCTGCATGCATAGAATTCTAATGGAGGATAATCATAAGACTTCACGGGAACCTCAAAGACGGTTAAATCCGATCATGAAAGAGGTTGTGAAGAAGGAAGTTCTTAAGTTGTTGGATGCAGGTATTATTTATCCTATCTCGGACAGCAAGTGGGTTAGCCCAGTGCACGTCGTTCCGAAGAAAGGAGGAATGACCGTTGTGACGAATAAGAACAACGAGTTGATCCCAACTAGAACCGTCACGGGCTGGAGGGTTTGCATCGATTATGGGAAGCTGAACACGGCGACACGGAAGGACCATTTTCCACTTCCCTTCACTGATCAGATGCTCGAGTGGTTGGCCCAACATTCACACTTTTGCTACTTGGACGGCTATAGTGGATTCTTCCAGATTCATATCCATCCGGATGATCAGGAGAAGACCACTTTTACTTGTCCATGGGGGACATTTACCTATCGGAGGATGCCATTTGGATTGTGCAATGCACCCGCTACCTTCCAGCGATGCATGATGGCTATCTTTTCCGAGTACATAGAGGAGATCATGGAGGTATTCATGGATGATTTTTCTGTATATGGTTCCTCTTTTGATGATTGCCTATCTAACCTTTCTCTAGTGCTTAAAAGATGTGAAGACACTAACCTTGTTCTGAATTGGGAAAAGTGTCATTTTATGGTTAATGAAGGCATTGTACTAGGACACCTCGTTTCTAATCGAGGTATTGAGGTCGATCGAGCTAAGATCGAGACTATCGAGAAACTCCCTCCTCCTTGTTCTGTTAAAGGTGTGAGGAGTTTCCTCGGGCATGCAGGTTTCTACAGGAGATTCATCAAGGACTTCTCTAAGATTTCTAAACCTCTAACTAACCTCTTGAATAAAGATGTTGTTTTTAAGTTTTCGCAGGAGTGTCTTGATGCTTTTTACAGGATTAAGGAAGCGTTGATCTCCGCTCCCGTTATCCAGCCTCCAGATTGGACCTTGCCCTTTGAGATCATGTGCGATGCTAGTGATGTAGCCGTAGGAGCGGTGCTTGGGCAAAAGAAGGATGGACGGACCACCGCCATCTACTATGCTAGCAAGACGCTAGATGTAGCACAACGCAACTACGCTACCACCGAGAAGGAGTTGTTGGCGGTTGTATACGCTTTCGAGAAGTTTCGTTCCTACTTAGTTGGGGCGAAAGTCATTGTCTACACCGACCATGCAGCCATTCGTTACTTGTTGGCTAAGAATGATGCCAAACCACGCCTTATTCAATGGATTCTCTTGCTTCAAGAGTTTGACCTATAGATCCGCGATAAGAAGGGATCCGAGAATTCTGTTGCGGATCACCTCAGCCGGCTACCTGCATCTTCACGTGAGAAGGACGACCCGCCCATAGACGATTCATTCCCCGATGAGCACTTACACTTGTTGGAGCGTTTGATAGATTTACTTACTTCACCCCACGATGGAGGTGAAGTATGGGGTGAGGGCACCTCCCATCACATTTGAGACGCATCATGGTCCAGCTAGCGACCTTAAACCAAGCGCTTCTTGGGAGGCAACCCAAGGTATTGTTTTCTTTTCCCTTTTTCTAGTTTAGCTTAGATAGTTTGCTTTTGCTTTGTTTTGTTTGTTTTTGGCGTCCTAGACAGATAACAGGAGACATATAAGGAAGGAGCATAACTGGAAGTACAGAAGTTCGAGAATTCGAGAAGACGAAGTTTGACTGAGACACCTCGGTCCAGTCGAGGCCACCTCGACCGAGTTGATTCTTGAGCAACCGAGGCGACTAGGGTTTCTGCAGAACCACCTCGGTCCGTACCACCTCGGTCCAGTCGAGACCATCTCGACCGAGGTGACAACAGATTCCAAAAAGGGTATAAAAGGGGGATTAATTTTCTCTCTCTTCACTTCGACCCTCCTCGACCGCGGCGACAGATTCACCTTTCCTCCTTCGTTTCTTGCTCGTTTTCGACGATTTCTGTCTCCAAACCACGATTGAAGGATAGAGGATCGCGTTGCAAGTACAGATCTGCAAAAAATCGAACCGATTCGGCCGAAACGAGGTAAAACGAACCGAAACCCTAACTCCTCTGTTTCGCTTCGATTTGGGCTTTGGTTGCCCCTGCATTTGTTGAGGAAAGGCTTAAGTACCCCATAGGAAGCAGTTGTAGTGATTTTTGGGGGAAAAGAACTGAATTTTTTGAGGAAATTAGATCCAGTTCGCCGCCTCGGTCCAGTCGAGCTGTGCCTCGGCCGAGGTGATTCTTGAGAGTTATCAGTGAACGAGGTAACCTGACAGTAACTGAATTGAAAATGAGTTCTGAACGCCGCCTTGCCCACAGAGATAGACCCTCACCTTTCCCTTCTTCCTCTTCTTCCCGACCTTACCGCCCGGTTATCCATGAGCAACACCGGGTGGATTATGACCGTATTTCCGGCCGTCCAGTGATTGCACCACGTTTCCTGGACGTGTCTGCTTTTGATTGCCTCCAGGTCGACGGAGACCTTAGGAGGATGATTTCTACAGTTGGGCTGGATCAGTTCACTGAGATCCGAGCCCCAGCCTTTTTGGAGCCGACCCTAGAGTTCGTTAGCTCCTTTACCTACCTTCCCATAGAGCAATCTGTGAAGTACCGGTTGATGAACCGGAACTTCTTAGTGCCGCTCGAGTACTGGAGAGAGATTTTTGGCTTTCCTGAGCCCACAACCGTTGACTTCCCGTCCCGATCAGTAGCTAGGGAGTTCTGGGGGCAGATTGCCCATATTGCTGAGCATGCAGATAGATGGCGCCCTAGAGATTCCAGGGAGAAGGTCATCTTCCACCTAGCTTTTAGGTTTTTTCACTTTTTTTTACCCACATCGACTCGACCGCGGCGCCTTCTCACCTCGCTTCCTCGATTCTTGCTCGTTTTCGAAGATTTCCGCTTCCAAATTGCGATTAAGGCATAGAGGATCCCATTGCAACTACAGATCTGCGAAGAAATCGAACGATTCGGCCGAAACGAGGTAAAAACAGTCGAAACCCTAACTCGTTCATTCGCTTCGATTTGGGCTTTGGTTGCCCTTGCATCTGCTGAGAAAAGGCTTAAGTACCCCATAGGAAGCAATTGTAGTGATTTTTGGGGGAAAAGAACTGGATTTCTGAGAGTTGAATCACGAACTGTCTCCGCCTCGGTCCAGTCGAACTGCGCCTCGGCCGAGGTGATTCCTGAGAGTTGTCAGTGACCGAGGTGATCTGACAGTAGCTGAGTAAAAATGAGTTCTGAACGTCGCCTTGCCCTCAGAGATAGATCCTCACCTTCCCCTTCTTCCTCTTCTTCCCGACCTTACCGCCCGGTGATCCATGAGCGACACCAGGTGGATTATGAGCGTATAGCTAGCCGTCTAGTGATCGCACCACGATTCCTGGACATTTCAGCTTTTGATTGCCTAGGGGTAGATGGAGACCTTAGGAGGATGATTACTACAGTTGGGCTGGATCAGTTTACTGAGATCCGAGCCCCAGCCTACTTGGAGCCGACCCTAGAGTTCGTTAGCTCCTTCACCTACCTTCTCACAGAACAGTCTGTGAAGTACCGGTTGATGAACCGGAACTTCTTAGTGCCGCTCGAGATTTGGAGAGACATCTTCGGCTTTCCTGAGCCCACCGCCATTGACTTCCCCTCCCGATCAGTAGCTAAGGAGTTCTAGTGGCAGATTGCCCATGTTGTTGAGCATGCAGACAGATGGCACCCTGGAGATTCTAGGGAAAAGGTCATCTTCCACCTAGCCTTTAGGTTAGCCCATAGGATATTCAGCGAGACACTTCTGGCGCGTACTGAGACGCCCCAGAAGATCCGACAGGGCGAGCTCTTCAGTCTGTACTGTATGGTTACGGGGGGTTTCCCAGACTTTGGCTTGATCTTGGCAGAGGATCTGTACAAGATCAAGGCCAAAGCGAAGGGAGACATCTGCTGCGGAGGGCTTGTCACCCACATAGCTGCTTATCATGACATGGATCTCAGCGCATGCACGATGGTGGCGGCTCCGAAGCCGCTTGGATTGCAGGAGATGATCACTCGGCGGATTCTCGTTCCCCGAGGTCTGACCACTCCATATGTGGCTATGCCGTGGGAGCTGACTGCGCCACAGGGGATCCGATGGTCTGCCCAGTTCACCGTTTATGACCCGCACTATTGGCAGACCGCCTAGGCTCCACTAATGGAGGATCATAGGGAGGCAGCATCTGCCCCAGCTGAGGATGAGGAGGAGGACGACGAGGACACAGTGGATGAGAGAGAGGATGGAGTCCCGATGGATACAGGGACAGATACTACAGGGACGAGTGCACCGCCGATTATATATCTGGATGATGATGATGAGACTGAGCCTGCACCAGCTGATGCACCTGCCACTTCTCCGGTTAGGCATGCTAGACGCAGGAGGCGCAGAGTGAGGGATCCAGATGCTCACAGACGGATCGATGACCTGACGGATCAGGTTATTGATTCGTATGCTGCTTTGTCGCTGGATATCCGCGAGATGCAGGAGCGGCAGCATTATCAGCATATTATGGCCCAGCTTTAGTTCGAGCGTATCATGGGTCATCCGTTCGACCCGACTCAGTATCCATACGTGCCACCACCACCACCACCACCGGATCGCGACTACTGATGAGCTGCAGGACTTTCTTTATTATATTTTTATGCAGTTCAGCTATTTATCCGGTGAGTACTCTTATTTTTAGACTTATATTGACCCACTGGGACAGTGTGTCCCAAGTATGGGGTATTTGTTGTACTTATTTGATGACGATTTGATGTACTTATTTGATGACTTTGATGGTTATTTGATCGGATATTTTATATTTATGCTTCACTTCTGCATTTATATGTTTATATGAGATTGCATGCATATTTACAGGTTATTTGATTGAGAAAAACCTCGAAACTGAAAAAAATGGTTTTAAAAAAAAAAAATTTTGACCTCGACCGAGTCAGTCTTGGCCAAACGAGGCGTTTCACCTCGGTTGACCCAAGAACACCTCGACCGAGGTGGGTTAACTGAGAGTTTTCGAAAACGATTTTTGTGCTTCTTATCTGGATATGATCTCAGTGAAGATCTTGTTTACTGGCTGGTATTAAATTCTTTATGTGTTTGAAAGGTTTTATAATATGTTTAAGTTGCTAAATGCTTTGTTTGAAATTATTGGCATGTTTAATACTTTGTTTTTATCTAAATTATGTTGAATTTGAAGGTTGACACCACATCATGAGTTCTCTCACTTTCTTCCTGGAAAGACCAAGGCAATTCATTCTTCTTTCTTCTTCTTCTTGATCATGCTTAGCCCCTCATATACATTTTGCCTCCCTTTACCTATCCGGGAATTTGGAAGCAAGCGAAGTGGTGAAAGCAAGTGAAGTTAAAGTTGAGAAGTTGGCTGGAAGTGAAAGTGTTAGAAAGTAATTTTAGGTTTGGGGAAGTCAATCATGAAGATGAGTAACTCGGCACCATTCACATAGCCGGGTGTTTGTGTCTTGCCAAAGTCGGATTGAGCGATATTCCTAACGGGTCATGGTATGTGCATCAAGGGTTTGATGCATCTCAAGAAATTGATGATTGCGGATCTCCTAGGCTTCGGTTATTGTGCACCTCTGTCCATGCATCCCAAAAAGTAAAGTAAAAAAGAAAAGGTGTGAAATAAGCAAAGCTTATTGGTGGAAGATGTTGCAAGTCAAAGTGAAAGTGAAGTTCATCCTTTTCCCGGATTCTAGCACCACATTACCTTACATACATCCCTGCCCTACACGTTTCTTGACCTTTCTTTTGGGAATCCCTTGAGACCTTGAGCTTGTTGATTGACTTAGTGGTTTAAACTGGATTATACATGATTAATTTTGATAATTATGACTTATTATGCATTCTATGGTTTTATGCAAAGATGAACAACTTTTCTATATTTATAAAATGTTTTGATCATATTTGGATTTTAAATTCCATGAAGTATTCTCTTAGAGTGATCTATGATTATAGTACACCATAAAAATGTTTTTGAAAAACTTTTCATTGATTTTATTGACTATTAATCCATTCTATCTTGTCTTCTATATGCGGAACTTGCTTGGGGACAAGAAAGGGCTAAGTATGGGGTATTTTGATAGCATGAATTATAGTCTATATTTTGGGGTTTGTTTGGACGTTTTATCTTTCATAATCTGCATGTTTGTATGTATATTATGTGATTATATCACCATTTCATCTACCTTTGCGGGAATCGAGGTCTACACCTAGTTTTGTTGTAATTGTAGGTAAAATGGCACGTTTTGCATCGAAAAGGAGCAAAAGGAGCTATGAAGTCATCGGAGCTACATTGAGGAGCATAAGGAACCATCCAGGAAGCATAGTCATGAATTAAAGATTCACTTTGGACCAGTTTTAAAAGATTTCACATTCAGTTGTGACTCACCTCGGTTGACCAGAGATTCATCTCGACCGAGGTGATCCAGAGGAGCCGACTCGACCGAGGCGAATACCTAGGACGCGGCGAGAATATTTTATTCTTGGCTGAGATCTTTTATCTTTGGAAAGTGATCTTATATTTTTGGGCTTGGCTCCTGGAAGGAAGAAGATCATATATTTTACCTATTTTTATGGGAAGAGATCTTTCTAAGATATCTTATCTTTGGAGGGTTATTTTCCTATAAAAAGGGTTGGATTTCCACAAATCCAACATCCCGCTTAGCACGTTATACACCATTGAAGGCTGCGAGATCCAGCATACATCGCTGCAACCATACTCCAGTTGGGAGTTTTGAAGAACCTTTTTGAAGGTTGAAGGAAGATCGAAGATCATAGCTTTTATAGCTTTTTGAAGGGTTTTGTAAGATTGTCTTTGATTCCCTTCCTTGTTGTCTTGTCTTGTTGGATATATATCCAAGGAACGCTTTTATTGTGATATTTGATTCAGTTATTGAAGTCTTTTCATTAAATTCTTCTTGTTCAAATATTCACCTTCTTCCCATATATTTGATTAATACTTTCATAATGATGATGAGTGGCTAATTTCCTTGTGTGATTCTAGGGTGATTGGCTGAAGGTTGTGGGAAAAACATTGATAGAATAATCTTAGATTCCAGTAGGACCCTGAAAGTTCGAGTCTTTAACCTTAACCCTAAGCATCTCGCTCAGTCGATGAGCATCTCGGCCGGGGTGGAATTTGACTGACCGAGGTGACTTATCCGATCCTAAACTGAGAGTTAAGTGTTAGAGTTTGCCAAATCCTATCCTTATTACACCTTTCCTGGTTCAATGCAAGCTTAGGATGAGACTTACCCGGTAATTCCTTTGTTTGTTTACCTAAGATCATAAGTGTAGGTAATAAAGGTTTATCCTTTATTGGGGTTTGAGTGTGCTTCCTTCCCATCTTTGTGAGTTAGCCTGAGACTTACCCGGTAAAGGTTGATTCTATTCCCTTAGATGGTGTGTTAGTTTGAGATTATAGTTCTTTATCTTGATTCCTTGAGACTTACCCGGTAATAGGAGTTACGGTTTAGGATTAGAGAGTAGTGAGACTTACCCGGTAATCTACTCCACTTTAGTAACACCTTCCCCATGCAAAAATCTCAGCTTTGTCCGCTTATCTTTAGATCTTGAGTTAGAACCACAACTAGACGCTTTAATCCCTAGAATTGCATGTTTGCTTTATCGACTTCTTATTCATCTTTGATTGTGTTAATTGCTCTTGTGGTTAGTATTCACGAAGTTTACCGTTATCGACTTTGTTTCACCGAGTCCCTGTGATCGACCCCTGGAATTCCTTGCTTTTTACTACGATTGACCCGTACACTGCGGGTTCGCATCCTTGTTTTAAGCTTAAGTCTAGGGTTATAAATTTAAAGCTTGCACACACCGTTTGGAGCGAACAGTAATATTCTTAACTCTACTCCTGACCTTGCTTTGAAAAAGATACAGGAACTAGCGGAAGGTACTCGGAACTTTGGACGAACTCCGGCAAAGAAAGGAGTTCATGCTGTGAGTTCCGGGAAGAGCGAGATTTCCACCGAGCTCGCGGAATTGAAGGAAATGATAAAAAGGCTAACACTTATGGGAACCCCACAACAGCTTAAAAGCTTGTGGAGTATGTGCTGATCCATATCATCCAACGGACATGTGTCCACAAGTCCAAGATGATGATACTGAGGTGAACGCAATGGGTTATGGACAACCACAACAGCAAAGACCTAGGAACGATCCCTATGCACATAATTTCTTGCCAAATTGGCGTGGCCAACAGAATTTCTGTTGGAGGGATCAACAAAACCAACAACAACAGCCCCGTCAAGGTGAGTATCAAACAACTGAGGATATGTTGCAGGTTTTGACTAAACACTTTGCTACTCATGTCCAAACAACAGAATCTAGCATCAAGAACCTTGAAAAACAGGTTGGTCAAATGGCGGAAGCCATTACTCGAATTGAAACAAGATCCTCCGGAGGGTTACCTTCTGAAACGGTTGTAAACCCAAAAGGGATGCTGGAAGAAGCTAAATCATAGAGGAAGAGCCCCTACGTCGAGCCAACGACGTAAAACAAAGGTGCTGCTCGGGAGGCAACCCGAAGGAATAAGGAGAGAAGCTTCTGTCAAGAAAATCGCCCCTGCGGCTCTAAGTCTCCACCCCTGCGGTGACACCCAGGGCCAGCACCGCTCCCTGCGCCTGGCCAGTGTCTGCTCACGTTGGTCACCACCCCCGCGGTGACGTCCCTACGCCCCTGCGGCGGGCACCCTTGACACTCATCCTCAGCTCCGCCCCCGGCGCTGAGGCTGCGTGCCCCCTCTCCCTTTTCACCGCCCCGCGGTGAAAAACACCGCCCCTGCGGTTCTGTTAAGGAAAGAAAAAAAATACGCTTCCCAAAAATAACCTACTTCTACCCCTTTCTTCAACTCCCCTCCATTCATCCTTCGAACCCTAGCCGCTTCGCCTCCCACGCCCTTGCGCCTCCAAAAGCCCTCGCATCGCTACTGTCCGGACGTTGTTGCGCCTCCTCCGGCAACCCCGCGTCACCACCTTTCCTCAACCACCACATTGACCCTCTCCCCTCCTTCACATAAACGCCACCTTGACCCTCTCACTCTCAACCACCGACCCCCTTCCGGTGACAGCAGCCAAGACGCCGGAACAACCCTCATCACCACCGCCTTCACCGAACTCCAAAAATCATCTTCTGATCTTCGCCTGCCCCTGCGCTTGCAAAGCACCGCCCCCGCGTCGAGTCGCACCTACGCCTGCTTCAGCCGCCCCTGCGGTTATTACGACAGAAGGTTCGTCTCTTGATCAAATTGCTGAAATTTCTAACTCCTTTACTTGATCAATTGCAAGAGATGGAATCACAAAGGAAATACAAGTTGACGGAATGTGAGAATGATCGGTATAGGATTGCTCAAAGCTGGGAGGTGCATGCAACCCGGTTCCTTGACGTTTCCACCTTGGAAAATCTGGGGATGTTGGAAAGTATGCAGTAAGTCCTAAATAATGCTAGGTTGGGTGATATCCTGATAAAGAGCGCTCCAACACACCCCGCACTCAGCAGACAGTTCATAGCCACATTCAAAATGGAGACGGAAGACCAATTGTGTGTTGGACTTTCATTCAAGTACAACAAGAGGAAGTACACATTGGATTACACCCAAATACAGGAGGCATTAGGGGTGACCATAGCAGCTTCCGATGACTGGATGGAACCCATTCTGACGCCTGATTTGTTGGAATTTTGGCAGGCCGCCACTAGGTTGGAGTTTCAAGCAGGAGGTGAGTACTCGAACAAATTCACTCACCCCTGTTTGAGGCTCATCTCAAAGGTCTTCATGAGTGTCTTCTGTGGACACAAGGAGGAGAATAAGATCGCTCTCAAGGACCTTCCATTGATAAATGCTTGCCTCTCCACGAATGATTGGGTGCCGGATTGGGCATATCTCTTCCTTACCGCTCTTAAGAGGATTAGGAAGAATGAGTCTCATGACATCGTTGGAGGTGGGATCATATCATTATTAGTTGCACGGGTGATGGATCATCCTCCTTTGGAAGAGGGTTTGCAGGCACCCTTATACACTGAAGGGTTATTGAGGAGATGTAGGCTCCTTAGAAGAGACGGGGAGCATCGTTTTTGGCTCTCTTTAGCAGATGGGAGTCACATCACATACCTCCCTCGACGACTTCCATTGGGAGACGAGCTCTCCGATCTATATGTACCAGCTGACTCAGTTCCTCCGAGACGGCCTCAGGTCGATATTGTTGGGAGGTACGCAGCCGGCTCCAACCGAGCCCACACCACTGATGAGGAGATGCCGACGGCAGGACACTGTTCGCCCCTAAAGATGTGTGCAAATAAGCTTTAAATTTATAAAACTAGAATCAAGCAGCGAACCCGCAGTGTACGGATCGACGTAGCTAAGCAAGAATTCCAGAGTATCGAGCACAGGGATTTGGGTGGGAACAAATTCGATTGCAGATTATCAAGCGAGTAAATATGAGAGTTTTGCAAGTATTGGGAAAACAACAATCCTAAAGATCCAAGTATCCAGCTGTGGCTATCGATTCAAAATATACTTAATGATATAAAGACAGAGTTGAGATATGCAAAGGTATACTAATGTAAGGTAATCGTACGGTGAAGTTCCAAAAACCTTATGTAACTCACCTACAAGGCACTCTTTATACAGGTTGTTGAGGCTCAATATAGAAAGATTCTAAAGGTGAGAATTAGTGTCAAATACCCAAACTTGTAACCCAAGGATCAAGACTAACTTAACCGATTGAGGTTGTGACACTCACAATCGAGGTAGAGGTTGTTGAGGCTTCACTACCACCTAGAAAAGACAAGTCTAAACTAAGTTAAAGCAAATCTTTAACTTTGGATTAAAGTAAAAGCAAGCTCGTAGATTTAGAAGAAATTACGGTTAGTTCTTGGTGTTCCACGGTCGTGGACTCAAGAACAGGCCGTAATTTATGGTTTGTCGACAATTTTCTCTAACCCTCAGGATCTAATCTGTTTGCGATCAATCTATCATCATCTAAGCCACAACTATCAACCCTTCACCTTAGAATTGTTAAGGGTTTTTAGCCAATAACAGTCATGTTGATATCAATTCAAGAATTAAAAGATAAAAAGATGAAAACTTTCAAGAACTTTCAATAATCTTCAAACCAATCTCAAAGTCACAATCAAGAACAAGTATTGTCAAAGGATTCAAAATAAAGTAAACAATCACAACCTTAGGAAAGAAGAGAAAACGGGATGTCAATCCATTTTCCAAATCAAACCTAAACAAGAAGAGAGATCTTCTTGCAAAATCTTCCAAAAGCTTCGATCTTCCGTCAATCCGAAGATCTCAACAGCAATCTCCACCAAAAGTGCGAGATTAGGGTAATTCCCAGATGCGAACTTCGATCTCCAATGAGATGATAAATGCTTCCAAGCGAAGGCCAAACGGCGTTGAAATTCTCTAAGCGGAGATGAAGCGTGGATTGCCAAAATTCCTTCCTAAGCCAAGATGACGGAATCTTGCTTCGTCCGTCTTTTTATAGGGCAAGATAAAATGTCGGCCCGGCCCAATCTTCAAAAGATCGTGGCTTCAAAGTGTGGCGAAAAGATTCGCCAAGATCACGGTCGTGGAAGTTTCCACGACCGTAATTTAGGGCGTGGATTAGGTCACGGTTTGTACCATATATTCCACGACCGTAATAGTTACTAGAATGCATCACGCTTCTCTTGCAAGGTTCCACGGCCGTGGAACTAAACGTGGTTTGTAATACGGCCGTATTTTAGAGCGTGGTTTAGGGCAAGAACGTGATTCTTCCCTAGCCTCGTGCATTCCTCAAGCTAAACTTCAATTTGCTTCCTAAGAATGTCCTCAATCTATGGACACACTCAATCAACTCCTCTTTTGCTCGATTCCGTTCGGAAATAGCTCCAAATCACCTATAATCAACATAGAACTAGTGTAGACATCCATATCGACAATATAGGTAATACTAGCTCACATATGCAACGAAGTTCAATCAAAGACTATCAATATGAATCAAATACGTTTAGAAAACGTGCCTAAAATATCATAATATTTCATGCTAACAAATAACCCCATACTTAACACTTGCTTGTCCCTAAGCAAGGTCTTTCAAAAAAAACTTTAAACAAGTGTTAGGATGAAATATGTGTACCTTCTTTTTGGGTGAATGTGACTTCTAAAGAATAGATCATTCTCAAACCTTGCTTCAATCGTTCATCAAACTTTCACACACTCAATTAAAGAGTAAAAAGCAAAGAAAATTCATGAATAAATTTAACTTCTAAACAAGCATCATAACCTTCAAACGTTATCAAAATCAATCACAAGAAACTTCAATTTAGATCACCAAGTCATATAACATTCTTTTGATCTTAAGGACTTTCAAAGAAAAGGTCTAGAATGTGGAAGGGAAGGAAAAACTTTAAGGGAAAGTGGTGCATAAATCCGGGAAAGTGGACAACTACCTTCTTCTTCTTTTGTAGTTTCCGCAATACTTCACTTAGAGCTTCGCTCTCTTCTCTTTATTTTTTCGACTTTACTTTTGGAGTTATGGATAGAGGTGCACAAAAACCGAAGCCTAGGAGATCGGCGTTTCTCAATTTTTCAAGAGATGCCTCAAACCCTTAGCGCACATACCATAATCCGCTAGGAATATCGCTCAATCCGACTTTGGCAAGACACAAACACCCGGCTATGTGAATGGTGCCGAGTTACTCATCGTCATGATTGACTTCCCCAAACCTATAATTTCTTTCTATTTTTTTGATTGCAAATAATTGCTCTCATGGCCCTCCCACATCAAACACGCCTTTTTCATTCACTTCTCCAAATTCCCGGATAGGTAAAGGAGGCTAATATTTCAATGAGGAGCTAGATGATCAAAGAAAGAAGAAAGAAAGTATCGAATTGCCTTAATCATCTCAACAAGAAGTATAGGAACTTATAACGTGATTTCAACTTCAATTTCCTAGCATGATTTAGGTAACATAATCACATTATGAAACTTGCAAAAGAGGTATAATTCATTCATTCAAATTCTTTTCAATTCACAATCCTTTTAAGCATGCAATTGTCATCAAACTCAATTCACAAGTAGTGATTATCATGGAAATCATCTCAATTCATTAGAAGCTCAAAATTTTCAAAATTTTTCAATTTTTATGGGTTTTTCAAGTTATTTTTCATGCAATGCAATAAGGAAACGTGCAACACATAATGAACATGCAACGATAGTCTCAAATGAAAGCGAACATAGTAAGTAGAGTTATTACAAACTTTTTAGTACATCCCACCCCATACTTAGGACGAACATTGTCCCTAATGTTCAAAAGAAAGAAGGAAAAGAAAGAAAAGAAAAAGAAACTCACAAAGTGGTGGCGGGAATGTCTAAAACGAACGGTCATGCATCAAATCACTGTGGCGCCGGCGGAGGCGGGAATGGGGAGAAGCTGGAGTCGTAGGGTCGCCCAAACTGCTGGCGGTAGACGTCCCTCATCATGTGGTCGAGGTCGTCGAGGCGTCCGTCTCTAGCGTCGGCCCGGATCTCCAACGCTACAACTCTCTCTGAAAGTCCGGTAGCCCAATCCGGCATCTGCTCGTACCATCCCGGGGCATGACTGTACCATGCTGGGGCGTCGGATGGTGCTGGTGCTGGTGGTGGTGCTGCTGGCTGCTCCGTCGACCAAGGAGGGGGAACGCCATACCATGTGGGAGGTGTGGTCATCCACGTAGGCCTCTCACTCACGCTAGCGCGGCGAGATGACGAGCCTGAGGCTCTAGCTGGACGTGGAGAGCGTCTAGGTACATCTGGGGCCGCCTCCGGCTGGTCCGGAAACGTGCCAAACTCCTGCTCCGCTCCTCCTCCACTCTCGAACTGATCTCCCATATCCTCCTCCTCGACAACCGGTGGTGGGACATAAGGGGGAGCTACTATCCTGTTCGCATGCATCGCAGCGAACGTCTCCTTCCAATTATGGCGTCCCGCCATAATGGAATACTCCGACAGCCACTCTATACCCCTGCCTGTCCTACTCTCCCAAGGCATGCCCGCATAAGGCGGACCTCTATGTGTGGGGAAAATGAGACCCCTAACCATGAATGCATGTAGCCCTAAAGGAACGGCCGGTATGCGGGTGCAAGCAGAAAAATCCACACCAAAACTCCTAGCAATGTGGGTAACTATCCCACCATATCCGATGTTTCCCTTCGCCTTATTCTTGAGCTTTCTCATAGTAGCAGCCAAGAGAGTAGCACAATCTGCACGGCGTCCATAAAGCATGCAATAGAGCAAGAATAGCTCATCCGTCTTGATCTTTTGGGGCGTCTCCGTCCTAGGAAAGAGACACTCCGAAAGAATACGGTGAGCTATCTTCAAGGCTAGATGGTACATCAATCTAGCCTTGGTATCAGCGGGTTGCCAACGGTCCTCGTCGGCGTAAATCATTGCAACTTCCTCCCAAAAATCCTTGGGGTAAACACCACTCGGAAATCGACCATTGAAGGTCTCATGAAACCCAAAAATAGTCCCAAACTCAACGATACTCAAATGGTAGTCTCTTTCCATGAGACGGAAAGAGACGGTCCTATCTACGTGGCTGTGCTCGAAAGACGTCACAACCTCCCGGGTGATCTCCTCATAGGCGTCTTCTCGGATAGCCGAGAAGATAACTAATCCGGCTCTATCCAAGAGCCAAGTAAGATCATCAACTATGTTGAGAGGATATAGATCCTCCAACAACAAATATCTAGGGCCAATCACTGGCCTCTTCGTGATCTTCTCAAAAGCAGCAAGATGGTTCTCATGTATGGTCGGGACTCTAGGGTGAGGAGGTGAGGATGGAGGTGAAGGTGAGGATGGAGGTGAAGGAGATGAGGGTGGTGGTGCCCTAGAGGATGAGGAGGTGGAGGGATTGCCTTTCCTTTTCTTATTCTGCTCACCCTTCTTCTCTTTCATCCTTCCCGACACTCTCCTTACAAAATCCATTCTGCACAAAAATTACGGTCTGTTCTTCAAGAATTACGGCCGTGGTTTACTCAGAGACCGTGATTCGTCTCAGAAAATCACGAATCTTAGCAAATCAGCAATCAATCACCACAACAAGCAGTCCTAGTCTAATTCCTTCCAGTCTCTATCAGTTCTTCCTAAAAATCTATAGTAAAAACGAACCAAATTGGCGAGAATCAAGAAGAAAGAATAAACCTCTTTTTCGGATTGAAAAATCCAAAATGCGCGTTTGTTGATGAATTTCCGTTCGATTCGTCGCTTGGATATTGTTTGTGGTTGAATTTGCTGCAGTTTGGGAAGAAGAATTGTTAGAAACGATTAAGAAACGAGGATTTTGAGGAGGTCGTGGATTTTCGGCAATTAGGTCGTGGAAAGAGGGATTTTTGGGATGAGTTGTGAAGAACGTGGCTTATATAGTTGCAGGCAAAATTTTGAAAATCACGGTCTGTCGGGGTGTTCCACGGCCGTGGAAGTGTACGGAACCGTGGTTTTGGTGATTTTTCAAAGGCTTTTGGAAATTACGGCCACTGTAGCTATGACGACCGTAATTTAGACCGTGGAACCTCCTGTAAAGCTCCAAAGTCCAAATTTCGTCGCTTTTCTTCAACATTATCCTCCTTTTTTCCTTTTCCATTGATCCTGCAACCAAAAACACGAACATACCGGAAGAAATCGAGGCAAAATAAAGCGAAAACGTCTATTCTAAGCTAAACTATGAATCAAAAACAAAAACGAAAATGCAATACCTTGGGTTGCCTCCCAAGAAGCACTTTGTTTAAGGTCCGTAGCTAGACCATTCTCGCACTTATTCGAGTGCGGTAGACGCAAACTCCTCAGCTTGGAGTTCCGGCGTATACTTCTTGAGTCGTTGGCCGTTCACCTTAAAACTTCCGCTCGCTTCACCCCATACTTCAACTGCACCATGGGAGAAAATATGCTTAATTAGAAAAGGTCCGGTCCAACGGGATTTAAGCTTACCTGGAAAGAGGCGAAGTCTTGAATTGAAGAGGAGAACTTGATCTCCTTCTTTGAAGTCCTTTGGAATGATATGCTTATCATGCCAACGCTTTGCTCTTTCCTTGTAGATCTTGGCGTTTTCATAGGCGTTCAAGCGAAGTTCATCCAGCTTATTGATGTCTAGGAGACGCTTCTCTCCCGCTTCCTTTATGCCGAAATTCAGCCACTTGATAGCCCAAAACGCTTTGTGCTCCAGCTCCACCGGCAAGTGACAAGACTTTCCATACACAAGGTTGTATGGTGTGGTTCCTATGGGAGTCTTGTACGCAATCCGGTACGCCCATAATGCATCATCTAGCTTCAAGGACCAATCCTTCCTAGTCCTTGAAACCGTCTTTTCTAGAATTCCTTTGATCTCCCTGTTTGAGATCTCAACTTGTCCACTAGTTTGTGGATGATAAGGGGTAGCGATCTTGTGAGTAACCCCATACTTAGCTAGAAGAGCTTCAAAGCGACGGGCTATGAAGTGAGAACCTCCATCACTAATGATCGTCCTTGGTGTCCCAAATCGCAGAAAGATGGTCTTGTTGAAGAACTTAACCACCACCATGGCATAATTTGTGGGAGAGGCAATTGCTTCCACCCATCTAGAAACGTAATCTACCGCCAATAGTATGTATTGGTTTCCACAAGAAGATGGGAATGGTCCCATGAAATCGACTCCCCAAACGTCGAAAATCTCCACCTCTTGGATGTTGTTGAGGGGCATCTCGTTCCTTCTAGAAATATTGCCTGTTCTTTGACAAGCATCGCAGCAAGAAACAAAGGATTGCACATCTCTAAACAATGTAGGCCAAAAGAATCCAGATTGCAATACCTTTGCGCTAGTCTTGTTCGAACTAGCGTGTCCTCCACAAGGTAGTGAATGACAATGGCGGATGACACTTTGCATCTCATCTTCCGGCACACATCGCCGAATGATGCCATCCGGACCTCTCTTAAAGAGGAGAGGCTCGTTCCAATAGTATTCCCGGACGTCCTTAAAGAACTTCTTCCTTTGTGCGTAGGATAGTCCGGGCGGTATCTCCTGGCAAACCAAATAGTTAACAAAATCAGCAAACCACGGTTCATTACCTTTGGAGATCACGTTGATGCACTCCTCTATGATGTGTAAGTGTTCGTCCGGAAAGGAGTCATCAATGGGTAGATGGTCGTCCCCTAGATGTGTTAGACGACTCAAATGATCCGCAACAGAATTTTCTGAACCTTTCTTGTCGCGGATCTCAAGATCGAATTCTTGTAGGAGAAGAATCCATCTAATCAGCCTTGGTTTCGCATCTTTCTTTGCAAGGAGGTATCGGATCGCAGCATGATCCGTGTAGACAATCACCTTTGCACCTACAAGATAAGAGCGAAACTTGTCAATAGCATAGACAATGGCTAAGAATTCTTTCTCGGTGGTGGCGTAGTTGAGCTGCGCTTCGTCTAGCGTCTTACTAGCATAGTATATGGCATGGGTTCGCCCTTCCTTTCGTTGTCCAAGAACAGCTCCAATTGCTACGTCACTAGCGTCGCACATAATCTCAAAGGGGAGAGTCCAATCCGGAGGTTGGATAATAGGTGCTGAAATTAGAGCTTGCCGAATGGTGTTAAATGCATCCAAACATTCCTGCGAAAACTCAAAAACTGCATCCTTCATCAATAGATTAGTGAGAGGTTTTGATATCTTAGAAAAGTCCTTAATGAAACGTCTATAAAATCCAGCATGTCCTAGGAAACTTCTTATCCCTTTCACCGAAATTGGGGGAGGAAGTTTCTCTATGGTCTCTATCTTAGCCTTGTCTACCTCTATCCCTCTACTAGAGACTAAGTGACCTAATACGATTCCTTCCTTAACCATGAATTGACACTTCTCCCAATTAAGAACTAGATTAGTGTCTTCACACCTTTGTAAAACAAGAGAAAGGTTAGAAAGGCAATCGTTAAAAGAGGAACCGTATACGGAGAAGTCGTCCATGAAGACTTCATGATTTCCTCTACGTATTCGGAGAAGATGGCCATCATGCACCATTGAAAGGTGGCTGGGGCGTTGCAAAGCCCGAACGGCATTCTCCTATAGGCGAACGTACCCCAAGGGCATGTGAATGTGGTCTTCTCTTGATCATCCGGATGTATCGGAATCTGAAAGAAACCACTATAACCGTCAAGGTAGCAAAAATGTGAATGTTGTGCTAACCTTTCAAGCATTTGATCGATGAATGGCAATGGAAAGTGATCCTTCCGCGTTGCGTTGTTGAGCTTGCGGTAGTCTATGCACATCCGCCATCTAGTCACGGTTCGGGTAGGAATGAGTTCGTTGTTCTTGTTGGTGATGACCGTCATTCCTCCCTTCTTCGGAACTACTTGAATTGGACTCACCCACTTGCTATCGAAGATAGGATAGATGATACCTGCATCAAGAAGTTTAAGAATTTCCTTCTTGACAACCTCCTTCATGGTCGGATTCAACCGCCTTTGAGGTTGTCTTGAAGTTCTAAAGTCCTCCTCCATTAGTATCTTATGCATACATAGGGAGGGTTTAATTCCTACTAAGTCCTCAATAGTATAGCCTATGGCTTTTCTATGTTTCCTAAGGACAATCATGAGCTGCTCATGTTCATCTATGCTTAGTTCGGAACTAACGATAACCGGAAAGGTAGAATTAGATCCAAGAAAAGCGTACCTTAGATGAGTAGGAAGCGGTTTGAGTTCCATCACTTTCGGAGCTTCCAATGATCCTTGAGGAGTATCCGACGTTTCCTTAGAAGTTTCTAAGGGTGTTGAATGAGTTGGAGAAGAATCAAAAGAAGTTGAAGAAGTATGCCGATCACCCTCTTCCACGGTCAGAATTACGGGCTCTCCATATGTTCCACGGCCGTGTAATCCCCTGGAATAGAGGTCGATTTTGGTTGTGAAATCCACGGTCGTGGAATACAGGGTATGACCGTGGATTCTAACATTCTCAGCCTCATCGTGGAGTTTCTCAAACTCCACTTCATGCATCTCTTCTTGTGCTTCCAAGGCTTCAATTTCCTCTTTGCACTCTCCTTCTTCCCCTACATCTGTTAGACTCATGGTAATGACTTTTTGTAAGGGATCGTTAAAGAGAATCGCACTTACCTCTTCCCTAGATAAACCTTCTTCATCTTGGACATCGTAAATATCCTCGTCGAAGATCGGCTCCTTCACTAGAGTGGAAAGAACGAATTCTACTTTCTCTTCTCCAATATCAAAAGCGAGTCTTCCATTCTTGCAATCGACCATGCAGCCGGAAGTTGCAAGAAACGGTCTTCCGAGTATGATCGGGACCGGACTATCTGCAGGAATGTCAAGCACGACAAAATCAATGGGGACAAAGAATTTACCTAGCTTGACCGGGACGTCTTCTACAATACCGACGGGGCGAGTGATGGATCGATCCGCCATGTACAACGTCATCTACACCGGTTTAGGGTCGCCTAAACCGATCTTCCTGCACAATGCAAGTGGTATGATGCTCACACTTGCTCCTAAGTCACATAAAGCGTCATATGTGACATCTCCCACTCCAATGGGAATGCAAAATGACCCCGGATCCTTCAACTTTGGGGGCATTTTCTCCTTCATGGTCTTGATGAGATCCGAAGAATCCGAACTCATCTTGACCTCTCCGAAATCTTCTAGCTTCCTCTTGTTGGAGAGGAGCTCCTTCAAGAACTTGCCATAAGCCGGCATACCTACAATAGCATCAATGAAGGGTATATTAATATGCAGCTTACTCATGAGTTCTATGAACTTACCGAATTGTTTGTCTAGGCGCGCTCGCGCTCTAGATTGAGGGAATGGTAGGGGAGGTTTGTAAGCTGGAGGAGGAACATAGACATCTTCCTTCTCCTTCCCCTTTTCTTTGTCCTTCTCTACGGGGACTTCAACGAACGTAGGCTGCGGATCGGTAGTAGTCACTCCGCTCCTAGTTGTAATCGCCATCACCCTTCCCTTAGGGTTGTCCTCCGTCTTTCCTGAAAGTTTCCCTTGATTCCTAGGAACTTCCTGCACGTGGTTGAACATTTGGTTCTCTAAAACCTTTTGAGCTTTGTCAACCTTAGAGACTTGATCATCAACTTTGATGAGGCGGTTCTCCAACCCTTGAAGCTTTCCCAAGATCGTTTCCAATATGGGATCGGGCTTCTCCTTCTCCGAAGTGTTTCCTCCATTAGATGATTGCCCCTGACTTTTCAAAGGAGTAGAGGAAGAGGAAGGTGGAGTTAGTGAATTTGAGTTGGAAGGATAAGAGTTACCGGAATTTTGTTGATTTGAGCGCCAATTGTTGTTGTTTGAACCCCTATTGTTGTTCCAATCGTTGTTCCGGTTGTTGTTGTTTCCATTCCAGTTATTATTCCGGTTGTTGTTCCGGTTATTGTTGTTGCCGCCATTGTTGTTGCCCAAATAACCAACATCCGTCCCTTGTTGCTTTGGGAAGTTGGTCTTGATAGCCTCCTTCAACTCTTTGATCTCATTGTTGAGGGAGAAAATCTGATTTTGAGCTTCATGTGTGAGCTTTGCTCCTTGCTCCACACGATTTCCCTCCACTTTCCGGTGGGAATACTTCTCTATGACTCTTGCTTGCTTCTCGATGAAGTCCCAAGCGTCATCTTCTCTCATGTCCATGAACGTTCCACATGAGAGAGATTGGAGGTTGAATTGCGTTCCCGCATCCAGCCCCTTGTAGTAGATCTCTAGCAAGGCAAGCTTGGATATGTCATGATGAGGGCAATCCAAGAGCAAATCCTGAAACCTTTCCCAAGATTGAAACAAACTTTCGTTAGGTCTCATGGAAAAAGCATTAATCTTACCTCTAAGTTCCGCCGTTTTGGAGGGCGGGAAGAATTTGGTGAGAAACTCCGCGGAAAGGTCTTCCCACGTGTCTAGTTTCCCATTAGGAAGAGCTTGGTACCAAGACAATGCCTTCCCCTTCAAAGAGAAAAAGAAGGGTTTGAGCTTGTAGTTGTTGGTAGTAGCGCTCTTCGGTCTCATCGTCTCCATCATACACTCGAAGTTTTGCAAGTGTTGGTGTGGAGATTCAGCGCTTGTACCGTGATAGCATGAATTATAGTCTATATTTTAGGGTTTGTTTGGACATTTTATCTTTCATAATCTGCATGTTTGTATGTACATTATGTGATTTTACTACCATTTCATCTACCTTTGCGGGAATCGAGGTCTACACCTAGTTTCGTTGTAATTGCAGGTAATATGGTACGTTTTGCATCAAAAAGGAGCAAAAGGAGTCAAGAGTCATTTGGAGCTATATCCAGGAAGCATAGCCATGGATTGAAGATTTGCTTTGGACCAGTTTTGAGAGATTTCACATTCAGTTATGAATCACCTCGGTTGACCAGAGATTCATCTCGACCGAGGCGATCCAGAGACGCCGACTCGACCGAGGCGAACACCTAGGACGCGGCGAGAATATTTTATTCTTGGCTGAGATCTTTTAAAATTGGAAAGTGATCTTATATTTTTGGGCTGAGCTTCTGGAAGGAAGGAGATATGCAGAATCATATATTTTACCTATATTTATGGGATAATATCTTTCTAAGATTTCTTATCTTTGGAGGGTTATTTTTCCTATAAAAAGGGTTGGATTTTCCACAAATCCAACAGCCCGCATACGTCAAGATCCGCTATCAGCGCAAGAGAGTTGCTTACGACGCAGCAGCCGCATACTCCAATTTGGGGAGTAGTTGAAGAACCTTTTTGAAGGTTGAAGGAAGATCGAAGATCATAGCTTTTTATAGCTTTTTGGAGGGTTTTGTAAGATTGTCTTCAATTCCTTTCCTTGTTGTCTTGTCTTGTTGGATTATTATCCAAGGAACGCTTTTGTTTGTGATATTTGATTCAGTTATTGAAGTCTTTTCATTAAATTCTTCTTTGTTCAAATATTCACCTACTTCCCTTACATTTAATACTTTCATTATGATGATGAGTGGCTAATTTCCTTGTGTGATTCTAGGGTGATTAGCTGAAGGTTGTGGGAAAAACAATGATAGAATAATCTTAGATTCCAGTAGGATCCTGAAAGTTCGAGTCTTTAACCTTAACCCTAAGCATCTCGTTCGGTTGATGAACATCTCGGCCGGGGTGGAATTCTTCTGACCGAGGTGACTTATCCGACCTAAAACAGAAAGTTAAGTGTTAGAGTTTGCTAAATCCTATTCTTATTACACCTTCCTGGTTCAAAGCAAGCTTAGGATGAGACTTACCCGGTAATTCCTTAGTTTGTGTATCAACGATTATAAGTGTAGGTAATAAAGGTTTATCCTTTATTGGGGTTTGAGTGTGCTTCCATCCCATCTTTGTGAGTTAGCCTGAGACTTACCCGGTAAAGGTTGATTCTATTCCCTTAGATGGTGTGTTAGATTGAGGTTATAGTTCTTTATCTTAATTCCTTGAGACTTACCCGGTAATAGGAGTTACGGTTTAGCATTAGTGTGTAGTGAGACTTACCCGGTGATCTACTCCACTTTAGAAACACCTTCCCCATGCAAAAATCTCAGCTTTGTCCGCTTATCTATAGATCTTGAGTTGGAACCACAACTAGACGCTTTAATCCCTAGAATTGCATGTTTGCTTTATTTGACATCTTATTCATCTTTGATTGTGTTAATTGCTCTTGTGGTTAGACATTAGTATACCGTTTCGACTTTGTTTCACCAGGTCCCTGTGATCGACCCCTGGAATTTTTTTGCTTTTACTACGATTGACCCGTACACTGCGGGTTCGCATCCTTGTTTTAAGCTTAAGTCTAGGGTTATAAATTTAAAGCTTGCACACACCGTTTGGAGCGAACAAGTTTTTGGCGCCGTTGCCGGGGACTTGGTCTAGACCGAGCCGGTACGGTTTGCTCTTGGGGCGCTTGCCCCCGTGATACTAACTACTCTTTCTATGAGTTTTGTAGTTTTCAGGATTTCCGATGACTACATTTGATCCAGCCTGGATAGCAAGACAAAGTGCTAGGGCGGACCATTATGAATACTTGGAGGAGAAGTACTCCTTCTATTGGTTCAACAATGAATGGGAAAGAGAAGAGGCCATTCAGCATGAACTTTCGATATGGGATGAGAAGAACGTTCCTAAAAACATTTATGAGCAACCTTTTGAAGACTCTCTCGAATCAAGATTGGAGAAGTTGATGAAGAAGGTGGAGGAGCTCAAGGAAAGCACCCTATCCTATGCTAAGCCGAAAGAGGAGCATAAGGAAGTGTTGCACGTTCCAAGCATTCCTTTGGTCGAACCGGAAGTTTCTCCTGAAGCTTTTGTAGAAGAGGGGGATGTGGAAGAATTCGATCTGACTGTTGAGACCTCGGTCGAGGTGGAAGAGATTTCGGCCGAGATGGAAGAAGAATCTACAAAATCAGAAGTGGAAGATGCAGAGAACCTTGGCCAAATTACTGAGATTGTGGTCAAGGTGGAAGAAAGACCAGCGGAACTGAGAGAGGTTTCGTGGGTGGATTATCAACCCAACACGAAACTTGTCTCAAGCTTTGGAGAACTTTGCAAGGTACATTCTCCTACTTCATTTGAATTCCCTATTAAAATTTTTGAATTTTTCAGGAATGCACCGGAGAGTTGGAGGTCTCTTCCGAAAGAACCTCCTAAAATCAAGATGAAACCTCCCATGAAACTGTTGGAAGAAGATGCTCCTTGGATTATAAGGAGTGAAGTTTGCAAGCACTACACCGTTAAGGCGATGAAGTGTCTCTTGTTCAAGTATGGGGTCCCTCGCATGCTAAGGACCTTGTACCATCCCCAAGCTAAAGATGGGGAAGCTACTAGGATTCTCGAGAAGCTGTTTTCTCGATCAAGGAAAGGATGGGACACAAGGCTAGATTATGTCCCATTGAAGTGCAGGAAGGCTAGAAGGATTCCGGTGAGAATCAAACCGTACAAGCTTGTACGTGGGAGATCTTACCATTTGCCGGTGAAGTTAGGAACCGGAACCTTCTTGGAAGATTTTTACGGATGTGATGAGCACTCCATGACATTCGAAGTGCATTGAGTAATCCCATGCCGTAGGGTCCAGCTAGCGACCTTAAACCAAGCGCTTCTTGGGAGGCAACCCAAGGTATTGCTTTCTTCTCCTTTTTCTAGTTTAGTTTAGATAGTTGCTTTGTTTTTGTTTTCCTCTAGACAACAACCAGGTATTCCAAAAGGAAGGATCACAGTTCAGGAGCTACACTAGAAGAACAAAATTTCGAGAAGTTGAGGAAACGAGCTTTACTGAGATACATCTCGGGTACTGTCAGAACACCTCGACCGAGATGTACTTCGCCAACCGAGATGGTCTTATCTGGGAGTTGTTTCTTACTTCTTCATGCAGTTTAGCTATGTTCGGTGAGTATCCTGTCCTTAGACTTATTTTAACCCACTGGGACAGTGTGTCTCAAGTATGGGGTATTTATGTATTATTTGACACTTATGTGATGGATGACTCTATCTTATCGGATATTTTATTTATGCTTCACTTATGCATTTATATGATTATCTGATATTACATGCATACCTACATGTTAATTGATTGAGAAAAACGTCGAAACTGAAATAAAACTGGTTTTAAAAAAAAAAAATTTGACCTCGACCGAGTCAGTATTGGCCAAACGAGGCGTTTCACCTCGGTTGACCTAAGAACATCTCGACCGAGGTGCGTAACAGAAAGTTTTCGAAAACGATTTTTGCTACTTATCTGGATATGACCTCAGTGAAGATTTTGTTTACCTACTGGTTTTAAATTCTTTATGTGTTTGAAAGGTTTTATAATATGTTTAAGTTGCTAAATGCTTTGTTTGAAATTATTAGCATGTTTAATACTTTGTTTTTATCCAAATTATGTTGAATTTGAAGGTTGACACCGCAGGTTAAGTTCTCTCACTTTCTTCTTGGAAAGACCAAGGCAAATCATTCTCTTCTTCTTCTTCTTCTTGATCATGCTTAGCCCCTCATATACATTTTGCCTCCCTTTACCTATCCGGGAATTTGGAAGCAAGCGAAGTAGTAAAAGCAAGTGGAGTTAAAGTTGAGAAAGTGGCTGGAAGTGAAAGTGTTAGAAAGCAATAATAGGTTTGGGGAAGTCAATCATGAAGATGAGTAACTCGGCACCATTCACATAGCCGGGTGTTTGTGTCTTGCCAAAGTCGGATTGAGCGATATTCCTAACGGGTCATGGTATGTGCATCAAGGGTTTGATGCATCTCGAGAAATTGATGATTGCAGATTTCCTAGGCTTCGGTTATTGTGCACCTCTGTCCATGCATCCCAAAAAGTAAAGTAAAAAGAAAAAGTGTGAGATAAGCGAAGCTTATTGGTGGAAGATGTTGCAAGTCAAAGTGAAAGTGAAGTTCATCCTTTTCCCGGATTCTAGCACCACATTACCTTACATACATCCCTACCCTACACGTTTCTTGACCTTTTCTTTTGGGAAGCCCTTGAGACCTTGAGCTTGTTGATTGACTTAGTGGTTTAAACTGGATTATACATGATTAATTTTGATAATTATGATTTATTATGCATTCTATGATTTTATGCAAAGATGAACAACTTTCCTATATTTATAAAATGTTTTGATCATGTTGAGTTTTTAAATTCCAGGAAGTACTCTCTTAGAGTGATCTATGATAGTTGCACACCATAAAATGTTTTTGAAAGACTTTTTCATTGATTTTCTTGACTTATAATCCATTCTATCTTATCTTTTATATGAGGAACTTGCTTGGGGATAAGCAAGGGCTAAGTATGGGGTATTTTGATAGCATGAATTATAGTCTATATTTTGGGGTTTGTTTGGACGTTTTATCTTTCATAATCTGCATGTTTGTATGTACATTATGTGAGTTTACTACCATTTCATCTACCTTTGCGAGAATCGAGGTCTACACCTAGTTTTGTTGTAATTGCAGGTAAAATGGTACGTTTTGCATCAAAAAGGAGCAAAAGGAGTCATGAGTCATTTGGAGCTACATCCAGGGAGCATAGCCATGGATTAAAGATTTACTTTGGACCAGTTTTGAGAGATTTCACATTCAGTTATGACTCACCTCGGTTGACCAGAGATTCATCTCGACCGAGGTGATCCAGAGACGCCGACTCGACCGAGGCGAACACCTAGGACGCGGCGAGAATATTTTATTCTTGGCTGAGATCTTTTAAAATTGGAAAGTGATCTTATATTTTTGGGCTTGGCTCCTGGAAGGAAGGAGATATGCAGAATCATATATTTTACCTATATTTATGGGAGAATATCTTTCTAAGATTTATTATCTTTGGAGGGTTATTTTTCCTATAAAAAGGGTTGGATTTCCACAATTCCAACAGCCCGCTTACACCGAAAAACACGCAGCAGCAGCCTACTCCAAGTGGGGAGATTTGAAGAACCTTTTTGAAGGTTGAAGGAAGATTGAAGTTCATAGCTTTTATAGCTTTATTGAAGGGTTTTGTAAGATTGTCTTCAATTCCCTCAATTGTTGTCTTGTCTTTTTGGATTGTTATCCAAGGAACGCTTTGTTGTGATATTTGATTCAGTTATTGAAGTCTTTTCATTAAATTCTTCTTTGTTCAAATATTCACCTTCTTCCCTTACATTTAATACTTTCATTATGATGATGAGTGGCTAATTTCCTTTTGTGATTCTAGGGTGATTAGCTGAAGGTTGTGGGAAAAACAATGATAGAATAATCTTAGATTCCAGTAGGATCCTGAAAGTTCGAGTCTTTAACCTTAACCCTAAGCATCTCGTTCGGTTGATGAACATCTCGGCCGGGGTGGAATTCTTCTGACCGAGGTGACTTATCCGACCTAAAACAGAAAGTTAAGTGTTAGAGTTTGCTAAATCCTATTCTTATTACACCTTCCTGGTTCAAAGCAAGCTTAGGATGAGACTTACCCGGTAATTCCTTAGTTTGTGTATCAACGATTATAAGTGTAGGTAATAAAGGTTTATCCTTTATTGGGGTTTGAGTGTGCTTCCATCCCATCTTTGTGAGTTAGCCTGAGACTTACCCGGTAAAGGTTGATTCTATTCCCTTAGATGGTGTGTTAGATTGAGGTTATAGTTCTTTATCTTAATTCCTTGAGACTTACCCGGTAATAGGAGTTACGGTTTAGCATTAGTGTGTAGTGAGACTTACCCGGTGATCTACTCCACTTTAGAAACACCTTCCCCATGCAAAAATCTCAGCTTTGTCCGCTTATCTATAGATCTTGAGTTGGAACCACAACTAGACGCTTTAATCCCTAGAATTGCATGTTTGCTTTATTTGACATCTTATTCATCTTTGATTGTGTTAATTGCTCTTGTGGTTAGACATTAGTATACCGTTTCGACTTTGTTTCACCAGGTCCCTGTGATCGACCCCTGGAATTTTTTTGCTTTTACTACGATTGACCCGTACACTGCGGGTTCGCATCCTTGTTTTAAGCTTAAGTCTAGGGTTATAAATTTAAAGCTTGCACACACCGTTTGGAGCGAACAAGTTTTTGGCGCCGTTGCCGGGGACTTGGTCTAGACCGAGCCGGTACGGTTTGCTCTTGGGGCGCTTGCCCCGTTTTGTCTAACCACTCTACTTGAGTGACTTTTGCAGGTTCTTTTCTTAGGTATATGCGAAGAACCCGCGCTGGAAAGGAAATCGTTCCTTACGATCCCGAACCAGAAAAGACATACAAGAGACGCTTAAGAGAAGCGAAGATGGCCCAACAAGACGATCGCGATCTTGCGGCCCAATTGAGAGAGACGCAGGAGCTGCTACGTCTCAGTAAAGAAGAGCTACGGCAAGAGAAAGAAGAGAATCAGGCCAGGACTGCAGCAATCGAAGCTGAGATTGCAGCCATTCGGAACCAGATTCTACTTCGACCGATACAGGATCCAGTAGTTGATCCTCGACCGATGCAGGATCCAGTAGTTGATCCTCGACCGAGGCAAGTTCCAGTACCTGACGCCCCGGCCGAGGTACATCCACTTCGGATGCCAGACCGAGATGTTCTTCTTGCAGGAATCCCACAAACCCTAGGTCAAAGGATGGACCCTAATCAACAGTTGAGGCGTCCAGGAGTGAACCTAGGAGATCCAGCGGATCATGATTACGAACTTCGACCGCAAGTTCTAGCCATGATTCGCCAATGTCAATTCGGAGGGCTAGAGAAGGAGTCGCCGCATCAACATCTTCAAAACTACGAGATCTTGATGGAGACCTTGCGACCTCCCAGAATTGAGAACAACAACTACAAGCTAAGACCTTTTTACTTTTCTTTAAAAGATAGAGCTCTTACTTGGTATCAATCTCTTCCTCCAGGAAAAATTAGCACATGGGAGGAGATGACTACGGAATTCCTAACCAAATTCTTTCCACCTTCAAAAACTGCTGAAATGAGGGGGAAGATCAATGCTTTCATCATGAAGGACAAGGAGAGCTTGTCCAAATCTTGGGAGCGGTTCAAGGATATCCTTTTGGATTGCCCACATCATGGGATTCCAAAGATCGAGTTGTTGGAGATCTACTTCAAAGGGCTGGACGGAAACACCCAGTTCAATCTCCAACTACTCTCCGCCGGTACATTCATGGACATGGCGGTTGACGAGGCTTGGGACTTCATTGAGAAGCAAGCCTTGCACATGGAGAAGTACACCCACCAAGGAACTGAAGGTGGAGTTAAAAGAGTCAACTTTCAAGAGACTCAACCCAACAACAACCAACTCACGTCCTTGAAGAACGACGTGAAGCAATTGAAGGAGCTATTGATGGCTCAAACTAAGAAGGAAGAGCAAGGGCAAAGGAACAACAACAACAACAATAACGGGTACCGTAACAACAACAACGGACCCCGAAACAACAACTACAACAATAGAGGATCCAATAGCAACAACTGGAGAGCGAATAATAACCAAAACAACGGTAACAACCATTCAAACTCCAACTCCAATGATTCCTCTAACCCTTTCCTCTCTTCTCCTTCTTCTTCTTCTACTCCATTGAAAAGCCAAGGGCAAGGATCAAGTTCGTCTCAGCCGGAAAAGAAGGACGCAGTCCTGGAGGCAATCTTGATCAAGCTTAGTGCTATGGAGAATTCTATGACTTCATTTTCGAGGGCCCAAAAGTCCTTCGAACAACAACTTGCTAATAGGGCGAATGAAGCGCCAAGAGATCCAGGGAAGCTTCCAGCAAAGACGGAAACTAACCCTAAGGGCCAGTGCATGGCCATCACGACGAGGAGTGGACTCAAAACTGCAGATCCAGTACCTCGCTCGACGCAGACCACCTCGGTCCAGATCCAGTCGAAGAACACCTCGACCGAGATGCCAACCGAGGCGGCGCAACAGAAAGCAGGAGGAACGACAGAAACTTATGTTCCACCTCCTGCATATAAGCCACCACTTCCTTTCCCTCAGTCCAGAGCCAGAGCACATCTAGACAAGCACTTTGGTAAGTTTCTTGACTTGATGAATAAGCTACATATTAATATTCCTTTCCTTGATGCTATTTTAGGTATGCCCGCCTATGGGAAGTTCTTAAAAGAAATCTTATCAAGGAAGAGGAAGCTGGAGGATGTTGGTGAAGTTAGGATGACATCTAAGTCTTCGGAGCTTATCAAGATCATGAAGGAAAAGATGCCACCTAAGTTGAGAGATCCCGGCTCATTTTGCATTCCCATTCAAGTCGGGGATGTCACTTGTGAAGCCCTTTGTGATCTAGGAGCCAGCGTGAGCATCATCCCGCTGGAGCTATGCACTAAGATCGGTCTTGGAGAGCCCAAACCGGTCAAGATTCGACTTTACATGGCGGATCGTTCCATTACCCATCCCGTGGGCATTTTGGAGGACGTTCCGGTCAAGTTAGGTAACTTCTATCTACCTATAGATTTTGTCGTACTTGACATTCCCGCAGATTATCCTGTTCCTATCATTCTCGGGAGGCCATTTCTAGCAACTTCGGGTTGCAATGTGGATTGCAAGAACGCCAAGTTGAAATTCAACGTTGGTGGCGATGAGGTGGAGTTCGCACTACTTGCAGCCATGAAAGGAGAGCAACTAACTGATGATATCTTCAACATCTACGATGAAGAAGAATCAAGAGAATTGGTGAGCTCTATCCTTATTAACGATCCACTCGAAAGAGTTATTAGCTTCAGTTTAATGGAGGAAGGTATAGATGCTTCTTGTGATGCAAATATACGGAGCTTGAAGGCACTGGAAGAACATCCAGGAGCTATAACTGAGAAGCTGATCCAGGAAACGAAGATTTCCAGCCTCGGATCCAGTAGCAGTACCTCGACCGAGGCGCCTTCTGGATTGAGCGAGGCGTCTGAAGAACACCTCGGTCAACGCCTCTGCGCCTCGACCGAGGTCGACAGCGAGATGATGTCAACTGAGATTGCTGAGAATAACAATTTTTCTACTCCTTTCTCTGACATTCACCCACAGTTGGTGGATCATTCCCTCCACCAACTTTCTGATAATAAAGGTCCTTGGTATGCTGATATTGTGAATTATCTTGTTTGCCAGGAAATACCGCCCGGATTGACGTACTCTCAAAAGAAGAGATTCTTCAAGGAAGTACGACACTACTACTGGGATGAGCCGCTACTATTCAAGCGCGGACCAGATGGGAAGCTTCGAAGGTGCATTCCGGAAGATGAAGTTAATAGCGTCATAAGGCATTGTCATTCACTTCCTTGTGGAGGACATGCTAGCACCGATAAAACATGCGCTAAGGTATTGCGTTCCGGTTTCTATTGGCCTACATTATTTAAGGATGTGCAATCTGTTGTTTCTTGTGATGCATGCCAAAGAACAGGGAACTTATCAAGGAGGAACGAGATGCCGCTTAATAACATCCAAGAAGTGGAAATCTTTGATGTATGGGGGATTGACTTCATGGGACCTTTCCCATCCTCCGGAGGAAACCTCTACATTCTCCTTGCCGTTGATTACGTCTCTAGATGGGTTGAAGCCATTGCTTCTCCCACTAACGACGCCAAGGTGGTTGTGAAGTTCTTGAATAGAACTATCTTTCCACGATTTGGAACCCCACGCATTATCATCAGCGATGGAGGAACGCATTTCATCAACCGGAAGTTTAAAGCACTTCTATCGAAGTATGGGGTAACCCACAAGGTATCAACCGCTTATCACCCTCAAACTAGTGGACAAGTCGAGATCTCGAATAGAGAAATCAAGGCAATTTTGGAGAAGACCGTCTCTAGAACGAGGAAGGATTGGTCCATGAAATTGGACGATGCTCTTTGGGCGTACAGGACAACATTCAAGACTCCCATAGGTACCACCCCTTATAATTTGGTATATGGGAAGTCTTGCCATTTGCCCGTTGAATTGGAGCACAAAGCGTATTGGGCTATCAAATGGTTGAACTTTGACATCAAGGAGGCCGGTGAGAAACGACTATTGGAGCTTAACGAGCTAGAAGAGCTGCGTTTGAACGCCTATGAGAATGCCAAAATCTACAAGGAAAGGACGAAGAGATGGCATGACAAGCGTATCGTTCCAAAGGAGCTTAACGAGGGAGATTTAGTTCTACTCTTCAACTCCCGCCTCCGTCTTTTTCCAGGTAAGTTGAAATCTAGATGGACCGGACCTTATGTTGTGAAACATGTTTTCCCTCATGGTGCAGTTGAGATATGGGGTGAAACTAGCGGAAGCTTCAAGGTCAACGGTCATAGACTTAAGAAGTACCAACCGGAAACGCCGGTTGAGGAGGTTGCACCAATCTACCTCCTTTGAGACGCATCATGGTCCAGCTAGCGACCTTAAATCAAGCGCTTCTTGGGAGGCAACCCAAGGTATTGCTATTCTTTCCCGTTTTCTAGTCTAGCTTAGATAGTTTTTGTTTTTACTTTGCTTTGCTTTGTTTTTGGTGTTCTGGACAGACAACAGGGAGGAGTACATCTGGAAGGACAGAAGTTCGAGAATCTGAGAAGACAGAAACACCTCGATCACTGTCAGAGCATCTCGACCGAGTTGATTCTTGAGGCAACCGAGGCGACTAGGGTTTCTGCAGAACCGCCTCGGTCCAGACCACCTCGGTCCAGTCGAGACCACCTCGACCGAGGTGACAGCAGATCCAGTAACAGTATAAAAAAGGGAAAAATTACTTTCCACTATTTTTTTACCCCATTTCGACCGCGGCGACAGAAGTACCTCGTTCTCCTTCGTTTCTCGCTCGTTTTCGACAATTTCTGCTTCCAAACTGCAATTGAGGGGTAGAGAAATCGATTGCAACTACAGATCTGCAAGAATTTTGAGCGTTTCGACCGAAACGAGGTAAAAACGTTCGAAAACCCTAACTCGTTCGTTTACTGCGTATTGGGCTTTGGTTGCCCTTGATTTTGTTGAGGAAATCCATAAGTACCCCTTAGGAAGCATTTGTAGTGATTTTAGGGGGAAAAGAACTGAAAATCAGAGAGTGGAATTCGAACTGTCTTCGCCTCGGTCCAGTCGGTCTGCACCTCGGTCGAGGTGATTCTTGGTATTTGTCAGTTGACCGAGGTAGTCTGACAGTGTGCATTAGAGATGAGTTCAGATCGCCGTTTAGCTCTGAGAGATAGATCCTCACCTTCCCCTTCTCCTTCCTCATCCCGTCCCTACCGCCCGGCTATCCACGAGAGATGCCGGGTAGATTATGAGAGGATAGCTGGCCGTCCAGTCATCGCACCCCGATTTCTGGATGTGTCAGCTTTTGACTGCCTAGGGTTAGATGCTGACCTTAGGAGGATGATTGCTACAGTGGGGCTGGATCAGTTCACTGAGATCCGAGCCCCCGCCTACATAGAGCCGACACTCGAGTTTGTTAGCTCCTTCTCCTACCTTCCCACAGAGCGATCTGTGAAGTACCGGCTGATGAGCCGGAACTTCATAGTTCCTATAGAGATTTGGAGAGAGATCTTTGGCTTTCCTACCCCCACTGCTGTAGACTTCCCCTCCCGATCCGTAGCTAGGGAGTTCTGGGGACAGATAGCCCACATTACCACTCATGCAGACAGATGGCGCCCTGGAGATTCCAGGGAGAAGGTCATCTTTCACCCAGCCTTCAGACTTGCCCACAAGATCTTTAGTGAGACACTTCTGGCGCGTACTGAGACGCCCCAGAAGATCAGACAGGGGGAGCTCTTTTCGCTTTACTGTATGGTCACAGGAGGCTTCCCAGACTTTGGCTTGCTCCTAGCAGAGGATCTGCATAGGATCAAGGCCAAGGCGAAGGGAGATATTTGCTGTGGAGGTCTAGTCACCCACATCGCCACTTACCATGGGATGGACCTCAGCGTTTGCACATTGGCGGCGGCTCCGAAGCCGCTGGGATTGCAGGAGATGATTACACGGAGGATCCTAGTTCCCCGTGGGCTGACTACACCCTACGTTGCCATGCCTTGGGAGCGGACTGCACCTCAGGGTATCCGCTGGTCTGCACAGTTCACAGTCTTTGATCCGCATTTCTGGCAGACTGCTTGGGATACACTGATGGAGGACTACAGAGAGGGAGCTGCTGCCCCTGCTGAGGCTGCTGAGGAGGCTGAGGATGAGGATGACGACGATGAGACAGTTGATGAGAGAGGAGGCGGCGTCCCGATGGACACAGGTACAGATACAGCTGGGACGAGCGCGCCTCCCATTATTGATTTGGATGAGGATGAGGAGGACACTGAGCCGGCGCCAGCCGCGACGTCTCCAGTCAGACCTGCTGGACGCAGGAGGCGTGGAGCTAGGGACAGAGCTGCACACAGACGGATCGATGACCTGACAGCTCAGGTTATCGACACTTATGCTGCACTATCGCTGGATATCCGCGAGATGCAGGAGAGGCAGCATCATCAGCACATGATGGCTCAGCTACAGTTCCAGCATATCATGGGCTATCCCTACGACCCGACTCAGTTCCCCTACATACCACCACCACCGCCGGATCAGGACTACTGAGGAGCTGCAGGGTTTTATTTATTATATTTTTATGCAGTTCGGCTCTTTATCCGGTGAGTCCTCTTTCATTTAGACTTTTATTATACCCACTGGGACAGTGTGTCTCAAGTATGGGGTATTTATATGTATTATTTGACTACGTGACTATTTTGATGTATGACATTTTATCGGATATTTATATTTATGCTTCACTTTTGCATTTATATGTTTATTTGAGATTGCATGCATACATACAGGTTATTTGATTGAGAAAAATGTCAAAACCGAAAAAAAAATGGTTTTAAAAAAAAAAAAATATTTTGACCTCGACCGGGGAGATTCTGGCGAAACGAGGCATTTCACCTCGGTTGAACTAAGCACATCTCGACCGAGATGGGCGTAACAGAAAGTTTTCGAAAACGATTTTTGCTACTTATCTGGATATGACCTCAGTGAAGATTTTGTTTACCGACTGGATTTAAATTCTTTATATGTTTGAAATGTTTTATGATATGTTTAAGTTGCTAAATGCTTTGTTTGAAATTATTGGCATGTTTAATACTTTATTTTTATCCAAATTATGTTGAATTTGAAGGTTGACACCGCAGGATAAGTTCTCTCACGTTCTTCTTGGAAAGACCAAGGCAATTCATTCTTCTTCTTCTTCTTCTTCTTGATCATGCTTAGCCCCTCATATACATTTTGCCTCCCTTTACCTATCCGGGAATTTGGAAGCAAGCGAAGTGGTGAAAGCAAGTTAAAGTTGAAAAGTCGGCTGGAAGTGAAAGTGTTAGAAAGCAATAATAGGTTTGGGGAAGTCAATCATGAAGATGAGTAACTCGGCACCATTCACATAGCCGGGTGTTTGTGTCTTGCCAAAGTCGGATTGAGCGATATTCCTAACGGGTCATGGTATGTGCATCAAGGGTTTGATGCATCTCAAGAAATTGATGATTGCGGATTTCCTAGGCTTCGGTTATTGTGCACCTCTGTCCATGCATCCCAAAAAGTAAAGTAAAAGAAAGAAAAGGTGGAATAAGCAAAGCTTATTGGTGGAAGATGTTGCAAGTCAAAGTGAAAGTGAAGTTCATCCTTTTCCCGGATTCTAGCACCACATTACCTTACATACATCCCTACCCTACACGTTTCTTGACCTTTTCTTTTGGGAAGCCCTTGAGACCTTGAGCTTGTTGATTGACTTAGCGGTTTAAACTGGATTATACATGATTAATTTTGATAATTATGATTTATTATGCATTCTATGGTTTTATGCAAAGATGAACAACTTTTCTATATTTATAAAATGTTTTGATCATATTGAGTTTTTAATTCCAGGAAGTATTCTCTTAGAGTGATCTAAGATGGTTGCACACCATAAAATGTTTTTGAAAGACTTTTCATTGATTTTCTTGACTTATAATCCATTCTATCTTGTCTTTTATATAAAGAACTTGCTTGGGGACAAGCAAGGACTAAGTATGGGGTATTTTGATAGCATGAATTATAGTCTATTCCCTTAGATGGTGTGTTAGATTGAGGTTATAGTTCTTTATCTTAATTCCTTGAGACTTACCCGGTAATAGGAGTTACGGTTTAGCATTAGTGTGTAGTGAGACTTACCCGGTGATCTACTCCACTTTAGAAACACCTTCCCCATGCAAAAATCTCAGCTTTGTCCGCTTATCTATAGATCTTGAGTTGGAACCACAACTAGACGCTTTAATCCCTAGAATTGCATGTTTGCTTTATTTGACATCTTATTCATCTTTGATTGTGTTAATTGCTCTTGTGGTTAGACATTAGCATACCGTTTCGACTTTGTTTCACCAGGTCCCTGTGATCGACCCCTGGAATTTTCTTGCTTTTACTACGATTGACCCGTACACTGCGGGTTCGCATCCTTGTTTTAAGCTTAAGTCTAGGGTTATAAATTTAAAGCTTGCACACACCGTTTGGAGCGAACAAGTTTTTGGCGCCGTTGCCGGGGACTTGGTCTAGACCGAGCCGGTACGGTTTGCTCTTGGGGCGCTTGCCCCGTTTTGTCTAACCACTCTACTTGAGTGACTTTTGCAGGTTCTTTTCTTAGGTATATGCGAAGAACCCGCGCTGGAAAGGAAATCGTTCCTTACGATCCCGAACCAGAAAAGACATACAAGAGACGCTTAAGAGAAGCGAAGATGGCCCAACAAGACGATCGCGATCTTGCGGCCCAATTGAGAGAGACGCAGGAGCTGCTACGTCTCAGTAAAGAAGAGCTACGGCAAGAGAAAGAAGAGAATCAGGCCAGGACTGCAGCAATCGAAGCTGAGATTGCAGCCATTCGGAACCAGATTCTACTTCGACCGATGCAGGATCCAGTAGTTGATCCTCGACCGATGCAGGATCCAGTAGTTGATCCTCGACCGAGGCAAGTTCCAGTACCTGACGCCCCGGCCGAGGTACATCCACTTCGGATGCCAGACCGAGATGTTCTTCTTGCAGGAATCCCACAAACCCTAGGTCAAAGGATGGACCCTAATCAACAGTTGAGGCGTCCAGGAGTGAACCTAGGAGATCCAGCGGATCATGATTACGAACTTCGACCGCAAGTTCTAGCCATGATTCGCCAATGTCAATTCGGAGGGCTAGAGAAGGAGTCGCCGCATCAACATCTTCAAAACTACGAGATCTTGATGGAGACCTTGCGACCTCCCAGAATTGAGAACAACAACTACAAGCTAAGACCTTTTTACTTTTCTTTAAAAGATAGAGCTCTTACTTGGTATCAATCTCTTCCTCCAGGAAAAATTAGCACGTGGGAGGAGATGACTACGGAATTCCTAACCAAATTCTTTCCACCTTCAAAAACCGTTGAAATGAGGGGGAAGATCAATGCTTTCATCATGAAGGACAAGGAGAGCTTGTCCAAGTCTTGGGAGCGGTTCAAGGATATCCTTTTGGATTGCCCACATCATGGGATTCCAAAGATCGAGTTGTTGGAGATCTACTTCAAAGGGCTGGACGGAAACACCCAGTTCAATCTCCAACTACTCTCCGCCGGTACATTCATGGACATGGCGGTTGACGAGGCTTGGGACTTCATTGAGAAGCAAGCCTTGCACATGGAGAAGTACACCCACCAAGGAGCTGAAGGTGGAGTTAAAAGAGTCAACTTTCAAGAGACTCAGCCCAACAACAATCAACTCACATCATTGAAGAATGACGTGAAGGAATTGAAGGAGCTCTTGATGACTCAAACTAAGAAGGAAGAGCAAGGGCAAAGGAACAACAACAACAACAATAACGGGTACCGTAACAACAACAACGGACCCCGAAACAACAACTACAACAATAGAGGGTCCAATAGCAACAACTGGAGGGCGAATAACCACAACAACGGTAACAATTATTCAAACTCCAACTCTAATGATTCCTCTAACCCATTCCTCTCTTCTCCTTCTTCTTCTTCTACTCCATTGAAGAGCCAAGGGCAAGGATCGAGTTCGTCTCAGCCGGAAAAGAAGGACGCAGTCCTGGAGGCAATCTTGATCAAGCTTAGTGCTATGGAGAATTCTATGACTTCATTTTCGAGGGCCCAAAAGTCCTTCGAACAACAACTTGCTAATAGGGCGAATGAAGCGCCAAGAGATCCAGGGAAGCTTCCAGCAAAGACGGAAACTAACCCTAAGGGCCAGTGCATGGCCATCACGACGAGGAGTGGACTCAAAACTGCTGATCCAGTACCTCGCTCGACGCAGACCACCTCGGTCCAGATCCAGTCGAAGAACACCTCGACCGAGATGCCAACCGAGGCGGCGCAACAGAAAGTAGGAGGAACGACAGAAACTTATGTTCCACCTCCTGCATATAAGCCACCACTTCCTTTCCCTCAGTCCAGAGCCAGAGCACATCTAGACAAGCACTTTGGTAAGTTTCTTGACTTGATGAATAAGCTACATATTAATATTCCTTTCCTTGATGCTATTTTAGGTATGCCCGCCTATGGGAAGTTCTTAAAAGAAATCTTATCAAGGAAGAGGAAGCTGGAGGATGTTGGTGAAGTTAGGATGACATCTAAGTCTTCGGAGCTTATCAAGATCATGAAGGAAAAGATGCCACCTAAGTTGAGAGATCCCGGCTCATTTTGCATTCCCATTCAAGTCGGGGATGTCACTTGTGAAGCCCTTTGTGATCTAGGAGCCAGCGTGAGCATCATCCCGCTGGAGCTATGCACTAAGATCGGTCTTGGAGAGCCCAAACCGGTCAAGATTCGACTTTACATGGCGGATCGTTCCATTACCCATCCCGTGGGCATTTTGGAGGACGTTCCGGTCAAGTTAGGTAACTTCTATCTACCTATAGATTTTGTCGTACTTGACATTCCCGCAGATTATCCTGTTCCTATCATTCTCGGGAGGCCATTTCTAGCAACTTCGGGTTGCAATGTGGATTGCAAGAACGCCAAGTTGAAATTCAACGTTGGTGGCGATGAGGTGGAGTTCGCACTACTTGCAGCCATGAAAGGAGAGCAACTAACTGATGATATCTTCAACATCTACGATGAAGAAGAATCAAGAGAATTGGTGAGCTCTATCCTTATTAACGATCCACTCGAAAGAGTTATTAGCTTCAGTTTAATGGAGGAAGGTATAGATGCTTCTTGTGATGCAGATATACGGAGCTTGAAGGCACTGGAAGAAGATCCAGGAGCTATAACTGAGAAGCTGATCCAGGAAACGAAGATTTCCAGCCTCGGATCCAGTAGCAGTACCTCGACCGAGGCGCCTTCTGGACTGAGCGAGGCGTCTGAAGAACACCTCGGTCAACGCCTCTGCGCCTCGACCGAGGTCGACAGCGAGATGATGTCAACTGAGATTGCTGAGAATAACAATTTTTCTACTCCTTTCTCTGACATTCACCCACAGTTGGTGGATCATTCCCTCCACCAACTTTCTGATAATAAAGGTCCTTGGTATGCTAATATTGTGAATTATCTTGTTTGCCAGGAAATACCGCCCGGATTGACGTACTCTCAAAAGAAGAGATTCTTCAAGGAAGTACGACACTACTACTGGGATGAGCCGCTACTATTCAAGCGCGGACCAGATGGGATGCTTCGAAGGTGCATTCCGGAAGATGAAGTTAATAGCGTCATAAGGCATTGTCATTCACTTCCTTGTGGAGGACATGCTAGCACCGATAAAACATGCGCTAAGGTATTGCGTTCCGGTTTCTATTGGCCTACATTATTTAAGGATGTGCAATCTTTTGTTGTTTCTTGTGATGCATGCCAAAGAACAGGGAACTTATCAAGGAGGAACGAGATGCCGCTTAATAACATCCAAGAAGTGGAAATCTTTGATGTATGGGGGATTGACTTCATGGGACCTTTCCCATCCTCCGGAGGAAACCTCTACATTCTCCTTGCCGTTGATTACGTCTCTAGATGGGTTGAAGCCATTGCTTCTCCCACTAACGACGCCAAGGTGGTTGTGAAGTTCTTGAATAGAACTATCTTTCCACGATTTGGAACCCCACGCATTATCATCAGCGATGGAGGAACGCATTTCATCAACCGGAAGTTTAAAGCACTTCTATCGAAGTATGGGGTAACCCACAAGGTATCAACCGCTTATCACCCTCAAACTAGTGGACAAGTCGAGATCTCGAATAGAGAAATCAAGGCAATTTTGGAGAAGACCGTCTCTAGAACGAGGAAGGATTGGTCCATGAAATTGGACGATGCTCTTTGGGCGTACAGGACAGCATTCAAGACTCCCATAGGTACCACCCCTTATAATTTGGTATATGGGAAGTCTTGCCATTTGCCCGTTGAATTGGAGCACAAAGCGTATTGGGCTATCAAATGGTTGAACTTTGACATCAAGGAGGCCGGTGAGAAACGACTATTGGAGCTTAACGAGCTAGAAGAGCTGCGTTTGAACGCCTATGAGAATGCCAAAATCTACAAGGAAAGGACGAAGAGATGGCATGACAAGCGTATCGTTCCAAAGGAGCTTAACGAGGGAGATTTAGTTCTACTCTTCAACTCCCGCCTCCGTCTTTTTCCAGGTAAGTTGAAATCTAGATGGACCGGACCTTATGTTGTGAAACATGTTTTCCCTCATGGTGCAGTTGAGATATGGGGTGAAACTAGCGGAAGCTTCAAGGTCAACGGTCATAGACTTAAGAAGTACCAACCGGAAACGCCGGTTGAGGAGGTTGCACCAATCTACCTCCTTTGAGACGCATCATGGTCCAGCTAGCGACCTTAAATCAAGCGCTTCTTGGGAGGCAACCCAAGGTATTGCTATTCTTTCCCGTTTTCTAGTCTAGCTTAGATAGTTTTTGTTTTTACTTTGCTTTGCTTTGTTTTTGGTGTTCTGGACAGACAACAGGGAGGAGTACATCTGGAAGGACAGAAGTTCGAGAATCTGAGAAGACAGAAACACCTCGATCACTGTCAGAGCATCTCGACCGAGTTGATTCTTGAGGCAACCGAGGCGACTAGGGTTTCTGCAGAACCGCCTCGGTCCAGACCACCTCGGTCCAGTCGAGACCACCTCGACCGAGGTGACAGCAGATCCAGTAACAGTATAAAAAAGGGAAAAATTACTTTCCACTATTTTTTTACCCCATTTCGACCGCGGCGACAGAAGTACCTCGTTCTCCTTCGTTTCTCGCTCGTTTTCGACAATTTCTGCTTCCAAACTGCAATTGAGGGGTAGAGAAATCGATTGCAACTACAGATCTGCAAGAATTTTGAGCGTTTCGACCGAAACGAGGTAAAAACGTTCGAAAACCCTAACTCGTTCGTTTACTGCGTATTGGGCTTTGGTTGCCCTTGATTTTGTTGAGGAAATCCATAAGTACCCCTTAGGAAGCATTTGTAGTGATTTTAGGGGGAAAAGAACTGAAAATCAGAGAGTGGAATTCGAACTGTCTTCGCCTCGGTCCAGTCGGTCTGCACCTCGGTCGAGGTGATTCTTGGTATTTGTCAGTTGACCGAGGTAGTCTGACAGTGTGCATTAGAGATGAGTTCAGATCGCCGTTTAGCTCTGAGAGATAGATCCTCACCTTCCCCTTCTCCTTCCTCATCCCGTCCCTACCGCCCGGCTATCCACGAGAGATGCCGGGTAGATTATGAGAGGATAGCTGGCCGTCCAGTCATCGCACCCCGATTTCTGGATGTGTCAGCTTTTGACTGCCTAGGGTTAGATGCTGACCTTAGGAGGATGATTGCTACAGTGGGGCTGGATCAGTTCACTGAGATCCGAGCCCCCGCCTACATAGAGCCGACACTCGAGTTTGTTAGCTCCTTCTCCTACCTTCCCACAGAGCGATCTGTGAAGTACCGGCTGATGAGCCGGAACTTCATAGTTCCTATAGAGATTTGGAGAGAGATCTTTGGCTTTCCTACCCCCACTGCTGTAGACTTCCCCTCCCGATCCGTAGCTAGGGAGTTCTGGGGACAGATAGCCCACATTACCACTCATGCAGACAGATGGCGCCCTGGAGATTCCAGGGAGAAGGTCATCTTTCACCCAGCCTTCAGACTTGCCCACAAGATCTTTAGTGAGACACTTCTGGCGCGTACTGAGACGTCCCAGAAGATCAGACAGGGGGAGCTCTTTTCGCTTTACTGTATGGTCACAGGAGGCTTCCCAGACTTTGGCTTGCTCCTAGCAGAGGATCTGCATAGGATCAAGGCCAAGGCGAAGGGAGATATTTGCTGTGGAGGTCTAGTCACCCACATCGCCACTTACCATGGGATGGACCTCAGCGTTTGCACATTGGCGGCGGCTCCGAAGCCGCTGGGATTGCAGGAGATGATTACACGGAGGATCCTAGTTCCCCGTGGGCTGACTACACCCTACGTTGCCATGCCTTGGGAGCGGACTGCACCTCAGGGTATCCGCTGGTCTGCACAGTTCACAGTCTTTGATCCGCATTTCTGGCAGACTGCTTGGGATACACTGATGGAGGACTACAGAGAGGGAGCTGCTGCCCCTGCTGAGGCTGCTGAGGAGGCTGAGGATGAGGATGACGACGATGAGACAGTTGATGAGAGAGGAGGCGGCGTCCCGATGGACACAGGTACAGATACAGCTGGGACGAGCGCGCCTCCCATTATTGATTTGGATGAGGATGAGGAGGACACTGAGCCGGCGCCAGCCGCGACGTCTCCAGTCAGACCTGCTGGACGCAGGAGGCGTGGAGCTAGGGACAGAGCTGCACACAGACGGATCGATGACCTGACAGCTCAGGTTATCGACACTTATGCTGCACTATCGCTGGATATCCGCGAGATGCAGGAGAGGCAGCATCATCAGCACATGATGGCTCAGCTACAGTTCCAGCATATCATGGGCTATCCCTACGACCCGACTCAGTTCCCCTACATACCACCACCACCGCCGGATCAGGACTACTGAGGAGCTGCAGGGTTTTATTTATTATATTTTTATGCAGTTCGGCTCTTTATCCGGTGAGTCCTCTTTCATTTAGACTTTTATTATACCCACTGGGACAGTGTGTCTCAAGTATGGGGTATTTATATGTATTATTTGACTACGTGACTATTTTGATGTATGACATTTTATCGGATATTTATATTTATGCTTCACTTTTGCATTTATATGTTTATTTGAGATTGCATGCATACATACAGGTTATTTGATTGAGAAAAATGTCAAAACCGAACCGAAAAAATAAAAAAAATTGGTTTTAAAAAAAAAAAAATATTTTGACCTCGACCGGGGAGATTCTGGCGAAACGAGGCATTTCACCTCGGTTGAACTAAGCACATCTCGACCGAGATGGGCGTAACAGAAAGTTTT
>BSUD01000004.1:136449396-136464718 GCA_033239045.1 Fagopyrum esculentum
TTGTCGTACTTGACATTCCCGCAGATTATCCTGTTCCTATCATTCTCGGGAGGCCATTTCTAGCAACTTCGGGTTGCAATGTGGATTGCAAGAACGCCAAGTTGAAATTCAACGTTGGTGGCGATGAGGTGGAGTTCGCACTACTTGCAGCCATGAAAGGAGAGCAACTAACTGATGATATCTTCAACATCTACGATGAAGAAGAATCAAGAGAATTGGTGAGCTCTATCCTTATTAACGATCCACTCGAAAGAGTTATTAGCTTCAGTTTAATGGAGGAAGGTATAGATGCTTCTTGTGATGCAGATATACGGAGCTTGAAGGCACTGGAAGAACATCCAGGAGCTATAACTGAGAAGCTGATCCAGGAAACGAAGATTTCCAGCCTCGGATCCAGTAGCAGTACCTCGACCGAGGCGCCTTCTGGACTGAGCGAGGCGTCTGAAGAACACCTCGGTCAACGCCTCTGCGCCTCGACCGAGGTCGACAGCGAGATGATGTCAACTGAGATTGCTGAGAATAACAATTTTTCTACTCCTTTCTCTGACATTCACCCACAGTTGGTGGATCATTCCCTCCACCAACTTTCTGATAATAAAGGTCCTTGGTATGCTAATATTGTGAATTATCTTGTTTGCCAGGAAATACCGCCCGGATTGACGTACTCTCAAAAGAAGAGATTCTTCAAGGAAGTACGACACTACTACTGGGATGAGCCGCTACTATTCAAGCGCGGACCAGATGGGATGCTTCGAAGGTGCATTCCGGAAGATGAAGTTAATAGCGTCATAAGGCATTGTCATTCACTTCCTTGTGGAGGACATGCTAGCACCGATAAAACATGCGCTAAGGTATTGCGTTCCGGTTTCTATTGGCCTACATTATTTAAGGATGTGCAATCTTTTGTTGTTTCTTGTGATGCATGCCAAAGAACAGGGAACTTATCAAGGAGGAACGAGATGCCGCTTAATAACATCCAAGAAGTGGAAATCTTTGATGTATGGGGGATTGACTTCATGGGACCTTTCCCATCCTCCGGAGGAAACCTCTACATTCTCCTTGCCGTTGATTACGTCTCTAGATGGGTTGAAGCCATTGCTTCTCCCACTAACGACGCCAAGGTGGTTGTGAAGTTCTTGAATAGAACTATCTTTCCACGATTTGGAACCCCACGCATTATCATCAGCGATGGAGGAACGCATTTCATCAACCGGAAGTTTAAAGCACTTCTATCGAAGTATGGGGTAACCCACAAGGTATCAACCGCTTATCACCCTCAAACTAGTGGACAAGTCGAGATCTCGAATAGAGAAATCAAGGCAATTTTGGAGAAGACCGTCTCTAGAACGAGGAAGGATTGGTCCATGAAATTGGACGATGCTCTTTGGGCGTACAGGACAGCATTCAAGACTCCCATAGGTACCACCCCTTATAATTTGGTATATGGGAAGTCTTGCCATTTGCCCGTTGAATTGGAGCACAAAGCGTATTGGGCTATCAAATGGTTGAACTTTGACATCAAGGAGGCCGGTGAGAAACGACTATTGGAGCTTAACGAGCTAGAAGAGCTGCGTTTGAACGCCTATGAGAATGCCAAAATCTACAAGGAAAGGACGAAGAGATGGCATGACAAGCGTATCGTTCCAAAGGAGCTTAACGAGGGAGATTTAGTTCTACTCTTCAACTCCCGCCTCCGTCTTTTTCCAGGTAAGTTGAAATCTAGATGGACCGGACCTTATGTTGTGAAACATGTTTTCCCTCATGGTGCAGTTGAGATATGGGGTGAAACTAGCGGAAGCTTCAAGGTCAACGGTCATAGACTTAAGAAGTACCAACCGGAAACGCCGGTTGAGGAGGTTGCACCAATCTACCTCCTTTGAGACGCATCATGGTCCAGCTAGCGACCTTAAATCAAGCGCTTCTTGGGAGGCAACCCAAGGTATTGCTATTCTTTCCCGTTTTCTAGTCTAGCTTAGATAGTTTTTGTTTTTACTTTGCTTTGCTTTGTTTTTGGTGTTCTGGACAGACAACAGGGAGGAGTACATCTGGAAGGACAGAAGTTCGAGAATCTGAGAAGACAGAAACACCTCGATCACTGTCAGAGCATCTCGACCGAGTTGATTCTTGAGGCAACCGAGGCGACTAGGGTTTCTGCAGAACCGCCTCGGTCCAGACCACCTCGGTCCAGTCGAGACCACCTCGACCGAGGTGACAGCAGATCCAGTAACAGTATAAAAAAGGGAAAAATTACTTTCCACTATTTTTTTACCCCATTTCGACCGCGGCGACAGAAGTACCTCGTTCTCCTTCGTTTCTCGCTCGTTTTCGACAATTTCTGCTTCCAAACTGCAATTGAGGGGTAGAGAAATCGATTGCAACTACAGATCTGCAAGAATTTTGAGCGTTTCGACCGAAACGAGGTAAAAACGTTCGAAAACCCTAACTCGTTCGTTTACTGCGTATTGGGCTTTGGTTGCCCTTGATTTTGTTGAGGAAATCCATAAGTACCCCTTAGGAAGCATTTGTAGTGATTTTAGGGGGAAAAGAACTGAAAATCAGAGAGTGGAATTCGAACTGTCTTCGCCTCGGTCCAGTCGGTCTGCACCTCGGTCGAGGTGATTCTTGGTATTTGTCAGTTGACCGAGGTAGTCTGACAGTGTGCATTAGAGATGAGTTCAGATCGCCGTTTAGCTCTGAGAGATAGATCCTCACCTTCCCCTTCTCCTTCCTCATCCCGTCCCTACCGCCCGGCTATCCACGAGAGATGCCGGGTAGATTATGAGAGGATAGCTGGCCGTCCAGTCATCGCACCCCGATTTCTGGATGTGTCAGCTTTTGACTGCCTAGGGTTAGATGCTGACCTTAGGAGGATGATTGCTACAGTGGGGCTGGATCAGTTCACTGAGATCCGAGCCCCCGCCTACATAGAGCCGACACTCGAGTTTGTTAGCTCCTTCTCCTACCTTCCCACAGAGCGATCTGTGAAGTACCGGCTGATGAGCCGGAACTTCATAGTTCCTATAGAGATTTGGAGAGAGATCTTTGGCTTTCCTACCCCCACTGCTGTAGACTTCCCCTCCCGATCCGTAGCTAGGGAGTTCTGGGGACAGATAGCCCACATTACCACTCATGCAGACAGATGGCGCCCTGGAGATTCCAGGGAGAAGGTCATCTTTCACCCAGCCTTCAGACTTGCCCACAAGATCTTTAGTGAGACACTTCTGGCGCGTACTGAGACGTCCCAGAAGATCAGACAGGGGGAGCTCTTTTCGCTTTACTGTATGGTCACAGGAGGCTTCCCAGACTTTGGCTTGCTCCTAGCAGAGGATCTGCATAGGATCAAGGCCAAGGCGAAGGGAGATATTTGCTGTGGAGGTCTAGTCACCCACATCGCCACTTACCATGGGATGGACCTCAGCGTTTGCACATTGGCGGCGGCTCCGAAGCCGCTGGGATTGCAGGAGATGATTACACGGAGGATCCTAGTTCCCCGTGGGCTGACTACACCCTACGTTGCCATGCCTTGGGAGCGGACTGCACCTCAGGGTATCCGCTGGTCTGCACAGTTCACAGTCTTTGATCCGCATTTCTGGCAGACTGCTTGGGATACACTGATGGAGGACTACAGAGAGGGAGCTGCTGCCCCTGCTGAGGCTGCTGAGGAGGCTGAGGATGAGGATGACGACGATGAGACAGTTGATGAGAGAGGAGGCGGCGTCCCGATGGACACAGGTACAGATACAGCTGGGACGAGCGCGCCTCCCATTATTGATTTGGATGAGGATGAGGAGGACACTGAGCCGGCGCCAGCCGCGACGTCTCCAGTCAGACCTGTTGGACGCAGGAGGCGTGGAGCTAGGGACAGAGCTGCACACAGACGGATCGATGACCTGACAGCTCAGGTTATCGACACTTATGCTGCACTATCGCTGGATATCCGCGAGATGCAGGAGAGGCAGCATCATCAGCACATGATGGCTCAGCTACAGTTCCAGCATATCATGGGCTATCCCTACGACCCGACTCAGTTCCCCTACATACCACCACCACCGCCGGATCAGGACTACTGAGGAGCTGCAGGGTTTTATTTATTATATTTTTATGCAGTTCGGCTCTTTATCCGGTGAGTCCTCTTTCATTTAGACTTTTATTATACCTACTGGGACAGTGTGTCTCAAGTATGGGGTATTTATATGTATTATTTGACTACGTGACTATTTTGATGTATGACATTTTATCGGATATTTATATTTATGCTTCACTTTTGCATTTATATGTTTATCTGAGATTGCATGCATACATACAGGTTATTTGATTGAGAAAAATGTCGAAACCGAACCGAAAAAATAAAAAAAATTGGTTTTAAAAAAAAAAAATATTTTGACCTCGACCGGGGAGATTCTGGCGAAACGAGGCATTTCACCTCGGTTGAACCAAGAACATCTCGACCGAGATGGGCGTAACAAAAAGTTTTCGAAAACGATTTTTGCTACTTATCTGGATATGACCTCAGTGAAGATTTTGTTTACCTACTGGTTTTAAATTCTTTATGTGTTTGAAAGGTTTTATAATATGTTTAAGTTGCTAAATGCTTTGTTTGAAATTATTAGCATGTTTAATACTTTGTTTTTATCCAAATTATGTTGAATTTGAAGGTTGACACCGCAGGTTAAGTTCTCTCACATTCTTCTTGGAAAGACCAAGGCATTTCATTCTTCTTCTTATTCTTCTTCTTGATCATGCTTAGCCCCTCATATACGTTTTGCCTCCCTTTGCCTATCCGGGAATTTGGAAGCAAGCGAAGTGGTGAAAGCAAGTTAAAGTTGAAAAGTGGGCTGGAAGTGAAAGTGTTAGAAAGCAATAATAGGTTTGGGGAAGTCAATCATGAAGATGAGTAACTCGACACCATTCACATAGCCGGGTGTTTGTGTCTTGCCAAAGTCGGATTGAGCGATATTCCTAAAGGGTCATGGTATGTGCATCAAGGGTTTGATGCATCTCAAGAAATTGATGATTGCGGATTTCCTAGGCTTCGGTTATTGTGCACCTCTGTCCATGCATCCCAAAAAGTAAAGTAAAAGAAAGAAAAGGTGGAATAAGCAAAGCTTATTGGTGGAAGATGTTGCAAGTCAAAGTGAAAGTGAAGTTCATCCTTTTCCCGGATTCTAGCACCACATTACCTTACATACATCCCTACCCTACACGTTTCTTGACCTTTTCTTTTGGGAAGCCCTTGAGACCTTGAGCTTGTTGATTGACTTAGCGGTTTAAACTGGATTATACATGATTAATTTTGATAATTATGATTTATTATGCATTCTATGGTTTTATGCAAAGATGAACAACTTTTCTATATTTATAAAATGTTTTGATCATATTGAGTTTTTAATTCCAGGAAGTATTCTCTTAGAGTGATCTAAGATGGTTGCACACCATAAAATGTTTTTGAAAGACTTTTCATTGATTTTCTTGACTTATAATCCATTCTATCTTGTCTTTTATATAAAGAACTTGCTTGGGGACAAGCAAGGACTAAGTATGGGGTATTTTGATAGCATGAATTATAGTCTATATTTTAGGGTTTGTTTGGACATTTTATCTTTCATAATCTGCATGTTTGTATGTACATTATGTGATTTTACTACCATTTCATCTACCTTTGCGGGAATCGAGGTCTACACCTAGTTTCGTTGTAATTGCAGGTAATATGGTACGTTTTGCATCAAAAAGGAGCAAAAGGAGTCAAGAGTCATTTGGAGCTATATCCAGGAAGCATAGCCATGGATTGAAGATTTGCTTTGGACCAGTTTTGAGAGATTTCACATTCAGTTATGAATCACCTCGGTTGACCAGAGATTCATCTCGACCGAGGCGATCCAGAGACACCGACTCGACCGAGGCGAACACCTAGGACGCGGCGAGAATATTTTATTCTTGGCTGAGATCTTTTAAAATTGGAAAGTGATCTTATATTTTTGGGCTGAGCTTCTGGAAGGAAGGAGATATGCAGAATCATATATTTTACCTATATTTATGGGATAATATCTTTCTAAGATTTCTTATCTTTGGAGGGTTATTTTTCCTATAAAAAGGGTTGGATTTTCCACAAATCCAACATCCGCTATCAGCGCAAGTAATCCGCCTACACCGAAGGAACGCAGCAGCCGCATACTCCAATTTGGGGAGTTGTTGAAGAACCTTTTTGAAGGTTGAAGGAAGATCGAAGATCATAGCTTTTTATAGCTTTTTGGAGGGTTTTGTAAGATTGTCTTCAATTCCTTTCCTTGTTGTCTTGTCTTGTTGGATTATTATCCAAGGAACGCTTTTGTTTGTGATATTTGATTCAGTTATTGAAGTCTTTTCATTAAATTCTTCTTTGTTCAAATATTCACCTACTTCCCTTACATTTAATACTTTCATTATGATGATGAGTGGCTAATTTCCTTGTGTGATTCTAGGGTGATTAGCTGAAGGTTGTGGGAAAAACAATGATAGAATAATCTTAGATTCCAGTAGGATCCTGAAAGTTCGAGTCTTTAACCTTAACCCTAAGCATCTCGTTCGGTTGATGAACATCTCGGCCGGGGTGGAATTCTTCTGACCGAGGTGACTTATCCGACCTAAAACAGAAAGTTAAGTGTTAGAGTTTGCTAAATCCTATTCTTATTACACCTTCCTGGTTCAAAGCAAGCTTAGGATGAGACTTACCCGGTAATTCCTTAGTTTGTGTATCAACGATTATAAGTGTAGGTAATAAAGGTTTATCCTTTATTGGGGTTTGAGTGTGCTTCCATCCCATCTTTGTGAGTTAGCCTGAGACTTACCCGGTAAAGGTTGATTCTATGGTGTGTTAGATTGAGGTTATAGTTCTTTATCTTAATTCCTTGAGACTTACCCGGTAATAGGAGTTACGGTTTAGCATTAGTGTGTAGTGAGACTTACCCGGTGATCTACTCCACTTTAGAAACACCTTCCCCATGCAAAAATCTCAGCTTTGTCCGCTTATCTATAGATCTTGAGTTGGAACCACAACTAGACGCTTTAATCCCTAGAATTGCATGTTTGCTTTATTTGACATCTTATTCATCTTTGATTGTGTTAATTGCTCTTGTGGTTAGCATTGACATTAGCATACCGTATTGACTCTGTTTCACCGAGTCCCTGTGATCGACCCCTGGAATTTTCTTGCTTTTACTACGATTGACCCGTACACTGCGGGTTCGCATCCTTGTTTTAAGCTTAAGTCTAGGGTTATAAATTTAAAGCTTGCACACACCGTTTGGAGCGAACAAGTTTTTGGCGCCGTTGCCGGGGACAGTTCTGATATGTTTAAGTTGCTAAATGCTTTGTTTAAGTTGCTAAATACTTACAGGTTATTTGACTGAGAAAAACGTCGAAACCGAAAAAAAAACAAAATGGTTTTAAAAAAATTTTTGACCTCGACCGGGACAGTTCTGGCAAAACGAGGTGTTTCACCTCGGTTGAACCAAGAACACCTCGACCGAGGTGGGCGTAACAGAAAGTTTTCGAAAACGATTTTTGTGTTACTTATCTGGATATGATCTCAGTGAAGATTTTGTTTACCGACTGGATTTAAATTCTTTATATGTTTGAAATGTTTTATAATATGTTTAAGTTGCTAAATGCTTTGTTTGAAATTATTAGCATGTTTAATACTTTGTTTTTATCCAAATTATGTTGAATTTGAAGGTTGACACCGCAGCATAAGTTCTCTCACGTTCTTCTTGGAAAGACCAAGGCAATTCATTCTTCTTCTTCTTCTTCTTCTTGATCATGCTTAGCCCCTCATATACATATTGCCTCCCTTTACCTATCCGGGAATTTGGAAGCAAGCGAAGTGGTGAAAGCAAGTCAAAAGTTGAGAAGTGGCTGAAAGTGAAAGTGTTAGAAAGCAATAATAGGTTTGGGGAAGTCAATCATGAAGATGAGTAACTCGGCACCATTCACATAGCCGGGTGTTTGTGTCTTGCCAAAGTCGGATTGAGCGATATTCCTAACGGGTCATGGTATGTGCATCAAGTGTTTGACGCATCTCAAGAAATTGATGATTGCGGATTTCCTAGGCTTCGGTTATTGTGCACCTCTATCCATGCATCCCAAAAAGTAAAGTAAAAGAGAAAAAAGTGTGAAATAAGCAAAGCTTATTGGTGGAAGATGTTGCAAGTCAAAGTGAAAGTGAAGTTCATCCTTTTCCCGGATTCTAGCACCACATTACCTTACATGCATCCCTACCCTACACGTTTCTTAAACTTTTTCTTTTTGGGAAGCCCTTGAGACCTCGAGCTTGTTGATTGACTTAGCGGTTTAAATCGGATTATACATGATTAATTTTGATAATTATGATTTATTATGCATTCTATGATTTTATGCAAAGATGAACAACTTTCCTATATTTATAAAATGTTTTGATCATATTGAGTTTTTAATTTCCAGGAAGTACTCTCTTAGAGTGATCTATGATAGTTGCACACCATAAAAATATTTTTGAAGGACTTCTCATTGATTTTCTTGACTTATAATCCATTCTATCTTGATTTCTATATGAGGAACTTGCTTAGGGACAAGCAAGGGCTAAGTATGGGGTATTTTGATAGCATGAATTATAGTCTATATTTTGGGGTTTGTTTGGACGTTTTATCTTTCATAATCTGCATGTTTGTATGTACATTATGTGATTTTACTACCATTTCATCTACCTTTGCGGGAATCGAGGTCTACACCTAGTTTCGTTGTAATTGCAGGTAATATGGTACGTTTTGCATCAAAAAGGAGCAAAAGGAGTCAAGAGTCATTTGGAGCTACATCCAGGAAGCATAGCCATGGATTGAAGAATTGCTTTGGACCAGTTTTGAGAGATTTCACATTCAGTTATGACTCACCTCGGTTGACTCGTGATTCACCTCGACCGAGGCGATCCAGAGACGTCGACTCGACCGAGGCGAACACCTAGGACGCGGCGAGAATATTTTATTCTTGGCTGAGATCTTTTAAAATTGGAAAGTGATCCTATATTTTTGGGCTGAGCTTCTGGAAGGAAGGAGATATGCAGAATCATATATTTTACCTATATTTATGGGATAATATCTTTCTAAGATTTCTTATCTTTGGAGGGTTATTTTTCCTATAAAAAGGGTTGGATTTTCCACAAATCCAACATCCGCTATCAGCGCAAGTAATCCGCCTACACCGAAGGAACGCAGCAGCCGCATACTCCAATTTGGGGAGTTGTTGAAGAACCTTTTTGAAGGTTGAAGGAAGATCGAAGATCATAGCTTTTTATAGCTTTTTGGAGGGTTTTGTAAGATTGTCTTCAATTCCTTTCCTTGTTGTCTTGTCTTGTTGGATTATTATCCAAGGAACGCTTTTGTTTGTGATATTTGATTCAGTTATTGAAGTCTTTTCATTAAATTCTTCTTTGTTCAAATATTCACCTACTTCCCTTACATTTAATACTTTCATTATGATGATGAGTGGCTAATTTCCTTGTGTGATTCTAGGGTGATTAGCTGAAGGTTGTGGGAAAAACAATGATAGAATAATCTTAGATTCCAGTAGGATCCTGAAAGTTCGAGTCTTTAACCTTAACCCTAAGCATCTCGTTCGGTTGATGAACATCTCACCAAGATGAGCTCTTGATAGCATGAATTATAGTCTATATTTTAGGGTTTGTTTGAACATTTTATCTTTCATAATCTGCATGTTTGTATGTACATTATGTGATTTTACTACCATTTCATCTACCTTTGCGGGAATCGAGGTCTACACCTAGTTTCGTTGTAATTGCAGGTAATATGGTACGTTTTGCATCAAAAAGGAGCAAAAGGAGTCAAGAGTCATTTGGAGCTATATCCAGGAAGCATAGCCATGGATTGAAGATTTGCTTTGGACCAGTTTTGAGAGATTTCACATTCAGTTATGAATCACCTCGGTTGACCAGAGATTCATCTCGACCGAGGCGATCCAGAGACGCCGACTCGACCGAGGCGAACACCTAGGACGCGGCGAGAATATTTTATTCTTGGCTGAGATCTTTTAAAATTGGAAAGTGATCTTATATTTTTGGGCTGAGCTTCTGGAAGGAAGGAGATATGCAGAATCATATATTTTACCTATATTTATGGGATAATATCTTTCTAAGATTTCTTATCTTTGGAGGGTTATTTTTCCTATAAAATGGGTTGGATTTTCCACAAATCCAACATCCGCTATCAGCGCAAGTAATCCGCCTACACCGAAGGAACGCAGCAGCCGCATACTCCAATTTGGGGAGTTGTTGAAGAACCTTTTTGAAGGTTGAAGGAAGATCGAAGATCATAGCTTTTTATAGCTTTTTGGAGGGTTTTGTAAGATTGTCTTCAATTCCTTTCCTTGTTGTCTTGTCTTGTTGGATTATTATCCAAGGAACGCTTTTGTTTGTGATATTTGATTCAGTTATTGAAGTCTTTTCATTAAATTCTTCTTTGTTCAAATATTCACCTACTTCCCTTACATTTAATACTTTCATTATGATGATGAGTGGCTAATTTCCTTGTGTGATTCTAGGGTGATTAGCTGAAGGTTGTGGGAAAAACAATGATAGAATAATCTTAGATTCCAGTAGGATCCTGAAAGTTCGAGTCTTTAACCTTAACCCTAAGCATCTCGTTCGGTTGATGAACATCTCACCAAGATGAGCTCTTGATAGCATGAATTATAGTCTATATTTTAGGGTTTGTTTGAACATTTTATCTTTCATAATCTGCATGTTTGTATGTACATTATGTGATTTTACTACCATTTCATCTACCTTTGCGGGAATCGAGGTCTACACCTAGTTTCGTTGTAATTGCAGGTAATATGGTACGTTTTGCATCAAAAAGGAGCAAAAGGAGTCAAGAGTCATTTGGAGCTATATCCAGGAAGTATAGCCATGGATTGAAGATTTGCTTTGGACCAGTTTTGAGAGATTTCACATTCAGTTATGAATCACCACGGTTGACCAGAGATTCATCTCGACCGAGGCGATCCAGAGACGCCGACTCGACCGAGGCGAACACCTAGGACGCGGCGAGAATATTTTATTCTTGGCTGAGATCTTTTAAAATTGGAAAGTGATCTTATATTTTTGGGCTGAGCTTCTGGAAGGAAGGAGATATGCAGAATCATATATTTTACCTATATTTATGGGATAATATCTTTCTAAGATTTCTTATCTTAGAAGGGTTATTTTTCCTATAAAAAGGGTTGGATTTTCCACAAATCCAACATCCGCTATCAGCGCAAGTAATCCGCCTACACCGAAGGAACGCAGCAGCCGCATACTCCAATTTGGGGAGTTGTTGAAGAACCTTTTTGAAGGTTGAAGGAAGATCGAAGATCATAGCTTTTTATAGCTTTTTGGAGGGTTTTGTAAGATTGTCTTCAATTCCTTTCCTTGTTGTCTTGTCTTGTTGGATTATTATCCAAGGAACGCTTTTGTTTGTGATATTTGATTCAGTTATTGAAGTCTTTTCATTAAATTCTTCTTTGTTCAAATATTCACCTACTTCCCTTACATTTAATACTTTCATTATGATGATGAGTGGCTAATTTCCTTGTGTGATTCTAGGGTGATTAGCTGAAGGTTGTGGGAAAAACAATGATAGAATAATCTTAGATTCCAGTAGGATCCTGAAAGTTCGAGTCTTTAACCTTAACCCTAAGCATCTCGTTCGGTTGATGAACATCTCGGCCGGGGTGGAATTCTTCTGACCGAGGTGACTTATCCGACCTAAAACAGAAAGTTAAGTGTTAGAGTTTGCTAAATCCTATTCTTATTACACCTTCCTGGTTCAAAGCAAGCTTAGGATGAGACTTACCCGGTAATTCCTTAGTTTGTGTATCAACGATTATAAGTGTAGGTAATAAAGGTTTATCCTTTATTGGGGTTTGAGTGTGCTTCCATCCCATCTTTGTGAGTTAGCCTGAGACTTACCCGGTAAAGGTTGATTCTATGGTGTGTTAGATTGAGGTTATAGTTCTTTATCTTAATTCCTTGAGACTTACCCGGTAATAGGAGTTACGGTTTAGCATTAGTGTGTAGTGAGACTTACCCGGTGATCTACTCCACTTTAGAAACACCTTCCCCATGCAAAAATCTCAGCTTTGTCCGCTTATCTATAGATCTTGAGTTGGAACCACAACTAGACGCTTTAATCCCTAGAATTGCATGTTTGCTTAATTTGACATCTTATTCATCTTTGATTGTGTTAATTGCTCTTGTGGTTAGACATTAGCATACCGTTTCGACTTTGTTTCACCAGGTCCCTGTGATCGACCCCTGGAATTTTCTTGCTTTTACTACGATTGACCCGTACACAGGGGGTTCGCATCCTTGTTTTAAGCTTAAGTCTAGGGTTATAAATTTAAAGCTTGCACACACCGTTTGGAATTTTCTTAGATCACTCTAAGAGAATACTTCCTGGAATTAAAAACTCAATATGATCAAAACATTTTATAAATATAGAAAAGTTGTTCATCTTTGCATAAAACCATAGAATGCATAATAAATCATAATTATCAAAATTAATCATGTATAATCCAGTTTAAACCGCTAAGTCAATCAACAAGCTCAAGGTCTCAAGGGCTTCCCAAAAGAAAAGGTCAAGAAACGTGTAGGGTAGGGATGTATGTAAGGTAATGTGGTGCTAGAATCCGGGAAAAGGATGAACTTCACTTTCACTTTGACTTGCAACATCTTCCACCAATAAGCTTTGCTTATTCCACCTTTTCTTTCTTTTACTTTACTTTTTGGGATGCATGGACAGAGGTGCACAATAACCGAAGCCTAGGAAATCCGCAATCATCAATTTCTTGAGATGCATCAAACCCTTGATGCACATACCATGACCCGTTAGGAATATCGCTCAATCCGACTTTGGCAAGACACAAACACCCGGCTATGTGAATGGTGCCGAGTTACTCATCTTCATGATTGACTTCCCCAAACCTATTATTGCTTTCTAACACTTTCACTTCCAGCCCACTTTTCAACTTTAACTTGCTTTCACCACTTCGCTTGCTTCCAAATTCCCGGATAGGCAAAGGGAGGCAAAACGTATATGAGGGGCTAAGCATGATCAAGAAGAAGAATAAGAAGAAGAATGAAATGCCTTGGTCTTTCCAAGAAGAATGTGAGAGAACTTAACCTGCGGTGTCAACCTTCAAATTCAACATAATTTGGATAAAAACAAAGTATTAAACATGCTAATAATTTCAAACAAAGCATTTAGCAACTTAAACATATTATAAAACCTTTCAAACACATAAAGAATTTAAAACCAGTAGGTAAACAAAATCTTCACTGAGGTCATATCCAGATAAGTAGCAAAAATCGTTTTCGAAAACTTTCTGTTACACCCACCTCGGTCGAGATGTTCTTGGTTCAACCGAGGTGAAATGCCTCGTTTCGCCAGAATCTCCCCGGTCGAGGTCAAAATATTTTTTTTTTTTAAAACCAATTTTTTTTATTTTTTCGGTTCGGTTTCGACGTTTTTCTCAATCAAATAACCTGTATGTATGCATGCAATCTCAGATAAACATATAAATGCAAAAGTGAAGCATAAATATCCGGTCAAATGTCATGCATCACATAAGTGTCAAATACCTCAATAAACACCCCATACTTAGGACACACTGTCCCAGTGGGTCAAAATAGGTCTAAGGACAGGATACTCACCGAACATAGCTAAACTGCATGAAGAAGTAAGAAACAGCTCCCAGATAAGACCATCTCGGTTGGCGAAGCACATCTCGGTCGAGGTGTTCTGACAGTACCCGAGATGTATCTCAGTAAAGCTCGTTTCCTCAACTTCTCGAAATTTTGTTCTTCCAGTGTAGCTCCTGAACTGTGATCCTTCCTTTTGGAATACCTGGTTGTCGTCTAGAGGAAACAAAAACAAAGCAACTATCTAAACTAAACTAGAAAAGGGAGAAGAAAGCAATACCTTGGGTTGCCTCCCAAGAAGCGCTTGGTTTAAGGTCGCTAGCTGGACCCTTCTCCATAGAATTACTCAATGTACCTTGAACACCATGGAGTGCTCATCACATCCATCAAAAAATTCTTCCAAAAAGGTTCTGGTTCCTAATTTCACCGGCAAATGGTAAGATCTTCCACGTACAAGCTTGTACGGTTTGATTCTCACCGGAATCCTTCTAGCCTTCTTGCACTTCAATGGGACATAATCTAGCCTTGCGTCCCATCCTTTCCTTGATCGAGAAAACAGCTTCTCGAGAATCCTAGTAGCTTCCCCATCTTTAGCATGGGGATGGTACAAGGTCCTTAGCATGCGAGGGACCCCATACTTGAACAAATAACACTTCGTTGCCTTAGCGGTGAAGCGCTTGTTAACTTCACTCCTTATAATCCAAGGAGCACCTTCCTCCAACAATTTCAAGAGAGATTTCATCTTGATCTTAGGAGGTTCTTTCGGAAGAGACCTCCAACTCTCCGGTGCATTCCTGAAAAATTCAGAAATATTAATAGGGAATTCAAATAAAGTAGGAGAATGTACCTTGTAAAGTTCTCCAAGGCTTGAGACAAGTTTCATGTTGGATTGATAATCCACACATGAAATCCCTCCCAACTCAGCTGGTCTTTCTTCCACCTTGACCACAGTCTCAGTGATTTGGCCAAGGTTCGCCGCATCTTCCAGTTCCAGTTTTGCAGATTCTTCTTCCATCTCGGCCGAAATCTCTTCCACCTCGACCGAGGTTTCAACAGTCAGATCGAATTCTTCCACATCCCCCTCTTCCACAAAAGCTTCAGGAGAAACTTCCGGTTCGACCAAAGGAGTTCTTGGAACGTGCAACACTTCCTTATGCTCCTCTTTCGGCTTAGCATAGGATAGGGTGCTTTCCTTGAGCTCCTCCACCTTCTTCATCAACTTCTCCAATCTTGATTCGAGAGAGTCTTCAAAAGGTTGCTCATAAATGTTTTTAGGGACATTCTTCTCATCCCATATCGCAAGTTCACGTTGAATGGCCTCTTCTCTTTCCCATTCATTGTTGAACCAATAGAAGGAGTACTTCTCCTCCAAGTATTCATAATGGTCCGCCCTAGCACTTTGTCTTGCTATCCAGGCTGGATCAAATGTAGTCATCGGAAATCCTGAAAACTACAAAACTCATAGAAAGAGTAGTTAGTAGCAACAGGGGCAAGTGCCCCGAAAGCAAACCGCAACCGGCTCGGTCTAGACCAAGTCCCCGGCAACGGCGCCAAAAACTTGTTCGCTCCAAACGGTGTGTGCAAGCTTTAAATTTATAACCCTAGACTTAAGCTTAA
>BSUD01000004.1:136464728-136636550 GCA_033239045.1 Fagopyrum esculentum
CTGAATCAAATAACACACAAAATCGTTCCTTGGATAATAATCCAACAAGACAAGACAACAAGGAAAGGAATTGAAGACAATCTTACAAAACCCTCCAAAAAGCTATAAAGCTATAGTCTTCAAATCTTCCTTCAACCTTCAAAAAGGTTCTTCAACTCTCTCCCAAATTGGAGTATGATGCGGCTGCTGCGTATTCTTAGCTGTAATCGAGATCGTATGCGGTGTATGCAGCCTCCTCAAATTGTGGAAAATCCAACCCTTTTTATAGGAAAAATAACCCTCCAAAGATAAGAAATCTTAGAAAGATATTATCCCATAAATATAGGTAAAATATATGATTCTGCATATCTCCTTCCTTCCAGAAGCTCAGCCCAAAAATATAAGATCACTTTCCAATTTTAAAAGATCTCAGCCAAGAATAAAATATTCTCGCCGCGTCCTAGGTGTTCGCCTCGGTCGAGTCGGCATCTCTGGATCGCCTCGGTCGAGATGAATCTCTGGTCAACCGAGGTGACTCATAACTGAATGTGAAATCTCTCAAAACTGGTCCAAAGCAAATCTTCAATCCATGGCTATGCTTCCTGGATATAGCTCCAAATGACTCTTGACTCCTTTTGCTCCTTTTTGATGCAAAACGTACCATATTACCTGCAATTACAACGAAACTAGGTGTAGACCTCGATTCTCGCAAAGGTAGATGAAATGGTAGTAAAATCATATAATGTACATACAAACATGCAGATTATGAAAGATAAAACGTCCAAACTAACCCCAAAATATAGACTATAATTCATGCTATCAAAATACCCCATACTTAGCCCTTGCTTGTCCCTAAGCAAGTTCCTCATATAGAAGACAAGATAGAATGGATTATAAGTCAAGAAAATCAATGAAAAGTCTTTCAAAAACATTTTATGGTGTGCAACTATCATAGATCACTCTAAGAGAATACTTCCTGGAATTAAAAACTCAATATGATCAAAACATTTTATAAATATAGAAAAGTTGTTCATCTTTGCATAAAACCATAGAATGCATAATAAATCATAATTATCAAAATTAATCATGTATAATCCGATTTAAACCGCTAAGTCAATCAACAAGCTCAAGGTCTCAAGGGCTTCCCAAAAGAAAAGGTCAAGAAACGTGTAGGGTAGGGATGTATGTAAGGTAATGTGGTGCTAGAATCCGGGAAAAGGATGAACTTCACTTTCACTTTGACTTGCAACATCTTCCACCAATAAGCTTTGCTTATTTCACGCTTTTTCTTTTACTTTACTTTTTGGGATGCATGGACAGAGGTGCACAATAACCGAAGCCTAGGAAATCCGCAATCATCAATTTCTTGAGATGCATCAAACCCTTGATGCACATACCATGACCCGTTAGGAATATCGCTCAATCCGACTTTGGCAAGACACAAACACCCGGCTATGTGAATGGTGCCGAGTTACTCATCTTCATGATTGACTTCCCCAAACCTATTATTGCTTTCTAACACTTTCACTTCCAGCCCACTTTTCAACTTTAACTTGCTTTCACCACTTCGCTTGCTTCCAAATTCCCGGATAGGCAAAGGGAGGCAAAACGTATATGAGGGGCTAAGCATGATCAAGAAGAAGAATAAGAAGAAGAATGAAATGCCTTGGTCTTTCCAAGAAGAATGTGAGAGAACTTAACCTGCGGTGTCAACCTTCAAATTCAACATAATTTGGATAAAAACAAAGTATTAAACATGCTAATAATTTCAAACAAAGCATTTAGCAACTTAAACATATTATAAAACCTTTCAAACACATAAAGAATTTAAAACCAGTAGGTAAACAAAATCTTCACTGAGGTCATATCCAGATAAGTAGCAAAAATCGTTTTCGAAAACTTTCTGTTACACCACATTACCTTACATACATCCCTACCCTACGCTCCAAACGGTGTGTGCAAGCTTTAAATTTATAACCCTAGACTTAAGCTTAAAACAAGGATGCGAACCCGCAGTGTACGGGTCAATCGTAGTAAAAGCAAGAAAATTCCAGGGGTCGATCACAGGGACCTGGTGAAACAAAGTCGAAACGGTATGCTAATGTCTAACCACAAGAGCAATTAACACAATCAAAGATGAATAAGATGTCAAATAAAGCAAACATGCAATTCTAGGGATTAAAGCGTCTAGTTGTGGTTTCAACTCAAGATCTATAGATAAGCGGACAAAGCTGAGATTTTTGCATGGGGAAGGTGTTTCTAAAGTGGAGTAGATCACCGGGTAAGTCTCACTACACACTAATGCTAAACCGTAACTCCTATTACCGGGTAAGTCTCAAGGAATTAAGATAAAGAACTATAACCTCAAACTAACACACCATCTAAGGGAATAGAATCAACCTTTACCGGGTAAGTCTCAGGCTAACTCACAAAGATGGGATGGAAGCACACTCAAACCCCAATAAAGGATAAACCTTTATTACCTACACTTATGATCGTTGGTACACAAACTAAGGAATTACCGGGTAAGTCTCATCCTAAGCTTGCTTTGAACCAGGAAGGTGTAATAAGAATAGGATTTAGCAAACTCTAACACTTAACTTTCTGTTTTAGGTCGGATAAGTCACCTCGGTCAGAAGAATTCCACCCCGGCCGAGATGTTCATCAACCGAACGAGATGCTTAGGGTTAAGGTTAAAGACTCGAACTTTCAGGATCCTACTGGAATCTAAGATTATTCTATCATTGTTTTTCCCACAACCTTCAGCCAATCACCCTAGAATCACAAAAGGAAATTAGCCACTCATCATCATAATGAAAGTATTAAAATATATGGGAAGAAGGTGAATATTTGAACAAAGAAGAATTTAATGAAAAGACTTCAATAACTGAATCAAATATCACAACAAAGCGTTCCTTGGATAATAATCCAACAAGACAAGACAACAATTGAGGGAATTGAAGACAATCTTACAAAACCCTTCAAAAAGCTATAAAAAGCTATGATCTTCAACCTTCCTTCAACCTTCAAAAAGGTTCTTCGAAAACTCCCAAATTGGAGTATGCTGCGGCTGCTGCGTTGTATGCGAGATTTCCAGCTGTAAGCGGATGTCGACGTATGCGGCGTATGCAGCCCCCTCAAATTGTAGAAAATCAACCCTTTTTATAGGAAAAATAAACCTCCAAAGATAATCAATCTTAAGAAGATATTATCCCATAAATATAGGAAAAATATATGATTCTGCATATCTCCTTCCTTCTAGAAGCTCAGCCCAAAAATATAAGATCACTTTCCAATTTTAAAAGATCTCAGCCATGAATAAAATATTCTCGCCGCGTCCTAGGTGTTCGCCTCGGTCGAGTCGGCGTCTCTGGATCGCCTCGGTCGAGATGAATCTCTGAGCAACCGAGGTGATCATAACTGAGTGTAGAATCTCTCAAAACTGGTCCAAAGTAAATCTTTAATCCATGGTTGTGCTTCCTGAATGTAGCTCCAAATGACTCTTGACTCCTTTTGCTCCTTTTTGATGCAATACGTACCATATTACCTGCAATTACAACGAAACTAGGTGTAGACCTCGATTCTCGCAAAGGTAGATGAAATGGTAGTAAAATCACATAATGTACATACAAACATGCAGATTATGAAAGATAAAACGTCCAAACAAACCCCAAAATATAGACTATAATTCATGCTATCAAAATACCCCATACTTAGCCCTTGCTTGTCCCCAAGCAAGTTCCTCATATAAAAGACAAGATAGAATGGATTATAAGTCAAGAAATTCAATGAAAAAGTCTTTCAAAAATATTTTATGGTGTGCAACCATCATAGATCACTCTAAGAGAATACTTCCTGGAATTAAAAACTCAATATGATCAAAACATTTTATAAATATAGGAAAGTTGTTCATCTTTGCATAAAATCATAGAATGCATAATAAATCATAATTATCAAAATTAATCATGTATAATCCAGTTTAAACCGCTAAGTCAATCAACAAGCTCAAGGTCTCAAGGGCTTCCCAAAAGAAAAGGTCAAGAAACGTGTAGGGTAGGGATGTATGTAAGGTAATGTGGTGCTAGAATCCGGGAAAAGGATGAACTTCACTTTCACTTTGACTTGCAACATCTTCCACCAATAAGCTTTGCTTATCTCCACCTTTTCTTTCTTTTACTTTACTTTTTGGGATGCATGGACAGAGGTGCACAATAACCGAAGCCTAGGAAATCCGCAATCATCAATTTCTTGAGATGCATCAAACCCTTGATGCACATACCATGACCCGTTAGGAATATCGCTCAATCCGACTTTGGCAAGACACAAACACCCGGCTATGTGAATGGTGCCGAGTTACTCATCTTCATGATTGACTTCCCCAAACCTATTATTGCTTTCTAACACTTTCACTTCCAGCCCACTTTTCAACTTTAACTTGCTTTCACCACTTCGCTTGCTTCCAAATTCCCGGATAGGCAAAGGGAGGCAAAACGTATATGAGGGGCTAAGCATGATCAAGAAGAAGAATAAGAAGAAGAATGAAATGCCTTGGTCTTTCCAAGAAGAATGTGAGAGAACTTAACCTGCGGTGTCAACCTTCAAATTCAACATAATTTGGATAAAAACAAAGTATTAAACATGCTAATAATTTCAAACAAAGCATTTAGCAACTTAAACATATTATAAAACCTTTCAAACACATAAAGAATTTAAAACCAGTCTGCAAACAAAATCTTCACTGAGGTCATATCCAGATAAGAAGCACAAAAATCGTTTCGAAAACTATTTCAGTTAAACCACCTCGGTCGAGATGTTCTAAGTCAACCGAGGTGCTGCACCTTGATTGGTCAGAGTCATTTCGGTCGAGGTCATAAATTTTTTTTATTAACCAGTTTTTGACGTTTTTCTCAATCAAATAACCTGTATGCATGCATGTAATATCAGATAATCATATAAAGGCAATGAAGCATAAATACGAAAATATCCGATAAATATAATATCATACATCAAAAGTAGTCAAATAACGTCAAGTAGTCAAATAAGTACAAACACCCCATACTTGGGACACACTGTCCCAGTGGGTCAGAATAAGTCTAAGGACAGGATACTCACCGAACATAGCTAAACTGCATGAAGAAGTAAGAAACAGCTCCCAGATAAGACCATCTCGGTTGGCGAAGCACATATCGGTCGAGGTGTTCTGACAGTACCCGAGATGTATCTCAGTAAAGCTTGTTTCCTCAACTTCTCGAAATTTTTGTTCTTCCAGTGTAGCTCCTGAACTGTGATCCTTCCTTTTGGAATACCTGGTTGTTGTCTAGAGGAAAACAAAAACAAAGCAACTATCTAAACTAAACTAGAAAAGGGAGAAGAAAGCAATACCTTGGGTTGCCTCCCAAGAAGCGCTTGGTTTAAGGTCGCTAGCTGGACCCTTCTCCATAGAATTACTCAATGTACCTTGAACACCATGGAGTGCTCATCACATCCATCATAAAATTCTTCCAAAAAGGTTCCGGTTCCTAATTTCACCGGCAAATGGTAAGATCTCCCACGTACAAGCTTGTACGGTTTGATTCTCACCGGAATCCTTCTAGACTTCCTGCACTTCAATGGGACATAATCTAGCCTTGCGTCCCATCCTTTCCTTGATCGAAAAAATAGTTTCTCGAGAATCATAGCAGCTTCCCCATCTATAGCTTGGGGATGGTACAGGGTCCTGAGCATGCGAGGGACCCCATACTTGAACAAATAACACTTCGTTGCCTTAGCGGTGAAGCGCTTGTTAACTTCACTCCTTATAATCCAAGGAGCATCTTCCTCCAACAATTTCAAGAGAGATTTCATCTTGATCTTAGGAGGTTCTTTCGGAAGAGACCTCCAACTCTCCGGTGCTTTCCTGAAAAATTCAGAAATATTAATAGGGAATTCAAATGAAGTAGGAGAATGTACCTTGCAAAGTTCTCCAAGGTTTGAGACAAGTTTCATGCTGGGTTGATAATCCACACACGAAATCTCTCTCAGTTCAGATGGTCTTTCTTCCACCTTGACCACAATCTCAGTAATTTGGCCAAAGTCTTTTGCATCTGCCTTTTCCGGTTCGGCAGGTTCTTCTTTCATCTCGACCGAGGTCACTTCCACCTCGACCGAGGTCTCAACAGCCAGATCGAGATCTTCCACATCTTCTCCCTCAAAAGCTTCAGGAGAAACTTCTGGTTTGACTGGAGGTATGCTCGAAACGTGCAACACTTCCTTATGCTCCTCTTCCGGCTTAGCATAGGATAGGGCGCTTTCCTTGAGCTCTGTCACCTTCTTCATTAACTTCTCCAACCTAGATTCGAGAGAATCTTCAAGAGGTTGCTCATAAGTCTTTTTAGGGACATTAAGTTCATCCCACATTGCAAGTTCGTGTTGAATGGCCTCTTCTCTTTCCCATTCATTGTTGAACCAATAGAAGGAGTACTTCTCCTCCAAGTATTCATAATGATCTGCCCTAGCACTTTGTCTTGCTATCCAGGCTGGATCAAACATAGCCATCAGAAATCCTGAAAACTACAAAACTCATAGAAAGAGTAGTTAGTAGCAACAGGGGCAAGCGCCCCGAAAGCAAACCGTACCGGCTCGGTCTAGACCAAGTCCCCGGCAACGGCGCCAAAAACTTGTTCGCTCCAAACGGTGTGTGCAAGCTTTAAATTTATAACCCTAGACTTAAGCTTAAAACAAGGATGCGAACCCGCAGTGTACGGGTCAATCGTAGTAAAAGCAAGAAAATTCCAGGGGTCGATCACAGGGACCTGGTGAAACAAAGTCGAAACGGTATGCTAATGTCTAACCACAAGAGCAATTAACACAATCAAAGATGAATAAGATGTCAAATAAAGCAAACATGCAATTCTAGGGATTAAAGCGTCTAGTTGTGGTTTCAACTCAAGATCTATAGATAAGCGGACAAAGCTGAGATTTTTGCATGGGGAAGGTGTTTCTAAAGTGGAGTAGATCACCGGGTAAGTCTCACTACACACTAATGCTAAACCGTAACTCCTATTACCGGGTAAGTCTCAAGGAATTAAGATAAAGAACTATAACCTCAATCTAACACACCATCTAAGGGAATAGAATCAACCTTTACCGGGTAAGTCTCAGGCTAACTCACAAAGATGGGATGGAAGCACACTCAAACCCCAATAAAGGATAAACCTTTATTACCTACACTTATAATCGTTGATACACAAACTAAGGAATTACCGGGTAAGTCTCATCCTAAGCTTGCTTTGAACCAGGAAGGTGTAATAAGAATAGGATTTAGCAAACTCTAACACTTAACTTTCTGTTTTAGGTCGGATAAGTCACCTCGGTCAGAAGAATTCCACCCCGGCCGAGATGTTCATCAACCGAACGAGATGCTTAGGGTTAAGGTTAAAGACTCGAACTTTCAGGATCCTACTGGAATCTAAGATTATTCTATCATTGTTTTTCCCACAACCTTCAGCTAATCACCCTAGAATCACACAAGGAAATTAGCCACTCATCATCATAATGAAAGTATTAAATGTAAGGGAAGTAGGTGAATATTTGAACAAAGAAGAATTTAATGAAAAGACTTCAATAACTGAATCAAATATCACAAACAAAAGCGTTCCTTGGATAATAATCCAACAAGACAAGACAACAAGGAAAGGAATTGAAGACAATCTTACAAAACCCTCCAAAAAGCTATAAAAAGCTATGATCTTCGATCTTCCTTCAACCTTCAAAAAGGTTCTTCAACAACTCCCCAAATTGGAGTATGCGGCTGCTGCGTTCCTTCGGTGTAGGCGGATTACTTGCGCTGATAGCGGATGTTGGATTTGTGGAAAATCCAACCCTTTTTATAGGAAAAATAACCCTCCAAAGATAAGAAATCTTAGAAAGATATTATCCCATAAATATAGGTAAAATATATGATTCTGCATATCTCCTTCCTTCCAGAAGCTCAGGCCAAGAATAAAATATTCTCGCCGCGTCCTAGGTGTTCGCCTCGGTCGAGTCGGCGTCTCTGGATCGCCTCGGTCGAGATGAATCTCTGGTCAACCGAGGTGATTCATAACTGAATGTGAAATCTCTCAAAACTGGTCCAAAGCAAATCTTCAATCCATGGCTATGCTTCCTGGATATAGCTCCAAATGACTCTTGACTCCTTTTGCTCCTTTTTGATGCAAAACGTACCATATTACCTGCAATTACAACGAAACTAGGTGTAGACCTCGATTCTCGCAAAGGTAGATGAAATGGTAGTAAAATCACATAATGTACATACAAGTATGCAGAATATGAAAGATAAAACGTCCAAACAAACCCCAAAATATAGACTATAATTCATGCTATCAAAATACCCCATACTTAGTCCTTGCTTGTCCCCAAGCAAGTTCTTTATATAAAAGACAAGATAGAATGGATTATAAGTCAAGAAAATCAATGAAAAGTCTTTCAAAAACATTTTATGGTGTGCAACTATCTTAGATCACTCTAAGAGAATACTTCCTGGAATTAAAAACTCGATATGCTCAAAACATTTTATAAATATAAGAAAGCTGTTCATCTTTGCATAAAATCATAGAATGCAAAATAAATCATAATTATCAAAATTAATCATGTATAATCCGATTTAAACCACTAAGTCAATCAACAAGCTCGAGGTCTCAAGGTCTTCCCAAAGGAAAAGGTCAAGAAACGTGTAGGGTAGGGATGTATGTAAGGTAATGTGGTGCTAGAATCCGGGAAAAGGATGAACTTCACTTTCACTTTGACTTGCAACATCTTCCACCAATAAGCTTTGCTTATTTCACCTTTTCTTTCTTTTACTTTACTTTTTGGGATGCATGGACAGAGGTGCACAATAACCGAAGCCTAGGAAATCCGCAATCATCAATTTCTTGAGATGCATCAAACCCTTGATGCACATACCATGACCCGTTAGGAATATCGCTCAATCCGACTTTGGCAAGACACAAACACCCGGCTATGTGAATGGTGCCGAGTTACTCATCTTCATGATTGACTTCCCCAAACCTATTATTGCTTTCTAACACTTTCACTTCCAGCCCACTTTTCAACTTTAACTTGCTTTCACCACTTCGCTTGCTTCCAAATTCCCGGATAGGCAAAGGGAGGCAAAACGTATATGAGGGGCTAAGCATGATCAAGAAGAAGAATAAGAAGAAGAATGAAATGCCTTGGTCTTTCCAAGAAGAATGTGAGAGAACTTAACCTGCGGTGTCAACCTTCAAATTCAACATAATTTGGATAAAAACAAAGTATTAAACATGCTAATAATTTCAAACAAAGCATTTAGCAACTTAAACATATTATAAAACCTTTCAAACACATAAAGAATTTAAAACCAGTAGGTAAACAAAATCTTCACTGAGGTCATATCCAGATAAGTAGCAAAAATCGTTTTCGAAAACTTTCTGTTACGCCCATCTCGGTCGAGATATTCTTGGTTCAACCGAGGTGAAATGCCTCGTTTCGCCAGAATCTCCCCGGTCGAGGTCAAAATATTTTTTTTTTTTTTTTTTAAAACCAATTTTTTTTATTTTTTCGGTTCGGTTTCGACATTTTTCTCAATCAAATAACCTGTATGTATGCATGCAATCTCAGATAAACATATAAATGCAAAAATATAAATATCCGATAAAATGTCATACATCAAAATAGTCACGTAGTCAAATAATACATATAAATACCCCATACTTGAGACACACTGTCCCAGTGGGTATAATAAAAGTCTAAATGAAAGAGGACTCACCGGATAAAGAGCCGAACTGCATAAAAATATAATAAATAAAACCCTGCAGCTCCTCGGTAGTCCTGATCCGGCGGTGGTGGTGGTATGTAGGGGAACTGAGTCGGGTCGTAGGGATAGCCCATGATATGCTGGAACTGTAGCTGAGCCATCATGTGCTGATGATGCTGCCTCTCCTGCATCTCGCGGATATCCAGCGATAGTGCAGCATAAGTGTCGATAACCTGAGCTGTCAGGTCATCGATCCGTCTGTGTGCAGCTCTGTCCCTAGCTCCACGCCTCCTGCGTCCAGCAGGTCTGACTGGAGACGTCGCGGCTGGCGCCGGCTCAGTGTCCTCCTCATCCTCATCCAAATCAATAATGGGAGGCGCGCTCGTCCCAACTGTATCTGTACCTGTGTCCATCGGGACGCCGCCTCCTCTCTCATCAACTGTCTCATCGTCATCATCCTCATCCTCAGCCTCCTCAGCAGCCTCAGCAGGGGCAGCAGCTCCCTCTCTGTAGTCCTCCATCAGTGTATCCCAAGCAGTCTGCCAGAAATGCGGATCAAAGACTGTGAACTGTGCAGACCAGCGGATACCCTGAGGTGCAGTCCGCTCCCAAGGCATGGCAACGTAGGGTGTAGTCAGCCCACGGGGAACTAGGATCCTCCGTGTAATCATCTCCTGCAATCCCAGCGGCTTCGGAGCTGCCGCCAATGTGCAAACGCTGAGGTCCATCCCATGGTAAGTGGCGATGTGGGTGACTAGACCTCCACAGCAAATATCTCCCTTCGCCTTGGCCTTGATCCTATGCAGATCCTCTGCTAGGAGCAAGCCAAAGTCTGGGAAGCCTCATGTGACCATACAGTAAAGCGAAAAGAGCTCCCCCTGTCTGATCTTCTGGGGCGTCTCAGTACGCGCCAGAAGTGTCTCACTAAAGATCTTGTGGGCAAGTCTGAAGGCTGGGTGAAAGATGACCTTCTCCGTGGAATCTCCAGGGCGCCATCTGTCTGCATGAGTGGTAATGTGGGCTATCTGTCCCCAGAACTCCCTAGCTACGGATCGGGAGGGGAAGTCTACAGCAGTGGGGGTAGGAAAGCCAAAGATCTCTCTCCAAATCTCTATAGGAACTATGAAGTTCCGGCTCATCAGCCGGTACTTCACAGATCGCTCTGTGGGAAGGTAGGAGAAGGAGCTAACAAACTCGAGTGTCGGCTCTATGTAGGCGGGGGCTCGGATCTCAGTGAACTGATCCAGCCCCACTGTAGCAATCATCCTCCTAAGGTCAGCATCTAACCCTAGGCAGTCAAAAGCTGACACATCCAGAAATCGGGGTGCGATGACTGGACGGCCAGCTATCCTCTCATAATCTACCCGGCATCTCTCGTGGATAGCCGGGCGGTAGGGACGGGATGAGGAAGGAGAAGGGGAAGGTGAGGATCTATCTCTCAGAGCTAAACGGCGATCTGAACTCATCTCTAATGCACACTGTCAGACTACCTCGGTCAACTGACAAATACCAAGAATCACCTCGACCGAGGTGCAGACCGACTGGACCGAGGCGAAGACAGTTCGAATTCCACTCTCTGATTTTCAGTTCTTTTCCCCCTAAAATCACTACAAATGCTTCCTAAGGGGTACTTATGGATTTCCTCAACAAAATCAAGGGCAACCAAAGCCCAATACGCAGTAAACGAACGAGTTAGGGTTTTCGAACGTTTTTACCTAGACTTAAGCTTCTGGAAGGAAGGAGATATGCAGAATCATATATTTTACCTATATTTATGGGCGATATGCCGACTCGACCGAGGCGAACACCTAGGACGCGGCGAGAATATTTTATTCTTGGCTGAGATCTTTTAAATTTGGAAAGTGATCTTATATTTTTGGGTTGAGCTTCTGGAAGGAAGGAGATATGCAGAATCATATATTTTACCTATATTTATGGGATAATATCTTTCTAAGATTTCTTATCTTTGGAGGGTTATTTTTCCTATAAAAAGGGTTGGATTTTCCACAAATCCAACATCCGCTATCAGCGCAAGTAATCCGCCTACACCGAAGGAACGCAGCAGCCGCATACTCCAATTTGGGGAGTTGTTGAAGAACCTTTTTGAAGGTTGAAGGAAGATCGAAGATCATAGCTTTTTATAGCTTTTTGGAGGGTTTTGTAAGATTGTCTTCAATTCCTTTCCTTGTTGTCTTGTCTTGTTGGATTATTATCCAAGGAACGCTTTTGTTTGTGATATTTGATTCAGTTATTGAAGTCTTTTCATTAAATTCTTCTTTGTTCAAATATTCACCTACTTCCCTTACATTTAATACTTTCATTATGATGATGAGTGGCTAATTTCCTTGTGTGATTCTAGGGTGATTAGCTGAAGGTTGTGGGAAAAACAATGATAGAATAATCTTAGATTCCAGTAGGATCCTGAAAGTTCGAGTCTTTAACCTTAACCCTAAGCATCTCGTTCGGTTGATGAACATCTCGGCCGGGGTGGAATTCTTCTGACCGAGGTGACTTATCCGACCTAAAACAGAAAGTTAAGTGTTAGAGTTTGCTAAATCCTATTCTTATTACACCTTCCTGGTTCAAAGCAAGCTTAGGATGAGACTTACCCGGTAATTCCTTAGTTTGTGTATCAACGATTATAAGTGTAGGTAATAAAGGTTTATCCTTTATTAGGGTTTGAGTGTGCTTCCATCCCATCTTTGTGAGTTAGCCTGAGACTTACCCGGTAAAGGTTGATTCTATTCCCTTAGATGGTGTGTTAGATTGAGGTTATAGTTCTTTATCTTAATTCCTTGAGACTTACCCGGTAATAGGAGTTACGGTTTAGCATTAGTGTGTAGTGAGACTTACCCGGTGATCTACTCCACTTTAGAAACACCTTCCCCATGCAAAAATCTCAGCTTTGTCCGCTTATCTATAGATCTTGAGTTGGAACCACAACTAGACGCTTTAATCCCTAGAATTGCATGTTTGCTTTATTTGACATCTTATTCATCTTTGATTGTGTTAATTGCTCTTGTGGTTAGACATTAGCATACCGTTTCGACTTTGTTTCACCAGGTCCCTGTGATCGACCCCTGGAATTTTCTTGCTTTTACTACGATTGACCCGTACACTGCGGGTTCGCATCCTTGTTTTAAGCTTAAGTCTAGGGTTATAAATTTAAAGCTTGCACACACCGTTTGGAGCGAACATACCGTCAAATTGGTTTTGGCGAACAAGAGTAATAACTTGAGGGTTAAAGCTAAACCCTTGCACATCTTCAGCATCAAAATTCACGCCCAAGCGGCGTGGTTGTTGTGTTGGATCCATCCGCTGGCCAAGAGTTCTTGGCTCATTATCCACACGTTCGACCCTCACATTCCTAGGTGGAATGCGGCGATTAGCAGCTCCTTGTGGATGGAAAGGATTCTTATTGATCGTGGGATCAATCTCCTCTAACGGTGGCATGGAAGAGTCACTATCATCAGCGGACGAGTGGCTTCTTCTTCTAGTTCTTGATCCCCTCCTTGAGGATTTCTTGCTTCCTTTATTCTTAAGGTCGCTTAACTCCATCCTCATTTGGAACATCGCATCCTGCAGTTTGCTAACTTCAGATTGATGACGATCCGTTTCATCCCGGCGGAGGTTCTCGTTCCATTGGAGTTGAGCCTCCTTCTCCGCCAACTCCGTTTGAAGATCACGTTCGTGTTCTTCGGCCATCTTCTTTTCCTTGCGCTTTTGCCTTAAAGTTTTCTCTAGCTCTTGATCAAGAGGTAAGAGATCTTCGGTGTTCCTAGACCTGCGCATGCACTCAAAGTAATATCAAATAACGAGAGCAAGCTCCCAAGCTTGACAACCGGCTACCGAATTCGGCCGAAACCAAATCCCCGGCAACGGCGCCAAAAACTTGTTCGCCCCTAAAGATGTGTGCAAATAAGCTTTAAATTTATAAAACTAGAATCAAGCAGCGAACCCGCAGTGTACGGATCGACGTAGCTAAGCAAGAATTCCAAAGTATCGAACATAGGGATTTGGGTGGGAACAAATTCGATTGCAGATTATCAAGCGAGTAAATATGAGAGTTTTGCAAGTATTGGGAAAACAACAATCCTAAAGATCCAAGTATCCAGCTGTGGCTATCGATTCAAGATATACTTAATGATATAAAGACAGAGTTGATATATGCAAAGGTATACTAATGTAAGGTAATCGTACGGTGAAGTTCCAAAAACCTTATGTAACTCACCTACAAGACACTCTTTATACAGGTTGTTGAGGCTCAATATAGAAAGATTCTAAAGGTGAGAATTAGTGTCAAATACCCAAACTTGTAACCCAAGGATCAAGACTAACTTAACCGATTGAGGTTGTGACACTCACAATCGAGGTAGAGGTTGTTGAGGCTTCACTACCACCTAGAAAAGACAAGTCTAAACTAAGTTAAAGCAAATCTTTAACTTTGGATTAAAGTAAAAGCAAGCTCGTCGATTTAGGAGAAATTACGGTTAGTTCTTGGTGTTCCACGGTCGTGGACTCAAGAACAGGCCGTAATTTATGGTTTGTCGACGATTTTCTCTAACTCTCAGGATCTAATCTGTTTGCGATCGATCTATCATCATCTAAGCCACAACTATCAACCCTTCACCTTAGTATTGTTAAGGGTTTTTAGCCAATAACAGTCATGTTGATATCAATTCAAGAATTAAAAGATAAAAAGATGAAAACTTTCAAGAACTTTCAATAATCTTCAAACCAATCTCAAAGTCACAATCAAGAACAAGTATTGTCAAAGGATTCAAAATAAAGTAAACAATCACAACCTTAGGAAAGAAGAGAAAACGGGATGTCAATCCGTTTTCCAAATCAAACCTAAACAAGAAGAGAGATCTTCTTGCAAAATCTTCCAAAAGCTTCGATCTTCCGTCAATCCGAAGATCTCAACAGCAATCTCCACCAAAAGTGCGAGATTAGGGTAATTCCCATATGCGAACTTCGATCTCCAATGAGATGATCAATGCTTCCAAGGGAAGGCCAAACGGCGTTGAAATTCTCTAAGCGGAGATGAAGCGTGGATTGCCAAAATTCCTTCCTAAGCCAAGATGACGGAATCTTGCTTCGTCCGTCTTTTTATAGGGCAAGATAAAATATCGGCCCGGCCCAATCTTCAAAAGATCGTGGCTTCAAAGTGTGGCGAAAAGATTCGCCAAGATCACGGTCGTGGAAGTTTCCACGACCGTAATTTAGGGTGTGGATTAGGTCACGGTTTGTACCATATATTCCACGACCGTAATAGTTACTGGAATGCATCACGCTTCTCTTGCAAGGTTCCACGGCCGTGGAACTAAACGTGGTTTGTAATACGGCCGTATTTTAGAGCGTGGTTTAGGGCAAGAACGTGATTCTTCCCTAGCCTCGTGCATTCCTCAAGCTAAACTTCAATTTGCTTCCTAAGAATGTCCTCAATCTATGGACACACTCAATCAACTCCTCTTTTGCTCGATTCCGTTCGGAAATAGCTCCAAATCACCTATAATCAACATAGAACTAGTGTAGACATCCATATCGACAATATAGGTAATACTAGCTCACATATGCAACGAAGTTCAATCAAAGACTATCAATATGAATCAAATACGTTTAGAAAACGTGCCTAAAATATCATAATATTTCATGCTAACAGACACGACAATCAGACCATGGAGAGTCTGCAAGCTCAGATGACAGCTTTGACTACACAACACCAGGCATGGTTGACTGAGTACCAGCGGTCCATGCTTGAGCAGCAGCAAGCGTGGCAGTCCAGTTTCGCATCCTCCATGACCACTCACTTTGACCGCCGTCAAGATGCTTGGCAGGCGGCTCATCAGCAGAAGTTGGAGACTCAGCAGCTGGCTTGGCAAGCTAGCTATGAGACTTCATTTAGAGAGAGGATGGAGGCTCAGGAGGGCCGTATCGACACCCTTTATCGGCGACAGGAGCATTTCTTCAGCCACTTCCTGTACCCACCGGAGGAGGGTCCGGATGGTCCAGCTGGACCATCCCACTGAGGGGTACACTTCTTTTCCTTCTCCCACATTTATCTTTGCTCATTTCCACTTTGAGGGCAAAGTACACTTCAAGTATGGGGGAGGGACATATTCTTGCATGTACAGTTCATTCGTTTTTTTTAAGTTGTTTGTCATTGAGTCTTATGATTTGTAATTCAATTTCCAATTCATATAAAAAAAAGCCAAAGAAAATGAAAAAAGGCATGAAAATCCTTGGATAAACCGAAAACCCGAACAGGCGGTTTAGGCAAAAAGAAGGTAGTCCGACCAACCTTAGGTTGGTGCAAAATTGGACTTGAGGGATGTGAGTTAGAGTGAGAAAAGAAGAAGAGTGTCAAGGTGAAAATCCGAAAGGGCGCCTTGGCAAAATGAGCGACACCGAGTATAGGATTCCCTTCCGGCGTTTGGCGACATAAGAAGGGGAGTCATAAGGAGGTTGTCCGGGTAGGCCACTCTTGGAGCGATAAGGATGGTAGTATTTCCTTTTCTCACATTTCCTCTCTTTTCTTTCTTTTTTTCTTTCTTGGTTTTTCTTTCTTGGTTTTTCTTTTGTTTTCATTATCTTTTCTTGCTTTCCCTTGCTTCCTGAGACCTTGAGTTTAAGTGCTGTCATTTGTTTTACTCGGGACGAGTAAAAGGTCTAAGTATGGGGGAGTTTAATATGTGATGGAATCACTATCATTTAGGGTAGTTCTTAGAGTCTTTTTATTGCATTTGTGTTGGTTTATGCTACTAACTCCTTGGTCCAGAAGAAGAAGACTAAAAGAAGCTAAAGAAGGAGTTATAAGCACTTAGGAGTGAAGATCGATCACGAAGCAAAGCTTTTGCTGTCTTACCGCCCCAGCGGGTCCTTTCATCCGCCCCTGCGGGTGACGCTTTCCACTGGAGCGCCCCCTGCGCCAACCAAGAAGTGTGTCACCGCCCCCGCGCCACTCCATTGGCGCCCCTGCGGTGACCTACCCTGAAGAGACGAAGACCAGCTCCCCTGCGCCTCCCACTGCGCCTTGCCTGCGCCTCAACCTAGAAGCTGGAAGACGAAGAGGTTGTGTCACCGCCCTTGCGCTGACATAGGAGCGCCCCTGCGCCTTGGCATCAGAAACACCAGGAAGTCGAAGGGTCAGACATTGAAGAGAATTAAAGATCCGCCCCATCGGAATGTCTTGGCCGCCCTTGCGGTCTTGAAGAAGATCAACCGATTCTGCCTAAACCGCCCCTGCGGTCCCTGAAGGCTGCCCCTGCGGTTTAACGCCAGAAGCTTTACTCCGGCTATTTACTCCACCTTTATGGCATTAAAGGTGGATGTTTAAGGCCGGCCATTTACTCCTAATTAAGTGTCTTTTGTAGTATAAATAGTCCTTGGCTGATTGCTAGAATCATCCAGACTTTTCCCACAAAAATCCATTTTAAGATTAAGTCTTCCATTGTAATGAGTTGCTAACTCCCTTGCTACATTGGGTTGGTTTGAAGCTGCATTGTTACTTTGGTTGTAACTTCTTTTTAATATAAGTTTTTATTCAGTAATGCTTTGTGTTTCCTTGATCTTCATCGTTTAATTGCATGTTTACTATTGCTTGAGATTGATCACCTTAGGTTCTAAAGTGCATGCAAACAACTAGGATTAATAGGTTCCGGGTTCGGGTCTTTAATCTAGTAGTCACTTTAAGTAATAACGGGTTGTAATTACTTAAAGAAAAGGAACACAAATATAAAGATAAGTTTAACGGTTTTAATCTTCTCTTTATATCCCTTAGTCTTTGTTTGAAAGCTAACTTGTGATTTGTTCTTGTAGGTTTACGGAACACTAACCTGTTAAGTTGTGTTGATGCCGGTTGGCTCAACACATATGTATGATCGAGATGGGAGATTACTCAAAAACTTGTAAACGGAACACACCAAAGTAGCAATTGCATGCTTAGAATCAACCTAGTGTAGATTCACCCATCATTGTCTTACTTGTTGCGTTAATCGTTTCTTTTCTTAAAGTTTTTGTGTGCAACCAATTCAACCAAACCCCCCGCTTTCTGTTACTTGTCACTATAATTAATAATTGCATCTAAAACCTCAAACTCTCTTGGGTTCGACCTTTACTTATTCACTATACTTGTTCTTAGTGCTAAGTCGGGATTTACTTTTGATTGGGTATAGACGACCATAGAATATACTTTCAGTCAACCATTTTACCCTTAATCCCAAAACTCTCAAAAATCCCATAATATATACCCAAACTTTTCCTTGGAACCTAATTTCACAATCTAACTCTTAAGATCAAGTTTAGGTAGAAACTAGAAGATTACTAAATTTCTTGCTTCCAAATAAGGTCATTAGGGTCCAATTTTGGCTTATGATACGAGACTCAAATAAAAATATAAAAATTCTAAGAAAATTATCTAAGCCTTCTATGATATGCATACTACTCATAAGAGCAAAGATCTCTCAAACAAACTAAACAACAACTCCTACACAAGTCTCCAAAGTTGGTTCCAAAATCCAGGAGTTCTATACTTAGCCAAAATTTTCTCTACTCGAAAAATTGTCCAACATCCCTACTTTGAAACCTTATAACTTTTAATCTGACCGTTGGATCGTTCTAAAACTTTAATACATCAAACAACATATATCCACCTACAACATATCAAAAACTCAACGGTGGATGTTCATTCTAAGGCATAAAAAGCTATCATCAAAGTTTGTGGTTCCAGCACTTAAATTCTGGAAAATAAAGAGGGATTGCAAGGGATGTCTACTTCAATTCCTACTACTCACATATCCAACAATAAAAAAAACTCTTATATGTCTCTAGTTCGAACCCGGTGAACAACATACAGATGGGTTTTAAAACCTCAAGTTCTAAGGTCCTACTTCAAACTCAAGAAGTAAGAAACCAAGTACTAGCTCTATAACCTGCTATGTTTTTAGAGTGGCAGAAGATCAAGAAGGAGCTTAGATAAGGGCTTACCAACAACAACGATGTGGTTCTTCGGTACGAGTTATTGGCTCGTGATAAAGGGAGCGAGAAGATCCGGTTGCTGCGTTGCTAGGACCGAAAAGGAGGTTACTGCATATTAGTGCTTACATGTACAAGGGAAGCAGACAAGGTAAGGTTATGAGTCCTTACCTGTATCGTTGGTACAGTGGTCGAAGAGGGACTGGATCCTAGTTCCGGCATCCGCTTTGACAGGGACGTGCAGAAGGTCAGTAACGAGATGGACGTACCGGTATTCGAAAGGGCTGGAGAAGTAGAATTCCGTCCATGCATGCTCTCAACGTTGTCGGCGATTGGAGTACTGCGAGGGCTTTGCAATGCTAGACGGCTGGGTCCGTTGTCGCCGCCGGTATGACGCAGAGATGACGCAACCCTGGCAACAGTTCCGATCAGGTGCGGTTGTGACGGCTGGGCAGAATGAAGAGAGGGATGGTCGGCCTCACTCGAGCAAAATGAGAGAGAGGTGGGGTTGCTAGGGCCTTTGTGAAGTCGGGCTTGGAAACGAGGCTTGAGTGGTTTAGGAGGCAGTGCAGATTGGTTTCCTCCATTTCGTTGTGATCGGTCGATGACGAAGGAAGGTGCAAGCTTGCAGGCGTGATTTCGCTAGCTATGACATTGAGGTGTAGAGGAGCCGTTTGTGCTGAAACGTAAAGGCAGGGAAGGAAGGTTATGGGCCGGCTATCACTTAACCCTTCTGGCCCATTAACTTCTTGCTCTCCTAAAGGGCCCGTAGTCATGTACATGGATCTATTGGATCTATACCCAAGGGTTTCATCTACACTACTTGAGAACTAAAAAAAAGTTTAGAAATATTTAATGTGATCAATCTTACCATAAAATAATATAAGATAATTAAGTGAAATTTTATGTGGTCAAGCTCATCATCTTAAAAGATTACGTCGAGGAAAGAAACTAGGTACGATGTACAGATCAAGCCGGTCAAAGTCCAGTTTGACTCGAAATACTCGGAAATAAATTTTTGGATATTACAGATTGCCGGAAAGGAAAACTCGCCGGAAGGGTTGAATGGTTGAGCAAGACACTGGTTGCCGTCAGAACTCTTCGTTATTCGATTGCCCCTTCTCTCAATCTCTACACAGTGTCTATGGAACTTGCAAGGAAGACACGAAGCTGAGGGCTGACGGCCGAGGGGCGTGAAGAGAGGAATCATAGCCTTATAATTCAAAGACACCAATTGTTTTTAATTTAGACACCAACTTATACGCGTACTAGTTTATAACCCGCACTATATATTGGACTTTTAACACTACAACATTTAGAAGTATTTATAACGTTCAAAAAACGCTATGATATGCATTCATAGCGTTTTTATAAATATTATGACAGAGCCCGCTATAATAGGGTCACAACTTTTCATAGTGTTTGTGCAAACGCTATGAAAAAGATGACTTAGTATAGCGTTTCAACAAACGCTATGGAAAAGTAGACATTAATAGCGTTTGTGAAAACGCTATGAAAAAGTGGACCTATTATAGCGTTTCATCAAATGCTATGAAAAAGTGGACCTATTAATAGCGTTTGTGCAAACGCTATGAAAAACTGTACATTAATAGCGTTTACTGAAACGCTATGGAAAAGTGAAAAATAATAACGTTTCCTCAAATGCTATGGAAATAATGTCATTTATAGTGTTTATAAACGCTATGAAAACGCTATAGAAACCCAATAATAGCATTTTCGATAAACGCTATGAAACCTAACAATAACATTTTCTCTAATTGATATACGAATCCAATAACGACATCACACAAAAACCACAATGTTTCATTTTTAAGTTTCAAAATAATACAAAAAATGAGTAGTTTAAAACAATTGATTACCAAAAGAACATAGTTTGACAATACTTATCTAAAATGGATAACCATCTAATGTCATTTCATATTATAACAACTTTGTCTAATGGTCATGTAATTATTGTACCAACAACATCTTCAATGCACTCTAACTCAAATGAGTGCTACCTCTACTATTCTCTCCATCTCCTTTGCTTCATAGCAACCCCTCAGATCCCTATCTGCCACCATATCCACTTTCTTTTCCTCATATAGTCTCTTCACCTACATCCCATCAGAACAATCGACAATCACCACTGTTTTTTGTTTTTAACTAACTAATAACTAACTCACTGCTAAAAGAGCTTACCGTGTCAAGAATCATTCCCTTTGGAGCACCTAGCGGTTGCTTATGTCCGGTTATGAGTTCCAATAGTAGTATTCCGAATCCAAACACATCCGTTTTGTCTGAGGATTTGTCCAATCGATAGATACTCTAGTGCTATTTGTAGCTCTCTAAATGTGAACCTCCTCAAATGACCCATATCAAATTCGTATTCCTGCAACGTACTGAACATCCAAACATTTCAGCATCCACCTGTTCCATCAGTAAAAGCACAAAAGAGAAGAAAAAATTTATTGTAGAACATGTAAGTACCGTGTGCTTCCCATATTAGACGAGATCTACAACAATGCACCCAAAGTAGCACAGAGACTACAATGCAACCAGAGGGATTGCCCACTACCGATGATGACTTGCTTTCTCAAATGAACCTGTCTCTAAATGCAAATTATCAAATATATTCTCTGTTCGCTCAAAAAGTGTGTGCGTCAAAGTCTTAAATTTATATCTAGAACTCAAAGCAAAGCGAACCCACAGTGTACAGATCGGTTGTAGTGAGGTAAGAATTCCAGAGTCGAACTCAGGGATTTGGTGAGAGTAAATTCAATTTCAATTATCTAGCGAAAATGCAAAAAGCTTTTGTGATCAAATAAGGGTAAAATGATTCCAAGGATTCAAGTATCCGATTTCAGCTTTTGATTCAAGACACTTCTATAGATATAAGGACAGAGTTTATATTGCCAAGATTATGTGTTCAAAGGTAGGTATCGTACGGTGAAGTTCCAAAACCTATATATCTAATCTAAAGGTTCTCTCTATAAGGGTTGTTGAGGCTGCAATATAGAAAGATCTAAAGACAAGAATTATGTTCAAACTAACTATCTAAAACTCCAGGATATGACTCTCCGAAGTAAAGAATAGAAAGCACACTTAGAATCTTAATAAAGGATGTTGAGTCTCTCTATTACCCAAATCTTGTAATCTTAATCTATTAAATGTAGAATCAAGTTTGAAGTCTCTTCATACACTCAAATAGAGGTTAAAAAGGTTAAACAAGGTTGGGATTTAGGCAAGGATTAGTTTTGGTTAAAGATTAATTCAATTAAAGTTCGTCAGAAGAATAAATCGTGTTGTTCATCATTAAATCGGCCGATTTACTCAAGAACACCCCGATTTTCCTGTTATTGCAAAACTAAAATCTAAACTCTCAGGGTCCTAATGTTTGAATGAGTTCAGTCTATCATCATCTAAGCCTTAATCATCAACTATTCTCCCCAGAATCACAATGGTTTTAGCCAACCATTTTCAAAATCAAATCAATTCAAAGGTTGAGTGAAATAATGCAATTAAACCCGAATCTTGAATAAAAACTCAATAACCTTCAAATCTGTAAACAATTCTCGAAACTGATCAATGTATCTCTTAAGTAACTCAAATTCGTGTTCAAAAACCACAATTACTTCAATGGAACAAAGAAATCTCACAAACTATGATCAAGATTGTCTTTCCGGCTAAATTGCTTCAATCCTTTTCCAAGAATCTTCAATCTCTCTCAAACGTGTAAAGATTTCCCGCTGCGGCCTCCTCGTTTTCGTTCGTAGGGTTCCAACCTATAGTTTCTTGCTAATGGGCCGTTTGGCAAAACCGTCCTCTAGTCCAAAAGAATTGGGCTTTGTGTCGTCTTTATCATTTGGCCGAAAAACAAAGGAAATCGATCTAGTCGATTTATACACAAAACCGTTCAATTTCTAAAGAAGAAAATCGTCCGATTTATATGTATAATGGCACGATTTTCTTCAACAGAAAGTGCTCTTCTTTTGGCTCGTCTTCTTTCTCTCTTTTATGCTTCTCCTTTGCAACTCCTTAGCTCTTTGTGATCCCTCTAAGACTTCTTTAGCTTCCTTAATGACCTTAGGTGCTCCTTGCTCCACTTTTGCTTTCAATTCCACTCCATTTACCTATAATTCATCAAAAACTCGTGTAGACCTCTATTTCCGACATTTTGTTGAATAGAACATAAAAGGTACACAAAATCTCTCTAAATGCAAGGTAAATTAAGGTAATCATCTACAATATGCATGAATATAATGGTATATAATTCATGTCATCATTCTCACTCAATTTTAATTATCCATGTCCATGGACAAGTATGTCAACATTCAACATTTTGTATTAACAAGTACCATTAGGAGCTGCTCATGCAAATTTGTGTTAATGATGATGTACAAAGGAAGTTGTTCCCTGTTATACTACACTCAAAAGTATTCATTGAAACCTGTAAAAGGGAAACATCTAAGAACAAGATACAAATGGCCAAATCAATAATTTGTGCAACTTCTTGAGCTTTAATCCTAGTAAAAACAATGGACACTAGCTTAACAGTTGAACATTTATATTCATTGTCTTCCGCTATGCCCACATATGTGTCCATTATATTATCAAAAAACCGCTATACATTTACAATTCTCCTCACATACAAGAACGAAAGATCTGTAAGATCTGCAACAGTTATTAGCATATGTTCAGACAACTCATTTCTACTAAGCCGCCTAACAATGCAAAACCAAAAGATAAATACACAAAGGTTACACAAAGACAGAGGGAAATAGTGAAAGAAATATGCACGAGTCATAAGTTGTTAGATGCTTATAAGTACTTCAGACGACCTAGGAAACCAATGGATTCACCTAAAGCACTCTTTGTATCCCAACCATCAAGCATATGGTACTCATCCCTCATCCTAGTCTTAATTTTATTATTTGCATGATTTAATAAAAGTTATAACTTTACTGTTTACATAAGGATCAACGGAGTTCATACCTTAACAAAAACCTAGAGTCGGATTCACTCTAGAGACAATCCTCGTCACCGTGCCAACAACAAATCTCTCACACAACAGTGATTGGATCCCTTAAAATTGAAGAAGAAAAATAAATAAAGCTCTAGAACACAGATTTAAGCTGAAGGCGAACAAGTAAAAGACTACTTCAAAATAAATAAATCCCTAGACACGGGTTCATACATTTTCTAATTTGTTTTTTAAAAACAATTTCTGATCTATTTAGTGCTGTCATTTTTTATAAGAAAACAGATCCTGCAAAGTATAGGTTTACAGTGTTGTTGTTCGCTCCAAAAGGTGTACGCAAAAGTCTTAAATTTATAAACAAGACTAAAAGCAAAGCGGACCCGCAGTGTACGGATCAATCGCATCAATAGAAAATATTCCAAGGTCGAACACGGAGATTTGGTGAAATCAAAATCAAAATAAGCAATCTAGCAAGAAAATATGTGTAAGATCCTAGGTTTTTGCCTGCACCGCCCCTGTGGTGAAGAGGGCCGCCCCCGCGGCTGTGAGATCCGCCCCTGCGGATCGTGCGACAGATCGCGCCGATCTGTTTTCGTCGTTTTATCTTTCTTCCATAGATAGAATACCCGATATTCTATCTTATGGGCCGGTTTCCCTGTTTTCTTTCTAACCCTAGACGCCCTTCCCGTCTAGCGTTCCAGCCCTCCCTATATATTCTCTTCTTTCTCCCCTTTTTCCCGCTTCTTGCTATCATCTTCTTCAACCCTAGAGAGCTGCAGCCGTCCTTTCTTCCTGCAATCCCGCTGAACGTGTAAGTGCATCTTTTCTGGTTCTTCCTCACGTTCCTTTACCGCTACATGCCCTCCCTTCTGTTTTGGTTTCTTCCTTTCGTTCTTCTCTTTCCTTCTTCTCCAAGGATCAAGCATGAGCCTTGATTCTTGTGGAGTGTTCCGTTGTTGACCCTTTGTTGTTCTCAGGCTCTCTGGAGTGGAGTCTCGACGTGTTGGAACCAAAGGTTCGAGCTTTGGTTGCCCCTGCTGTGAGATCTGTCGAAGAGAAGTCCGACAGTAGCTTCTGACGAAGATCCACCTCTGCGCCTGCACAGAGCCGCCCCTGCGCCTCTATCACTGCCGCCCCTACGTCTGTGTTAGCATGAAATATTGTGATATTCTAAGCACATTTTCTAAGTGTATTTGATTCATATTGATAGTCATTGATTGAACATTGTTGCATTTGTGAGCTAGTTTGCCTATATTGTCGATATGGATGTCTACACTAGCTTTATGTTGATTATAGGTGATTGAGAGCCATTTCCGAACGGAATCGAGCAAAGATGAGTTGATTGGGTTTGTCCATGGATTGAGGGCATTCTTAGGAGCAAAATGGATGTCAACTTCAGGAATGCACGAGGCTAGGGAAGAATCACGTTCTTGCCCTAAACCACGCTCTAAAATACGGCCGTACTACAAACCACGTTCAGTTCCACGGCCGTGGAACCCTGCAGGAGAAGCGTGGTTCATTCTAGAAGCTTTGACGGTCGTGGAATCCATGGTTCAAACCGTGTTGATTTCCACGCTCTAAATTACGGTCGTGGAACCTTCCACGACCGTGATCTTGGCAATCCTTTTCGCCACATTTTAAGCCACGATCTTTCAGAAGATTGGGCCGGGCAGTTATTTTATCTTGCCCTATAAAAAGACGGACGAAGAGAGATTCCGTCATCCCTGCTTACATCATCGCTTAGAGACTTTCGCCTACGCCGCGACTTAGAGATTTCTGCGATTCTTGCAAAAGACGTAATTTACGCTCATCCTTGGAGCTGCCCTAATCTCGCACTTTTGGTGGAGATTGTTGTTGAGATTTCCGTAATTAACGGAAGATCAAAGATTCGGAAGGTTGTTCGCAAGAAGATCCCTCTTCTTGTTTAGGTTTGATTTAGAAGACGGATTGACATCCCGTTCTTCCTTCTTATCTACGATTGTGGTTGTTTGTTCTATTCCGAATCTTGTGACGATATTAGTTCTTGATTGTAACATTGAGATTGGTTTGAAGTCTATTGAAAGTTTTCGGAAGTTTTCATCCTTCAATCTTTTAATTCTTGAATTTGATATCAATATGATGGTTATTGGCTAAAAACCCTTAACAATTCTAAGGTGAAGGATTGATAGTTGTGGCTTAGATGATGATAGATCGATCGTAAACGGATTAGACCCTTAGAGAGAATCGTCGACGAACCCTAAATCACGGTTTGTTCTTGAGTTCCACGACCGTGGAATCTCAAGATCCACCCGTAATTTCCCTTAAGATTACGAACCTGCTTTTACTTCAATCCAAAGTTAAAGATTTGCTTTAACTTAGTTTAGGCTTGCCTTTCTAGGTGGTAGTGAAGCCTCAAAAACCTCTACCTCGATTGTGAGTGTCACAACTTTAATCGGTTTAGTTAGTCTTGATCTTTGGATTGTAAGTTTGGGTATTTGACATCAATTCTTACCTTTAGAACCTTTCTATATTGAAGCCTCAACAACCTGTATAGAGAGTGTCTTGTAGGTGAGTCATATAAGGTTTTTGGAACTTCACCGTACGATTACCTTACATTAGTATACCTTCGCATATCTTAACTCTGTCTTTATATCATTAGTAAATCTTGAATCAATTGCCACAGCTGGATACTTGGATCCTTAGGATTGTTGTTTTCCCAATATTTGCAAAACCTCTCATATTTACTCGCTTGATAATCTGCAATTGAATTTGTTCCCACCCAAATCCCTGTGTTCGATACTCTGGAATTCTTGCTTAACTATATCGATCCGTACACTGCGGGTTCGCTTGCTTGATTCTAGTTTTATAATTAAAGCTTATTTGCACACACGTTTAGGGGCGAACAGCCTGCACAGAGACGCCCCTGCGCCTCTGTCACTGCTGCCCCTACGCCTGCACAGAGACGCCCCTGCGCCTCTATTCAGCCGCCCCTGCGCATCTGTCTAACCGCCCCTACGGTTTCTCTGTAGTAACTCCCGTCTTTGGTGAGTTGCTTCCTTTCCTTCTTTTCCTCGTTCCTTCCTTGGTTCCTTAAGGTTGTTCCTTGTTCCCCTGAGTTGTTGTAAGACTAAGGTTGAGCCCTTAGCATGTGTTGATCTCTTAGAGATCTTTGAGACTTGAAGTCATAGACTTCTAGCAACCGGTTCGTTCCTGATCCATGTTGCTTGTTCGTATAAGCTTTCCTTGCTCCTTTCCTGAGGGAAACTGAGCTTCCTTGTGTGTTTCTAAATTGTTCACTGATCTCTTGTGTTACCTTCGTGTGAGGTAAGTCCCTTGGACTTACTTAGCTTCATTCCGTATATCCGTTGGATTGTATTGGCTTGTTTGTGTTGTTTATCATATTTATAACGGATAATTGGAAATAGGATTCACCCTTTGATAACCTTAATTGGCCCAAGCGTATTATAACCGGGTGGTGACCACTTGTCTAGTTCTCTAGGAAACTAGAATGTGCTCTTGCAACCCAGACCCATAGGTAACGGATAGTACTAATCTATTCCTATTGGTAGATGGAAGCGGAGGCGAGTTTCAGGAGATTCTCGTGGGACAAAAGAAGTTGAATTAGTAATGGATAACCTTAATGAAAGATAATAGTCGGTTGATGTGTAAGCATGCTATGTGTTTTCTTTACATTATGTGTGTTTTTGCCTTTACACTCTTGCTTATACCTAGAATGTTAGCTAACAGTTTATACCGTCGTTGTAGATGTTCCGCAGGTTCAGGATGCTGCTGAGTGATCCGGATGGTGTGGTCAGTCGGGGTTCCCGTACATTATAGGACGGGATCGGGTTTTTGTTTCGTTTGTTGTTTCTCTTTTGTTTTGAACCCGGCTGTGGAGTTTTGTGTTTTCTTTTGTCTTTTGGTTTAAACCTTTGGTTTTATATTGAGTTTTGTTTTCATTCGTCTGTGCCTTGTTGTAAGATCCGTTTGCTGTTGCTACTCTGAGGGTCGGGACCCATTGTGGTGTCCTAGCCCGTCGCGCTTCGAGTTCCCAGAACTTCGGGTGTTACAATATGGTATCAGAGGGGAAGTTGGCAACAATTACACTCGAAATCTTCTACAGGTCGGATGGATAAATAAATAGAACCCGCAAGGGGTCTAACGTTTTCAAAAGGGGGTTTTTGTTTTTAAACCGTTGGTCTGGGATAGATGTACGGGCGACCACCATTACCTCCGCGGATCTCAGCAGTTTAGTTTCTTTTGTTGACCTTTATATGCGCTTTTCTTGGATTATGCTTTAGCTGTAGCGTGACCTTATATCTATATATATATATATATATATTCTTATATATCTATCCTTATAGCAGATGGCACGCACTAGGACTTCCGCTGCTATAGGGCGAGGAAGGGGTCGACCACCACTTTCACCTGCCGTCCGTGGACGAGGACGTGCAGGAAGACCTCCACTAGCTAGAGGTCGGGGTCAAGCCCCAGTTGCCGATCCGCCTATCGCTGAGGCGTTTGCTGAAGAGGTTTCCGAGAGCATTGTTCCTGAGGCTGGAAATGGGACCGCTGCTAGGTTTGGAGCACTGAGAGCGCCATCAACAAAGTCCGCACGAGTGTCTATCGGAGCTTCTGCATTTCGCGACTATGTGCAGAGGGTTGAGGAGGCTATCAGGACTGGAGGATCAGCACCAGTGCCGCTAGTTCCTGCGAGATCAGCTGAGGTTTCGCAGAGAGCTACACAAGTTGTTGCCCCGCCTACTGGAGTTGTTGAGGTTGTTAGAGCGTCAACTGAGGCAAAGGAGCCAAAGCCTGACAGCTGGATGAAGGCTTTTGATCAGCTGAAGGTTCCCGTCTTCGTGGGAAGGACTGACTTGGAGGTGGAGCAGTGGTTAGGACAGGTGGATTCTGCTATGGAGGCTATCGGTTGCCCTAAGGGACGTCGAGTCAACATAGCACAGACGCTGCTGAATGCTCAAGCTCACTCTTGGTGGAGGACCGTTCGCAGTAAGGTCACCAGTTATGAGCAGATGAAGACAGTGATTAGGGATCGCTATTGCCCTGCAGCCATGAGGAGAGACCCTCTTCAAGATTTCCTTGAGGCTGGATTTGAGGATTTGCCTATTGCTGAGATAATCCTCAAGTTTCAGGACGAGTTGGCGTTGTTAGGTCCGTCCGCACCACCGGAGGATCAGCATGTTTACCTTTTCTCTCGGAGGTTGAGAGAATCGACACGCTCTTACCATACTGGTTTCCGTTGTGAATCTTTGACGGACTATCAGGATAGAGCTTCTACGTATGAGAGAGACCGACCGGGTCAAAGGAGAGCTTCTCAGACAGGATGTTCTAAGAAGAGATAGAAGACTGGATCAACCAGTGCTGGTGGAATAGCTGGTTTTGGGCGTAGTTAGACTTCTAGACGTCCTAGTTTCCAGCAGAGTTTTGATAGAGGACAGCAATGTCATAATTGCGGAGTAGCTGGACACATCCGAGCTGACTGTAAGAAGCCAGCAGTGACTTGCTTTTCTTGTGGCAAGTCCGGACACAGAGCTGCGTTTTTCCGTCAAGGCAAGGCGCTATCTCAGAAGGGTTCTTCACCTGCCAGCGTTGCTGGAGGAGGACAGAGATCTCAGTACCAGCAACAGTAGTAGAGAGTTTCAGGTTCTGCCACTCTTCAGGGTTCCACTCCGGGATAGGGGAGAGGTAGAGGACGTGTTGGTGGATATGCAGACACCAGAGATGCCCCAGCCAGGGTTTATGAGTTGAGGAGTGTTGTAGAGCCGACAACGACAGCAGCAACAGGTACCATTCACATTAATGGTTTTCCTGTCGGAGTTCTTTTCGATACTGGTGCTACGCATTCTTTTATATCTGATGCTTGCGTAGATAGATTGGCCTTAGTTACTGTAGAAGGTAGACCCTTCTTTATAGGATTACCCGATGGGGGTAAGATTCGAGGTACTCGAGAGGTTCGCGATTGCCCTATCCGGTTGGGAGGTCGCGATTGGCCAGCTAACTTCTTCGTCATGTACTTAGTACATGAAGAAGTTATTATGGGCATGGATTGGATGGATCGACATCGAGTAGTTTTGGAAATCGGAAAGAGAACAGTGAAAGTAACTACAGATGTAGGTCATGTTGAGATCTTCAAATGATGGGATCTCGGGAAGACTGGTACAGTCATCAATGCAGTTCGAGCTGCGAGACTTATCAGTCAGGGATGTGAGGCTTTTTGGTGCTATGCCATGAAGGACAGTACTAGTCCAGCTTTGGAGGAGATTCTAGTAGCTTGCGAGTTTGCTCACGTCTTTGGAGAGCCATCAAGTTTACCTCCACTAAGGAGTGTAGATTTTGGCATTGATCTAGAGCCCGGTAAGAGACCGATCTCTAAGGCTCCTTATCGTATGGCACCTATCGAGATGCTTGAGTTGAAGAAGCAGCTCGAGGAGTTAGCAGAGAAGGGCTTCATCCGCCTAGTGTATCTCCTTGGGGCGCACCAGTTCTCTTCGTCAGGAAGAAAGATGGGTCAATGAGGTTATGTATCGACTACCGAGAGCAGAACAAGGTGACAATCAAGAACAAGTACCCATTGCCCCGTATCGACGATCTTTTGGATCAGCTGCATGGAGCTTTACTGTTTTCGAGGACCGATTTGAGATCTGGATATCACCAGCTGAGGGTGAGAGAGCAGGACGTAGCTAAGACAGTATTTCGGACTAGATATGGACACTACGAGTTTGTAGTGATGCCATTCGGGCTTACAAACGCGTCCGCAGTCTTCATGGAGTTGATGAACAACATCTTCATCGACTTCCTAGACTAGTTTGTAGTTGTCTTCATCGACGACATTCTGGTTTACTCCGTAGTAAGGAGCAGCATGTAGGACACTTGAGGATTGTTTTTCAGGTATTACAAGATAGAGAGCTCTACGTCAAGCTCTCTAAGTGCGAGTTTTGGATGTTTGAGGTAGCATTCCTTGGTCACATCGTTTCAGCCGAAGGGATCAAGGTAGATCTGGTAAAGATCGAGTCAGTAGCATCTTGGCCGCCACCTAAGAACGTCAAGGAGGTCCGCAACTTCTTAGGATTGGCGGGCTACTACCGGCGTTTTATTGAGGGCTTTTGTGTTATCGCCCGACCGCTCACTTCCTTGCTGCGGAAGTCTACGAGGTTTGTATGGTCCAAGTCGTGCCTGCAGAGCTTCGAGGAGCTGAAGAAGAGGTTGACCTCTGCTGCTATCCTAGCTCAACCAGAGGGCATTGATGATTTTGTGGTTTATAGCGACGCATCCAAGCTGGGCTTGGGATGTGTTTTGATGCAGAGGGAAAAGGTGATCGCTTATGCGTCTCGACAATTGAAGACGTACGAGGAGAATTACCCTACCCATGATCTTGAGTTGGCTGTTGTTGTTCATGCTTTGAAGATTTGGAGACATTATTTGTGCGGAGCCACGTGTCAGATTTTCACATACCATAAGAGTCTGAAGTACATATTCACTCAGCGGGAGTTGAATAACCGCCAGCGCAGATGGTTAGAGTTGATCAAGGACTTTGATCTTGAGATTTTATACCACCCGGGAAAGGCTAATGTGGTAGCAAATGCTCTTAGTAGGAAGACTTCCCGGGAGATGGCGATCGCTAGGATGACAGCTCAGCCACAATTACAGCGAGATTTGGCATGGCTAGAGATGGATATCTACTTCCCAGATTCCGACAGCCAGTTTTCCACCTTGGAGATAGTACCTGATCTGTTGGCCGAAATCCGACAGAAATAGGAAAGTTGCCCAGCTTTGACACAAATCCGAGACCGGATCTTACGAGGAGAGGCACCACAGTTTACAGTTGGTGCTGACGGAGTTTTGAGACGCCAAGAGCGTGTTTGTGTACCGTCAGATCGAGAGTTGAGACAAAGGATCCTTCAGGAGGCTCACTCTTCACCTTACTCAGTACACCCTAGTGCGAGTAAGATGTATCATGATGTCAGACGCTCTTTCTAGTGGGAGGTCTAAAGCCAGATGTGACGAGATATGTAGCTCAGTGTGCAACCTGTCAGCAGGTCAAGATCGAGCATCATAGACCCGGAGGTGAGCTACACCCACTTCCCGTTCCTCAGTGGAAGTGGGAAGATATCTCTATGGATTTTGTGACTGGTTTGAGACCGAGTCGTGGTTTTTATGCTATCTGGGTCATAGTAGATCGACTGATGAAGACCGCACGTTTCATTCCGATCAAGGAAACGTGGCCGGTGAGTCAGTTAGCAGAGGAGTTCACGAGACAGATAGTGAGACTTCATGGAGTACCTAGGACCATTGTCTTTGAAAGAGACGGACGGTTCACTTCGAGGTTTTGACAGCAAGTTCATGCCGCCCTATGTACGAGTCTACAGTTCATGACTGCTTATCATCCTCAGACCGATGGTCAGTCTGAGTGGACCATCTAGACTTTGGAGGACATGTTGCGAGCCTGTATGTTAGACTGGGGACAGGTGTGGCCAAATCACCTTCCCTTAGTGGAGTTTTCCTACAACAACAGTTGGCACGCATCGATCAGGATGGCTCCTTATGAGGCTTTATATGGACAGAGATGTCGTACACCGCTGTGTTGGGACGAGCCTAGTAGTGTTAGCGGAGTAGCACCCGAGCAGATTCAGGATGACATGGCTCGAGTAGCAGTGATCCGAGAGCGGATGTTAGGAGCCCAGAGCCGACAGAAGTCTTATGCTGATAAGAGGCGCAGACCTCTGGAGTTCAGAGTTGGAGCTCAAGTTTGGTTGAGAGTATCCCCGACACGAGACGTCAGACGTTTCAGTGTCAAAGGGAAGCTAAGTCCCAGATATGTTGGACCATTCGAGATTCTTGAGCGAGTTGGAGAGGCCGCTTACAGACTTGCGTTGCCACCGAGACTCGAGGGTGTTCACCCAGTTTTCCATCTGTCTCAGCTACGGGAGTACATACCTGACCCGAGACACATCGTCAGTCATGAGGATCTAGTGATCGATCCAGACCACACGTTTGTAGAGCACCTGGTGGCTGTCTTAGAGCATAGTACGAGACGCTTGCGTTCGAAGGACATCCCGATGTTGAAGATTCAGTGGTCGATGCGAGGAGATGATGAGGCGACTTGGGAGACAGAGGATAGTATCCAGAGGAACTATCCGGAGTTTTACGTTGAGCTTGTTGCACCTTTAGCTTAGTCTGTTGTTGGTTTTACCTTTGTTGCGTTGTGAACGTTTTTGTGTGATGTTTTATGCTACGTGCCCCGAGTGGGAATATATGAGCTCAATTTTGTTTTTGTGTGTTGTTGTGACCATTTGGCTTTTGCAAGTTTCGGGACGAAACGTCTTTTTAGGGGGACCTGATGTAAGATCCTAGGTTTTTGCCTTCACCGTCCCTGCGGTGAAGAGGGCCGCCCCCGCGGCTGTGAGATCCACCCCTGCGGATCGTGCGACAGATCGCGCCAATATGTATTCGTCGTTTTATCTTTCTTCCATAGATAGAATACCCGATATTCTATCTTAAGGGCCGGTTTCCTTGTTTTCTTTCTAACCCTAGACGCCCTTCCTGTCTAGCGTTCCAGCCCTCCCTATATATTCTCTTCTTTCTCCCCCTTTTCCGGTCCTTGCTATCATCTTCTTCAACCCTAGAGAGCTGCAGCCGTCCTTGCTTCCTGCAATCCCGCTAAACGTGTAAGTGCATCTTTTCTGGTTCTTCCTCACGTTCCTTTAGCGTTGCATGCCTTCCCTTTTGTTTTGATTTATTCCTTTCGTTCTTCTCTTTCAATCTTCTCCAAGGATCAAGCACGAGCCTTAATTCTTGTAGAGTGTTCCGTTGTTGACCCTTTGTTGTTCTCAGGCTCTCTGGAGTGGAGTCTCGACGTGTTGGAACCAAAGGTTCGAGCTTTGGTTGCCCCTGCTGTGAGATCTGTCGAAGAGAAGCCCGACAGTAGCTTCTGACGAAGATCCGCCCCTGCGCCTGCACAGAGCCGCCCCTGCGCCTCTATCACTGTCGCCTCTGCGCCTGCACAGAGACGCCCTTGCTTCTCTGTTCAGCCGCCCCTGCGCATCTGTCTAACCGCCCCTGCGGTTTTTCTACAGTAACTCCCGTCTTTGGTGAGTTGCTTCCTTCACTTCCTTTCCTCGTTCCTTCCTTGGTTCCTTATGGTTGTTCTTTGTTCCCCTGAGTTGTTGTAAGACTAAGGTTGATCCCTTAGCATGTGTTGGTCTCTTAGAGATCTTTGAGACTTGAAGTCATAGACTTCTAGCAACCGGTTCGTTCCTGATCCATGTTGCTTGTTCGTACAGGCTTTCCTTGCTCCTTTCCTGAGGGAAACTGAGCTTCCTTGTGTGTTTCTGAATTGTTCGATGATCTCTTGTGTTTCTGAATTGTTCGCTGATCTATTCCTATTGGTAGACGGAAGCGGAGGCGAGTTTCGGGAGATTCTCGTGGGACAAAATAAGTTGAATTAGTAATGGATAACCTTAATGAAAGATAATAACCGGTTGATGTGTAAGCATGCTATGTGTTTTCTTTACATTATGTGTGTTTGTGCCTTTACACTCTTGCTTATACCTAGAATGTTAGCTAACGGTTTATACCGTCGTTGTAGATGTTCCGCAGGTTTAGGATGCTGCTGAGTGATCCGGATGGTGTGGTCAACCGGGGTTCTCCTACATTATAGGACGGGATCGGGTTTTTGTTTCGTTTGTTGTTTCCCTTTTGTTTTGAACCCGGCTGTGGAGTTTTGTGTTTTCTTTTGGTTTAAACCTTTGGTTTTATATTGAGTTTTGTTTTCATTGGTATGTGCCTTGTTGTAAGATCCGTTTGTTGTTGCTACTCTGAGGGTCGGGACCCATTGTGCGGTCCTAGCCCGTAGCGCTTCGAGTTCCCAGAACTTCGGGTGTTACAATATGCAACTATTGATAATAAAGACAAAGACTTGATTTTGTGTAAAAACCGGGAAAAAGGATTCTAGAGATCAAAGTATCCGATTGTGGTTTTCGATTCAAGACTTCTAAAGATTATATGGATAGAGTTGGGATTGCAAAGGTATATGTTCTAAAACGGAATGATGTACGGTGAAGTCTCCACCACCCATGTCCAAACCCAAAGGCTCTAAATAAAGGATGTTGAGTCTCGATAAGATAGAGAATCTATGGGAAGGATAATACTCTCAAACCAAACACCAAACTCAAGGGAATCAAGTTAACTCACAAACGTAAGGGTTTTGGCACACTCAATCTTAATAGAGGGTTTTGAATCCTCTATTACCTAGATCCTGTAATCGTTGGCAACCAAGAACAGGAATCACCGGGTAAGTCTCTTCCCACACTCGGATATAGGTTAGAAAGGTTCAACAAGGCTATGATTTAAGCAATCTTTAAACAAAGATTACGGATAAAGCAAGATAGGTACGACATAAAAGAAAATCGGGTTGTTCGTCAATGAAAATCGGTCGATTTTCTACCAAGAACACACCGTTTTTTCCTTTCTGCAATTATTAAAACTCAACTCTCAAGGTCCAATCTGACCATGATGTTCATTCTATCATCATCTTAACCACAACCTTCAACCAATCACCCTATAATGACAAGGGTTTTAACCAACAATACACATTGTCAAAATCAAAGAAGATATTAAATCAAGAATATCAAGAAGGTGAGAAAATTTTGAAATTTAAATTAAACCAAACAAAAACGTTTGAACAAGGTTCAATCCTTCAAAACTCAAATAAAAACTCAAAACAAACTCCAAACTTGCGTTCACGAAGGAAGAATAATAATAAAAAAAAAACTCACAAACTCCAAGAACAAAAATCTTGACTCGATCTTGGACTTCAGTCCTTCAAAACTTCCTTCCTTCACTTGTAACCGAATGCTCTTGATGATTTCTGGATGATCTTGGATGCCCTAGATGATGGTGAGACGTCCTCTATTTGTAGGGTTTGAGATTTGTTCTTATTTTTACAATCCTACAACCAATCGGTCGATCAAAGATAGAAATAGACTCCTTTGTAAAGAAAATCGGTTGACCTCTATAAGTATTGAATCGATTTTTATCTTCTGCACGCGTTTATCTTTTAGTTCCAACTTCTATCTTCTTTTGTGATCTTTTCTCATATCTTCTTCGATCTTTTAGACTCCCTCCTGATCCTTTATGATGTCATGCTCGATATTGCTCCATTTCCGCACCAAATTTCTACAGTTTTACCTATAATTACGCAAATGACGTGTGTAGACCTCTATTCTCGAAATATATATGAATATGGACTTAAAGGCACACAATCCTCATCAAAGGGATTTCGATAAGTTTATTATTATGTTGTTTCAATATAATTTAAGCTCCCTATAGCTTCAACAAGTTTATTATTCTGCCTATCTTTGCATTCATTAGCATAATACTTATTTCTCCGCATGCCCAACATTTGCAATTCTTTTTCTTCTCAGGACATTAATAGGATTTTCTGAAGAACCATCTTTTCTTAACAAAGGATTTTCGATAATATTTTTCTGATACTTTCCCCTCTTTTTTATTAAAGTTTTTCTTCGTATTATACTTCCTTCCACAATTGTTTCTCTAGTTATCTCTTCGATTACATCCCATTCTCTAGGAAGATCCCAACAATTTAGAAATTGTATTTTTATATGTTGAATTCCCTTAACTTTTTGACATTGTTCTCAACCCATTTTCTAATGAATCTTAATATGTTTCCTAGGGTGTCTTTTGAGTTGTATTTTTCTACCAATTCTTGATACCCTTCACTAATTTCTTCATTTATGGGTTTAGGAGTTTATCAAATAAAATTTGAAGTTGTATCTTATTTTCTCCTAACTTATAGTAATAAGACTCAAATTTTGAAAGATAATTTTCTAAATATATCATATTACAAATTTCAAGAGTATTTATTTTTCTTTGTCATTCGATTAATTTTTATCTTTATCATCCCCGTCCGCGATATATTCAAATTCTATAGCTTTGCAAAATTGCCTAAAACATAACATCTAGTGGTTCTGCTACGTACCCTTAAGGTTTCCTTAGTTACTTCATTGCCTCCTTCATACCACCCTGCCATAAACCCATACAAACTATGCTCAATATAATTTAAGAAACTTGTATATCTCAATTCATCATTCATGCTTAAGACACTCATAATACTTTTCTTCCAAAAGTTTAGCACATCCTCTCGGTTTCTTACTCCATCTAGATTAAGGTTATATCTGGTTTCATTGATGGGTTCAAGCAAGAGTTCTTTTTTGTGAGGTCTATGGTTTGACATAACTCTAACTCCAAATTTAGCTGTTTTTTCTAGAAGTTCTTTGGGTTTTAGATTAGCTCTTTGTTGACTTGTTGACCCTTGTTCATATTCTTGATAGTAAGATCTAGTAGCCTTGTTAACTTCATGTTCTGTAATTATTTCCTCTTCCACTTCATTAACATCTATAACTCTTTTCTCATCTTTTTATCTTATTTTATTTTAACTTCACTTAAGGGTATGGTCTCTATGTATTTCAGTTTGATTAATCCCATTTGTTGATACATTTCTTCTTATCAATGTAGTAACCGGATTCGCCACTACTTAAAGAACTCATTTCTTTGTTAGACATATCAAGTGTCTCATTCATTTTATAGCTTTCCTTCCGGTTCTTCTTTCGTTTCAAGCTTTTTAATTAAACTTGTACTGGAAATTTCTTTTTAGTTTTGCATTTTAGAATGGATACTTATAAGGAAAACCAACTAGCTTTTTACTTTGAGGGTTTAAGATTGTTGTTGCTCCAAGATGTCAAATTTGTTTGGTAATTTCAAGAACAAATTTTTTATTTTCTTCTTTGATAGCTTATAAAGTGGCAAATATATTGCCCCTATATTTTGCAAGATTTGTTCGCAACTTAATTAATCTCACTTTTAAATCGGAAAAATCGTCGATTACAGTATTTAAAATAGTTTCGTGATGACCTTGTCCAACATTTAAATGTTGTGAAATACTATTAGAAAGTTATTATAAAACTTAACCCTTAGAATTAAGGGAAGCAAACCTATATGGACATCTAAATCATCTTTAGTCAGGAGAAACTCCCATCGCTCTTCCCATGGTAGTATAACAATCACATCTTTAACCTAAAAATAGAACTACAACATTCATTAAGCGTATTACTTTATGTCAAATAAATTTTCATAGAGAGAAGGATCCACAAGTGTAAAAAATCAAACTCAAGTACAAAGTTCTTTTGTTTTTTGTTTTTTTTAAAAGGAAAGCGGTTAGGAAGGCTATCTTCTAGAGGTAGTCCATCCTAAATCATCCTTGTGGATGAGAACACGAAGTTCGGGATCGTTAGAAAAGGTTGTGTTGGGGTTCGAAATTCCTAAATGGGTCAATCGGTCGGCAACATAGTTGATTTCTCTGAACACATGTCTGACCTGGACTTCTTCAAAGAAGCGGAGATCTAGTGTAGTCGGATACAATCATCTCGATCTCCCAGGGACAACACCAAAGTCCTTGGAGTGCCTTGATAACACATAGGTTATCACCCTCAATTTCGATCTTTTTGATATTTAGCCTTATTGCTTCTTTTAGTCCAGCTTTTAGAGCGAAAGCTTTTGCTTTGATAACCGAGTTAAAGTTGTTTTTCTTAGCTAGCATCCAAACTGATAACTTTGCTGTTATGATTTCGAATAACAAAACCAATAGACGTTATGCACGAATCGAGTTTTGAACCATCAAAATTAAGTTTATAAAATCCAGATTTAGGTTTGTTCCATTTGATGTTATTTTTCTTCCTTGTTGAGGATTTGTTGTTTTTTGGGGTGTGTTTAAAGTCGTAATCGTCCTCATCCGTGATAAAAGTTTTCTAATTGTTCGCTCCAAACGGTGTGTGCAAGCTTTAAATTTATAACCCAAGATGTATGCTAAAAACAAGGATACGAACCTGCAGTGTACGGGTCAATCGTAGTAAAAGCAAGAAATTCCGGGGTGTCGATCTCAGGGACTTAGGTGAAAACTAAGCAAGTATAGGTAGTCTATGTAACTACTAACCACAAAAGCGATTAAAGCAATCAAAGATGATAAAAAGTCAAATAAAGGAATATGCAATTCTAGGGATTAAAGCATCTAGTTGTGGTTCCAACTCAAGATCTCAAAGTAAGCGGACAAAGCTGAGATTTTGCAAAGGGAAGGTGTTTCTAAAGCTGAATAGATCACCGGGTAAGTCTCACTACTCACTAATCCCAAACCGTAACTCCTATTACCGGGTAAGTCTCAAGGAATTAAGGAAAAGAACTATAACCTCAAACCAACACACCACCTAAGGGGATAGAATAAACCTTTACCGGGTAAGTCTCAAGCTAACTCACAAAGATGGGATGAAGGCACACTCAAACCCCAATAAAGGATGAACCTTTATTACCTACACTTATGATCATGGGTAAACAAACAAAGGAATTACCGGGTAAGTCTCATCCTAAGCTTGCATTGAACCAGGAAAGGTGTAATAAGAATAGGATTTGGCAAACTCTAACACTTAACTCTCAGTTTCGGATCAGAAAAGTCACCTCGGTCAGACGAATTCCACCCCGGCCGAGATGTTCATTGACTGAACGAGATGCTCTAGGGTTAAGGATAAAGACTCGAGCTTTCAGGGTCCTACTGGAATTTAAGATTATTCTATCATTGTTTTTCCCATAACCTTCAGCCAATCACCCTAGAATCACACAAAGAAATTAGCCACTCATCATCATGAAAGCAATAATCAAATATAAGGGAAGAAGGTGAATAATTGAACACAAAAACCTTAAGAACAAGGCTTCAATAACTGAATCAATTATCAAACAAACAAGCGTTCCTTGGATCACAATCCAATAAGACAATCAACAAGAAGGGAATCTAAGAGAATCTTACAAAACCCTTCACAAAAGCTATAAAAGCTATCAACTTCCTTCCTTCAATCTTCCTTCCTTCAATTGTTGGATGCTATCAGCCCTCTAGGCTTGTATAAGCATGGTTGAACTTGTGGAAAATCCAACCCTTTATATAGGAAAATTACCCACCAAAGATAAATATCTTGAAAAGATATTTTTCTAATAAAATATATCTATCTTTCATAAATAAATCACGAAAATATATGATCTTCCTTCCAGAAATCCAGCCTAAAAATATAAGATCTCTCCTTCCAAAAATAAAAGATCTCAGCCAAGAATAAAATATATCTCGCCGCGTCCAAGGTATTCGCCTCGGTCGGGACGCTCCTCTGGATCACCTCGGTCGAGATGGTATTGTAGCTGACCGAGGTGAGTCACAACTGAATGTGAAATCTCTCAAAACTGGTCCAAAGTGAATCTTTAATCCATGGCTATGCTTCCTGGATGGTTCCTTATGTCCCTCAATGTAGCTCCAATGACTCAATAGCTCCTTTTGCTCCTTTTTGAAGCAAAACGTGCCATTTTACCTACGATTACAACAAAACTAGGTGTAGACCTCGATTTCCGCAAAGGTAGATGAAATGACAATATAATCACATAATATACATCCAAACATGCAGATTATTGAAGATAAAACGTCTAAACAAGTCCCAAAGTATAGACTATAATTCATGCTATCAAAATACCCCGTACTTGTCCCTTGCTTGTCCCCATGCAAGTTCCAAATCTAAAATACAAGATAGAATGGATTATAAGTCATAAAGATCAATGAAAAGTATTTCAAAACATTTTAGTGGTGTGCTCCACTCATAGATCACTCTAAGAGAATGCTTCATGGAATTTAAAATAAAAATATGCTCAAAACATTTTATAAATATAAGAAAGTTGTTCATATTTGCATAAAATCATAGAATGCATAATAAATCATAACTATCGAAATTAATCATATATAATCCAGTTTAAACCACCAAGTCAATCAACAAGCTCGAGGACTCAAGGGCTTTTCAAGAGAAGGTCAAGAAACGTGTGAGGGTGGGATGTGTATAGGGAATGTGGTGCTAGAATCCGGGAAAAGGATCTTCACTTCACTTGCTTTGAATTTCAACATTTTCCACCAATAAGCTTTGCTTATTTTACTTTTTACTTTTTGGGATGCATGGACAGAGGTGCACAATAACCGAAGCCTAGGAGATCAGCAATCATCAATTTCTCGAGATGCCTCAAACCCTTGATGCACATACCATGACCCGTTAGGAATATCGCTCAATCCGACTTTGGCAAGACACAAACACCCGGCTATGTGAATGGTGCCGAGTTACTCATCATCATGATTGACTTCCCCAAACCTATTTGTTTCTTTCTAACTTTCAGCCAAAATCTCAACTTTTCTTTCACTTGCTTGCTTCCAAATTCCCAGATAGGTAAAGGAAGGCAAATATGTATATGAGGGGCTAAGCATGATCAAAAAGAAGAAGAGAAGAGAGTGAAATGCCTTAATCATCCCAGGAAGAGAGTGAGAGAACTCATCATGTGGTGTCAACCTTCAAATTCAACATAATTTGGATAAAAACAAAGTATTAAACATGCCAAAATTTCAAACAAAGCATTTACCAACTTAAACATATCATAAAACCTTTCAAACATATAAAGATTTCAAAACCAGTTAGCAAACAAAATCTTCATCGAGGTCATATCCAGATAAGAAGCACAAAAATTGTTCGAAAACTCTTCCAGTTAAACCACCTCGGTCGAGATGTTCTAAGTCAACCGAGGTGAATCACCTCGTTTGGTCAGAGTCACTTCGGTCGAGGTCATAAAAAAATTTTCTTAACCAGTTTTTGACGTTTTTCTCAATCAAATAACCTGTATGCATGCATGTAGTCTCAGATAAGCATATAGAGCAGGATAAAATCATAAATATCCATCAAGTCATACAAGCATACACATAAGTCATATAAATACATACCCACATACCCCATACTTGGGACACATTGCCCCAATGGGTCAAAATAAGTCTAAAGAAACAGAGTACTCACCGGACAATGCTGAGCTGCATAATAAATAAATAAAGAAAATCTTGCAAGCTCTCAAGCTTTAATCCCGATCCGGTGGTGGTGGTGGTGGCACGTACGGGTACTGAGATGGGTCAAATGGATAGCCCATGATATGCTGAAACTGAATCTCAGCCATCCTGTGCTGGTAATGTTGTCTCTCCTGCATCTCTCTAATGTCCAGGGATAAGGCGGCGTAGGAATCTATCACCTGATCCGTCAGATCATCGATCCGGCGGTGAGCGACTAGATCCCTCTATCTGCATACCCTACGCCTGGTTGGACGTGCTGGTGCTGCAGCTGGCTCCTCCTCTATCTCGTCGTCGTCCAGATCGACGACCGGCACACTAGTCCCAGCTGTATCTGTACCTGTGTTCATAGCATCACCGCCATCCTCATCCGCATCCTCCTGCTCCTCAGCCTCATCATCCTCATCATGTCCCTGAGCTGCTGCATCTCTGGCATCCTCCATAAGCGGAATCCATGCGGTCTGCTAGTAGTGCGGGTCATAAACAGAGAACTGAGCTGACCACCTAATACCCTGAGGTGCAGTCTGCTCCCAGGGCATCGCCACATACGGCGTAGTAAGTCCGCGAGGAACTCCTAGTGATCATCTCCTGCAGTCCGAGCGGCTTGGCAGCCGCCACCATAGTACATGCACTCAGATCAAGGTCCATGTAACTCGCAATGTGAGTCACTATACCTCCGCAGCAGATGTCTCCCTTCGCCTTCACCTTGATCTTGTGCAAATCCTCCGCCAGCATAACTCCAAATTCCGGAACTCCTCCGGTAACCATGCAGTAAAGACTCAGCAGCTCACCTTGCATAATCTTTTGAGGCGCCTCAGTACGCGCTAAAAGAGTCTCGCTAAAAATCCGGTGAGCAAGTCTAAAAGCTAGGTGGAAGATAATCCGCTCCCTGGAATCTCCAGGTCTCCACCTGTCAGCATGCTCAACTACATGAGCTATTTGTCCCCAAAACTCTCGAGCTACGGCTCAAGAAGGAAAATCAGCAACTGTGGGGGCCGGGAAGCCGAAAATGTCCCTCCAATGGTCCATAGGAACTAGATAGTTCCGGTTTATCAACCGGTACTTGATGGCACGCTCTGTAGACAAATAAGTGACGGAGCTAACAAACTCCAAGGTCGGCTCAAGATAAGTTGGAGCTCTAATCTCAGTAAACTGCTCCAGCCCCACCATAGAAATCATCCACCTCAGATCATCATCCACGTGGAGGCAGTCGAATGCAGAAATGTCCAGAAACCGTGGTGCAACCACTGGACGTGCCGCTATGCGGTCATAGTCTACCTGGTGACGCTCATGGATCACCGATATGGAGCGGCGTGAAGAAGAAGAAGGAGAAGGAGAGGATCTATCTCTCAAAACCAGCTGCCTGTCAGAACTCATCTTTTTCTCCCACTGTCAGACCACCTCGGTCACTCTGACAACTCTCAAGAACACCTCGGCCGAGGCACAGGCCGACTGGACTGAGGCGAAGTGCTGCTCGATCGTAACTCTCAGAAATCCAGTTCTTTTCCTCCAATATCACTACCAATGGTTCCTATGGGGTACTTAATCCTTTTTCAGCACAATACAAGGGCAACCAAAGCCCAAATTGATAAAAAACAGTGAAGAAGGGAGATTTAGGGTTTTTTCTCGAATTACCCCAGATTTGGTCGATTTGGAGCGTCTTTGTTGTAGATTGTTGCTTGCAAACCGATCCTCTACCCTTTCCTTGCAGTTTGGAAGCAAGAATCGTCGAAAATGAGCGAGAATCAGCGAACGAGGTGAATTTGGGCGTTTCGGTCGAGAGGGTGAGAGAGGGAAGAGAGAGAAATCTCAGCCCCCTTTTATACCCTTTTCTGGAACTGCTGTCACCTCGGTGGAGATGGTCTCGACTAGACCGAGGTGGTACGGACCGAGGTGGATCTTCAGTAACCCTAGTCGCCTCGGTTGCTCAAGAATCATCTCGGTCGAGGTGCTGTGACAGCAACCGAGATGTGTCTCAGTCAAACTCCGTCTTCTCAAATTCTCGAACATATGTCCATCCAGTATTGCTCCTGGGTTATATTCCTTCCTTAGATGTCACCTGTTGTTTGTCTAGGACGCCAAAAACAAAGCAAAGCAAAGCAAAAGCAAACTATCTAAAGCTAGACTAGAAAAAGGGAAAAGAAAGCAATACCTTGGGTTGCCTCCCAAGAAGCGCTTGATTTAAGGTCGCTAGCTGGACCGTACGGCATCCCTAAACGTGTTGGGAGGTGTCCTCACCCCATACTTCACCTTCATCATGGGGTGAGATAAGGAAATCTATCAAACGCTCCAACAAGTGTAAGTGCTCATCGGGGAATGAATCGCTATGGGTGGTTCGTCCTTCTCGCGTGAAGAGGGAGGTAGCCGGCTGAGATGATCCGCAATAGAATTTTCGGATCCCTTCTTATCACGGATCTCTAGGTCAAACTCTTGAAGCAAGAGAATCCATCGAATAAGGTGTGGCTTGGCATCCTTCTTAGCAAGAAAGTAACGAATAGCTGCATGGTCGGTGTAGACAATAACTTTCGCCCCTACTAAGTAAGAACGAAACTTCTCGAAAGCATATACAACCGCCAATAGCTCCTTTTCGGTGGTGGCGTAGTTACGCTGGGCTTCATCTAGCGTCTTGCTAGCATAGTAAATGGCGGTAGTCCTGCCATCTTTCTTTTGTCCAAGCACCGCTCCTACTGCCACATCACTCGCATCGCACATGATCTCAAAGGGCAAGGTCCAATCCGGAGGCTGGATAATGGGAGCAGAGATCAACGCTTCCTTAATCTTGTAAAATGCATCAAGACACTCCTGCGAGAACTCATAAACAACATATTTATTCAAGAGGTTAGTTAGTGGTTTAGAGATCTTCGAGAAGTCCTTGATGAATCTCCTATAGAAACCTACATGCCCGAGAAAACTCCTCACACCCTTAATAGAACAAGGGGGGGAAGTTTCTCAATAGTCTCGATCTTAGCGCGATCGACCTCAATACCTCGATTAGAAACGAGGTGTCCTAGCACAATGCCTTCATTAACCATAAAGTGACACTTCTCCCAATTCAAAACAAGATTAGTGTCTTCACATCTTTGTAGTACTAGAGAAAGGTTAGATAGGCAATCATCAAAAGAGGAACCATATACTGAAAAATCATCCATAAATACCTCCATGATCTCCTCTATATACTCGGAAAAGATAGCCATCATGCATCGCTGGAAGGTAGCGGGTGCATTGCATAATCCAAATGGCATCCTCCTATAAGCGAATGTCCCCCATGGACAAGTGAAAGTGGTCTTTTCTTGATCATCCGGATGGATTGGAATCTGGAAGAAGCCACTATAGCCATCTAAATAGCAAAAATGTGAGTGCTAGGCCAACCGTTCGAGCATTTGATCGATGAAGGGAAGTGGAAAATGATCCTTCCGAGTGGCTAAGTTCAGCTTCCTATAATCGATGCAAACTCTCCAGCCCATGATGGTCCTAGTTGGGTTTAACTCGTTGTTCTTATTCGTCACAACGGTCATCCCTCCTTTCTTCGGAACTACATGCACTGGGCTCACCCACTTGTTGTCTGAGATAGGAAATATGATACTTGCATCCAACAACTTAAGAATTTCTTTCTTCACAACCTCTTTCATGATCGGATTTAACCGTCTTTGAGGTTCCCGTGAAGTCTTATGATCGTCCTCCATTAGTATTCTATGCATGCAAAAAGAAGGCTTAATGCCAATAAGATCATCAATAGTATAACCTAAAGCCTTTTGATGCTTCCTCAGGACATGCATTAGTTTAGATAATTCAGATTCGGAGAGGGAAGCACTAACGATGACGGGATAAGAAGAATCCGGTCCAAGAAAAACATACCTCAAGTGACTTGGGAGTTGTTTAAGCTCCACAACTGGGGGTGCTTTCTGAGGTGGATATTTGCTTCCTCCTTCCAGTGGAGTAGATCGAAAAACTGGACTTTCAGAAGTCTCATTTGACATCATCTCGCTTTCGACCTCGGTCGAGGTCCAGAGAGGGTGACCGAGATGTTCTTCAGTCAAGAACACCTCGCTTGGTCCAGAAGGTGCCTCGGTCGAGGTACTGTAACTGGGACCGAAACTGGAGATTTTCTTCTCCTGGATTAGTTTCTCAATCTTAGCTCCTGGATCTTCTTCCAGTGCCTTTAAGCTCCGTATATCTGCATCACAAGAAGTATCTATACCCTCCTCCATTAAGCTAAAACTAATAACTTTTTTAAGTGAATCTTTAATAGGATAGAGCTCACCAATTCTCTTGATTCTTCTTCATCATAGATGTTGAAGATATCATCTCCTAGTTGCTCTCCCTTCATTGCCGCAAGCAATGCAAATTCCACTTCATCTCCGCCAATGTTGAATTTTAACTTGGCGTTCTTACAATCCACATTGCAACCTGAAGTTGCTAGAAATGGTCTCCCGAGAATGATAGGGACGGGATAATCTGTGGGAATGTCAAGCACAACAAAGTCTATAGGTAAATAGAAGTTACCTAACTTAACCGGAACGTCTTCCAAAATTCCCACGGGATGGGTAATGGAGCGGTCCGCCATGTATAACCGTATCTTCACCGGCTTGGGCTCTCCAAGTCCGATCCTAACACATAGCTCCAGCGGGATGATGCTCACGTTGGCTCCTAGATCACACAATGCCTCACAAGTGACATCCCCAACTTGAATGGGAATGCAAAATGAGCCGGGATCTCTCAACTTGGGTGGCATCTTCTCCTTCATGATTTGAATGAGCTCCGAGGATTTAGATGTCATCCTTACTTCACCAAAGTCTTCCAACTTCCTCTTCCTTGATAGAATATCTTTTAAGAACTTCTCATAGACGGGCATTCCTAGAATGGCATCAAGGAAAGGGATATTAATATGTAGTTTATTCATCAAGTCGAGGAACTTACCAAAATGCTTATCTAGATGTGCTCTGGCCCTTGACTAGGGGAATGGAAGTGGTGGTTTATATGCAGGAGGTGGAACATAAACTTCAGTTTTGTCCGCCGCTCTCTGTGGCTCAACCTCGGTTGGCGTCTCGGCCGAAGTGTTCTTCGAATGTACCTGGACCGAGGTGGTCTTCGTCTGTACTAGCATCGACTGAGGCACTAGATCTGCAGTCTTCAGTCCACTTCTCGTCGTTATTGCCATGATCTGTCCTTTAGGGTTGCTTTCCGTCCTTGTTGGAAGCTTCCCTGGATCTCTTGACGCTTCATTCGTCTTGTTAAAGAATTGTTGTTCTAAGGCTTTTTGTGCCTTCGAAAATGAAGTCATGGATGTCTCCATAGAGTTAAGCTTGATCAAGATGGCCTCCAGCACCACATCTTTCTTTTCCGGCTGGGAAGAACTCGATCCTTGCTCCTGGCTCTTCAATGGAGAAGAAGAAGAAGAAGAAGAAGAAGAAGAAGAAGAAGAAGAAGAGAGGAAAGGATTAGGGAAGTCATTCGAATTGGAGTTAGAGTAAGGGTTACCCGAATTTTGATTGTTTGCCCTCCAATTATTGTTGTTGGATCCTCTATTGTTGGTGTAGTTGTTGTTCCGGGAACCGTTGTTGTTGTTCCGGTACCCATTGTTGTTCCTCGAGCCTTGATATCCTTCATCTTCTTTCTTGGTTTGAGCAACCAAAAGTTCCTTCAATTGTTTCACATCATTCTTCAAAGAGGTGAGTTGATCATTGTTTGGTGGAGCTTCTTGAAAGTTGACTCTTTTAACTCCACCTTCGGCTCCTTGGTGGGAATATTTCTCCATGTGTAAAGCTTGCTTCTCAATGAACTCCCAAGCTTCGTCAATCGGCATGTCCATGAACGTGCCGGCGGATAGTAGTTGAAGGTTGAACTGGGTGTTGCCGTCCAGTCCCTTGAAGTATGTCTCCAACAACTCTATCTTTGGAATCCCATGATGTGGGCAATCCAAAAGAATTCCTTTAAATCTCTCCCATGACTTGGACAAGCTCTCCTTGTCCTTCATGATGAATGCATTGATCTTTCTTCTCATTTCAGCGGTTTTAGAGAGGGGAAAGAATTTAGTCAAGAACTCCGTTGTCATCTCCTCCCAAGTATTGATTTTTCCTGGAGGAAGAGATTGATACCAAGTAAGCGCTCTATCTTTCAAAGAGAAGTAGAAAGGCCTTAGCTTGTAATTGTTGTTTTCCAGCCTTAAAGGTCTCAAGGTCTCCATCAAGATCTCATAGTTTTTTAGATGTTGATGCGGAGATTCCCTCTCTAGCCCTCCAAACTGGCATTGGCGAATCATGGAGAGAACTTGCGGTCGAAGCTCATAATCATGGTCCGTTGGATCTCCTAGGTTGACTCCTGGACGCCTCAGTTGTTGATTAGGGTCCATCCTCTGCCCTAGGGTCTGTGGAATACCTGCAAAAAGAGCATCTCGGCCGGAGCAGCTAGAGCTGGGTCCTGCCTCGGTCGAGGAACTGGAGCTGGTCGAGGTAGATATTGGTCCCGTAAAGTCGTCATATCTACTTCGATCGCTTCCGTCCTTGCGCGAGTTTCTTCCTTTTCCAGTCGCAATTCTTCTTTGCTGAGGCGTAGTTGTTCCAATGTCTCCTTCAATTCGGCTTCAAGATCGCGATTATCTTGATTGGCCATCTTCGCTTCTTTCAAGCGTCTTTTGTATGTCTTTTCTGGTTCGGGATCGTAGGGAACGATTTCCTTCCCAGTGCGGGTTCTTCGCATAAACCTAAGAAAAAGAACCTGCGAAAGTCACTCAAGTAGAGTGGTTAGTAGAAACAGGGGCAAGCGCCCCGAAATATCACCGCAACCGGCTCGGTCTAGACCAAGTCCCCGGCAACGGCGCCAAAAACTTGTTCACTCCAAACGGTGTGTGCAAGCTTTAAATTTATAACCCAAGATGTATGCTAAAAACAAGGATGCGAACCCGCAGTGTACGGGTCAATCGTAGTAAAAGCAATAAATTCCGGGGTGTCGATCTCAGGGACTTAGGTGAAACCTAAGCAAGTATAGGCAGTCTATGTAACTACTAACCACAAAAGCGATTAAAGCAATCAAAGATGATAAAAAGTCAATTAAAGGAATATGCAATTCTAGGGATAAAGCATCTAGTTGTGGTTCCAACTCAAAATCTCAAAGTAAGCGGACATAGCTGAGATTTTGCAAAGGGAAGGTGTTTCTAAAGCTGAATAGATCACCGGGTAAGTCTCACTACTCACTAATCCCAAACCGTAACTCCTATTACCAGGTAAGTCTCAAGGAATTAAGGAAAAGAACTATAACCTCAAACCAACACACCACCTAAGGGGATAGAATAAACCTTTACCGGGTAAGTCTCAGGCTAACTCACAAAGATGGGATGAAGGCACACTCAAACCCCAATAAAGGATGAACCTTTATTACCTACACTTATGATCATGGGTAAACAAACAAAGGAATTACCGGGTAAGTCTCATCCTAAGCTTGCATTGAACCAGGAAAGGTGTAATAAGAATAGGATTTGGCAAACTCTAACACTTAACTCTCAGTTTCGGATCAGAAAAGTCACCTCGGTCAGACGAATTCCACCCCGGCCGAGATGTTCATCGACTGAACGAGATGCTCTAGGGTTTAGGATAAAGACTCGAGCTTTCAGGGTCCTACTGGAATTTAAGATTATTCTATCATTGTTTTTCCCACAACCTTCAGCCAATCACCGTAGAATCACACAAAGAAATTAGTTTCTCATCATCATGAAAGCAATAATCAAATATAAGGGAAGAAGGTGAATAATTGAACACAAAAACCTTAAGAACAAGGCTTCAATAACTGAACCAATTATCAAACAAACAAGCGTTCCTTGGATCACAATCCAATAAGACAATCAACAAGAAGAGAATCTTACAAAACCCTTCACAAAAGCTATAAAAGCTATCAACTTCCTTCCTTCAATCTTCCTTCCTTCAATTGTTGGATGCTATCAGCCCTCTAGGCTTGTATAAGCATGGTTGAACTTGTGAAAAATACAACCCTTTATATAGGAAAATTACCCACCAAAGATAAAATATCTTGAAAAGATATTTTCCTAATAAAATATATCTATCTTTCATAAATAAATCCCTAAAATATATGATCTTCCTTCTAGAAATTCAGCCTAAAAATATAAGATCTCTCCTTCCAAAAATAAAAGATCTCAGCCAAGAATAAAATATATCTCGCTGCATCCAAGGTATTCGCCTCGGTCGGGACGCTCCTCTGGATCACCTCGGTCGAGATGGTACTGTAGCTGACCGAGGTGACTTGTTAGCATGAAATATTGTGATATTTTAGGCACGTTTTCTAAGTGTATTTGATCCATATTGATAGTCATTGATTGAGCATTGATGCATTTGTGAGCTAGTTTGTCTATAATGTCGATATAGAGATCTACACAAGCTTTATGTTGATTATAGGTAATTGAGAGCTATTTCCGAACGGAATTGAGCAAGGATGGAGTTGTTTGAGCATGTCCATGGATTGAGGACATTCATAGGAGCCAAGGGAGTGCCAACTTGAAGAATGCACGAGGCTAAGGAAGAATCACGTTCTTGCCCTAAACCACGCTCTAAAATACGGCCGTACTACTTTCCACGTTCAAGTCCACGGCCGTGGAACTATGGTTAGGAAATGTGGTTCATTCCAGTAACTTCTATGGCCGTGGAGAAGATGGTTCAAACCGTGTTGATTTTCACGCTCTAAATTACGGCCGTGGAACCCTTCCACGACCGTGATCTTGGCGATCTTTTTCGCCACACTTTAAGCCACGATCTCCTACGCAATTGGGCCGGGCCGATATTCTATCTTACACTATAAAAGGACGGACGAAGGACATTCCGTCACCTCTGCTTAGACCTTCGCTTACGCCTAGACGCATCTTACGCTTACGCTTGGAATTGACCTAATTTCGCATTTGGCGGAAGTTGTGTGGAGAGATTTTGGCGCGTCGCTGTTGTGATTTCCGGATTGACGGAAGATCGAAGATTCGGAAGATTATTCGTAAGAAGATTTCGCTTCTTACTTAGGTTTGATTTAGAAGACGGATTGACATCTCGTTCTTCCTTTTTATCTAAGATTGTGATTGTTTGTTTTATTCCGAATCTAGTGACGATTATTGTTCTTGATTGTGACTTTGAGATTGAGTTGGAAGTTATTGAAGGTTTTCGGAAGTTTTCATCTTTCGATCTTTTAAACCTTGAATTTGATATCATTATGACTATTGTTGGCTAAAAACCCTTAACAATTCTAAGGTGAAGGGTTGATAGTTGTGGCTTAGATGATGATAGATCGATCGTAAACAGATTGGACCCTGAGAGTTAGAGAGAATCGCCGACGAACCTAATCCACGGTCTGTTCTTGAGCTTCCACGGCCGTGGAACTCAAGAACTACCCGTAATTTTATGTTGAGTTACGAACCTGCTTTTACTTTAATCCAAAGTTAAAGATTTGCTTTAACTTAGTCTTGGCTTGCCTTTTCTAGGTGGTAGTGAAGCCTCAACAACCTCTACCTCGATTGTGAGTGTCACAATCTTAATCGGTTTAGTTAGTCTTGATCCTTGGATTACAAGTTTGGGTATTTGACATTAATTCTTACCTTTAGAACCTTTCTATATTGAAGCCTCAACAACCTTTATAGAGAGTGTCTTGTAGGTGAGTCATATAAGGTTTTTGGAACTTCACCGTACGATTACCTTACATTAGCATACCTTTGCATATCTCAACTATGTCCTTATATCATTAGTATATCTTGAATCGATTGCCACAGCTGGATACTTGGATCTTTAGGATTGTTGTTTCCCAATAATTCATAAAACTCCTACATTTACTTGCTTGATAATCTACAATTGAATTTGTTCCCCCAAATCCCTGTGTTCGATACTCTGGAATTCTTGCTCAACTATATCGATCCGTACACTGCGGGTTCGCTTGCTTGATTCTATTTTATAAATTTAAAGCTTATTTGCACGCACGCTAAGTGGCGAACAAGTTTTTGGCGCCGTTGCCGGGGATTTGGTTTAGGCCGAATTCGGTTGCCGGTTGTCAAGCTTGGGAGCTTGCTCTCGTTATTTGATGTTTCTTTGAGTGCATGCGCAGGTCTAGGAACACCGAGGCTCTCTTACCTCTTGATCAAGAGCTTGAGAGGACTTCAAGGCAAAAGCGTAAGGAAAAGAAGATAGCTGAAGAACGTGATCTTCAATCGGAGCTAGCGGAGAAAGAAGCTCAACTCCAATGGAATGAGAAGATTCGCCGAGATGAAATGGATCGTCATCAATCTCAAGTTGACGATCTAAAGGATATGATGTTCCAGATGAGGATAGAACTAAGCAATCTTTAGAATAAGAAGAGCAAGAAATCCTCATGGAGATCCTTAAGGTCGAATAGAAGCCATTCATCCGCTGAAGATAGCGACTCTTCCATGCCACCATTAGAGGAGATTGATCCAAGGATTAATGCGAATCCATTCGCTCCACGGACAGCTGCGAACCGCCGTATTCCACCTAGGAAAGCTAGGCTGAACCGCGTAGATGAAGAGCCAAGAACTCTTGGCCAAAGGATGGATCCAACGCAGCAACCACGCTGTTTAGGTGTGAACTTTGATGCTGATGATGTACAAGGGTTTAGCTTCAACCCTCAAGTTATTACTCTTGTTCGTCAAAACCAATTTGGCGGGACAAGCGCTGAATCTCCACACCAACACTTGCAAAACTTTGAGTGTATGATGGAGACAATGAGACCGAAAAATGCAACTACCAACAACTATAAGCTCAAGCCTTTCTTCTTCTCCTTGAAGGGGAAAGCATTGTCTTGGTATCAAGCTCTTCCAAGTGGAAAGCTTGAGACATGGGAGGATCTTTCCGCGGAGTTCCTCACTAAGTTCTTTCCGCCATCCAAAACGGCGGAACTTAGAGGTAAGATTAATGCATTTTCCATGAGATCTAACGAAAGTTTGTTTCAATCATGGGAAAGGTTTCAGGATTTGTTATTGGATTGCCCTCATCATGGCATATCCAAGCTTGCATTGTTGGAGATATACTATAAGGGGCTAGATGTGGAGATACAATTCAAGCTCCAATCCCTCTCATGTGGTACATTCATGGACATGAGAGAAGATTACGCTTGGGACTTCATTGAGAAGCAAGCAAGAGTCATAGAGAAGTATTCCCACCGGAAAGTTGAGGGAAATCGTGTAGAGCAAGGAGCAAAGCTCACACATGAAGCTCAAACTCAAATCTTTTCTCTCAACAATGAGATTAAAGAGTTGAAGGAAGTCATCAAGACCAACTTCCCAAAGCAACAAGGGAAGGATGTTGGCTACTTAGGCAACAACAACAATGGTGGAGAGAATACAAACCGCAACAACAATAACCGGAACAACAACCGGAACAACAACCGGAACAATTGGAATGGCTACAACAACAACCGGAACAATAATTGGAACAACAATAGGGGTTCAAACAACAACAATTGGCGCTCCAATCAACAAAATTCCGGTAACTCTTATCCTTCCAATTCGAATTCACTAACTCCACCTTCCTCTTCCTCTACTCCTTTGAAAAGCCAAGGGAAAACATCTAATGGAGAAAACACTTCGGGGAAGGAGAAGCCCGATCCCATGTTGAAAACGATCTTGGGAAAGCTTCAAGGGTTGGAGAACCGCATCATTAAGGTTGATGATCAAATTTCTAAGGTTGATAAAGCCCAAAAGGTTTTAGAAGACCAAATGTTCAGCCAAGCGGAGGAAGTTCCTAGGAATCAAGGGAAACTTCCAGGAAAGACGGAGGACAACCCTAAGGGAAGGGTGATGGCGATCACAACTAGGAGCGGAGTGACTACCACCGATCCGCAGTCTAAGTTTGTTGAAGTCCCCGTTGAGAAAGACAAAGAGAAGGGGAAGGAGAAGGAAGATGTCTACGTTCCTCCTCTGGCTTACAAACCTCCCCTACCATTCCCTCAATCTAGAGCAAGAGTGCGTCTAGATAAACAATTTGGTAAGTTTATAGAACTCATGAGCAAGCTGCATATTAATATACCTTTCATTGATGCTATTGTAGGTATGCCGGCTTATGGCAAGTTCTTAAAGGAGATCCTCTCTAACAAGAGAAAGTTAGAGGACTTTGGAGAGGTTAAGATGAGTTCGGATTCTTCGGATCTCATCAAGACCATGAAGGAGAAAATGCCCCCAAAGTTAAAGGATCCGGGGTCATTTTGCATTCCCATAGGAGTGGGAGATGTCACATATGACGCTTTATGTGACTTAGGAGCAAGTGTGAGCATCAAACCACTTGCATTATGTAGGAAGATCGGTTTAGGCGACCCTAAACAGGTGAAGATGACGTTGTACATGGCGGATCGATCCATCACTCGCCCCGTCGGTATTGTAGAAGACGTCCCGGTCAAGCTAGGTAAATTCTTTGTTCCCATTGATTTTGTTGTGCTTGACATTCCTGCAGATAGTCCGGTCCCGATCATACTCGGAAGACCGTTTCTTGCAACTTCCGGCTGCATAGTCGATTGCAAGAATGCTAGACTCGCCTTTGACATAGGAGAGGAGAAGGTAGAGTTTGTTCTTTCCACTCTAGTGAAGGAGCCAATCTTTGATGAGGATATATTCAATATCCAAGATGAAGAGGGGTTGTCTAGAGAGGAGGTAAGTGCTATTCTCTTCAAAGATCCTTTACAAAAGGTCATTACTATGAGTCTAATGAATGTAGGGGAAGAAGAGGAGTGCAATGAGGCAATTGAAGCCTTAGAAGCACAAGAAGAAGTGGGTGAAGTGGAATTTTAGATGCTCCACGATGAGGCAGAAAACGTGAGAATCCACGGCCATACACTATATTCCACGGCCGTGGATTTCACCAACCAAACCGTGTCCCACTCCAGAGAGTTATACGGTTGTGGAGAAAGCATAGCAACCGTATTCCCTTTCCACGCCCTAAACCACGGCCGTGGAAGATGTATGGAAACCGTAATTTTGGCCGTGGAAGAGAGTGATCGTACCTCTTCTTCAACTTCTCTTGAATCTTCTCCTACACCTTCTACTTCCTTAGACACTTCTAAGGAAGCATCGGAAGCTCCACAAGAGCCATTGGAAGCTCCGAAAGCAATGGAACTAAAGCCACTTCCTACTCATCTAAGGTACGCTTTTCTAGGACCTAATTCTACCTTTCCGGTTATTGTTAGTTCCGATCTAAGCATAGATGAACATAATGAGCTCATGGTTGTCCTTAGGAAACATAGAAAAGCTTTAGGATATACTATTGAGGACTTAGTAGGAATCAAACCTTCCCTTTGCATGCATAAAATACTAATGGAAGAGGACTTTAGGACTTCAAGACAACCTCAAAGGCGGTTAAATCCGACCATGAAGGAGGTTGTCAAGAAGGAAATTTTTAAACTTCTTGATGCAGGTATCATCTATCCTATCTCCGATAGTAAGTGGGTGAGTCCGGTTCAAGTAGTTCCGAAGAAGGGAGGAATGACGGTCATCACCAACAAGAACAACGAACTCATTCCTACCCGAACCGTAACGGGATGGCGGATGTGCATAGACTACCGCAAGCTCAACAATGCGACAAGGAAGGATCACTTCCCATTGCCATTCATTGATCAAATGCTTGAAAGGTTAGCACAACATTCACATTTTTGCTATATTGACGGTTATAGTGGTTTCTTTCAGATTCCGATACACCCGGACGATTAGGAGAAGACCACATTCACGTGCCCATGGGGTACGTTCACTTATAGGAGAATGCCGTTCGGGCTTTGCAACGCCCCAGCCACCTTTCAAAGGTGCATGATGGCCATCTTCTCCGAATACATTGAGGAAATCATGGAGGTCTTCATGGATGACTTCTCCGTATACGGTTCCTCTTTTCACAATTGTCTTTCTAACCTTGCTCTTGTATTATAAAGGTGTGAAGACACTAACCTAGTTCTTAATTGGGAGAAGTGTCAATTCATGGTTAAGGAAGGAATTGTTTTAGGACACTTAATCTCTAGTAGAGGGATTGAGGTGGATAAGGCGAAAATAGAGACTATAGAAAAGCTTCCTCTCCCAACTTCGGTGAAAGGGATAAGAAGTTTCCTAGGACATGTTGGATTCTATAGGCGCTTCATTAAGGATTTCTCTAAAATATCAAAACCTCTTACTAATCTATTGATGAAGGATGCGGTTTTTGAGTTTTCGCAGGAATGTTTAGATGCGTTCAATATGATCCGGGAGGCTCTAATTTCAGCACCTAATATCCAACCTCCGGATTGGAACCTTCCTTTTGAGGTTATGTGCGATGCTAGTGACGTAGCTATAGGAGCTGTTCTTGGACAACGAAAGGAATGGCGAACCCATGCCATATACTATGCTAGCAAGACGCTAGATGAAGCGCAGCTCAACTACGCCATTACGGAAAAAGAATTTTTAGCCTTTGTTTATGCTATTGACAAGTTTCGCTCTTATCTTGTAGGTGCAAAGGTGATTGTCTACACGGATCATGCTGCGATCCGGTACCTCCTTGCAAAGAAGGATGCGAAGCCAAGGCTAATTAGATGGATTCTTCTCCTACAAGAGTTCGATCTTGAGATCCGCGACAAGAAAGTTTCAGAAAATTCTGTTGCGGATCATTTGAGTCGCCTAACACATCTAGAGGACGACCACTTACCTATAGATGACTCCTTCCCGGACGAACACCTACATATCATTGAGGAGTGCATCGATGTGATCTCCAAAGGTAACGAACCATGGTTTGCTGATTTTGTTAACTATTTGGTTTGTCAGGAGATACCGCCCGGATTATCCTACGCACAAAGAAAGAAGTTCTTTAAGGATGTCCGGGAATACTTTTGGAATGAACCTCTCCTTTTTAAGAGAGGTCCGGATGGCATCATTCGGCGATGTGAATAAAGAACAAATGCACCCTTGTAGGAGCTTCGCTAGGAGTTTATGATAATATGAAATCGGGGCTTGAGAAGGATTGCTTTCCAACCGCCGTCTGTTTGTTTGGAGAGAAGGAATGACAAGAAGTAAAGGTGACCAAGGTTTGAGAACGAAAGGTTGGCATGGTCGATATATGCACAACTTTTAGCCTCTAGATTCGCTACACGATTGAAGGAAGATGGTGGAAAATATGGGGCTTTAGGTGATAGATTTTGGAGGAAGCGAATAGAGGGTTTTATTGATAAAATTGTGCTTCTTCTAAGGCGTATGATTTTGGATTGGATAATAAGATCTTTTGGCGTGGATATGATCAATTGCTTTTACTAAACATGTTCATACGATTTTCGAATTTAAAAAATTATTTTAAAACCACAATCACGACAAAAAATGCGTATCCTGAATTTAAATTTTGAATATAAATACTAAGATGGCCTAAGTTAAAGTGGGTGTGAGTGTGAGAATAAAAATAATAAATTGGTATTTGTTGGAGCCTGTTTTTCTCACAAAAGAAATCCATCGGTAATTGAGAGCGCAAAACACGTTCATTTCTAAAATTGGACGAATCTAAGGGTAATAATAAAATGTAGAGATTCCGTAATTAGCTTGAGGTTTGAGATGAAACTATCCAAGAAGGAGATTCTTCTCCTTGGTTAGAGTAAAACCAAAAACCGGGAATTTAGCCTTGCCCTCTCAAACTGTCACTGTAAGATAAACCAACAATTACATGCATTTGTTTCTCTGATTTATCGCCGTTTCTTCTCCAACTTCAGGTCATATTTGCTTTCAATTTTACACATTTATGATTTCTTTTTTCACTTGTGGCTTGAATTTGTGGGGTTTCTATTTATTTGTTTTTCCATTGATGTCCTACGATTCATCTATGTTTCTTCATTTGATTATTTTACTCAAATTTTGATGAGTAATTGATATTCCGTGATTACCATTTGATAGATATGTCTTATGAATCATCACTTACGATGGGTTACTCATCTTACTATTTTACAAGATTTGTCCCATGATTGATCACTTATGATGGGGTTCGTGACTTGATGTTGTTTACAGCCTCTATTCAATCTACTTAACTTGACGTGTGGCTGAATGATATGAGTTTTGAAAGAGAAAGTTGGAACAATGTGGATGAGGAAGAGAAGGAAGATGTCAAATTAGGTGATGTCAAATCAACTGACCTCCTACTCAAGACCGAGACCTACTATACATTGGAATCATAAGTTATTGTCATCCATAAGGAGGGTTCTTACACTAGGAGTTCAACACATAAATTTATGGATTTACTAGAAGGTGAAAGTGCAAAGAATGGTACTTCATTCCATATGCCATGTAGCAGCTCTACGGATGGTCCTACAAACACAACTCCCCATTCACTACAAGACAATTACGATGATATAGGAAGTCACAAAGATCTATTGGAAACTATGGCGAATGATATGTGTCATGTGGACCCACCAACTCTTGGACATGATGTCTTGAACGATAGATGTGTATGCTCCAATGAGGTCTTGCCTATACATTCATCAAGTCGAGAAAGTGCATTTTCGGTTTACTTTGTTAAAAGTTGCAAGGGACTTGTATGCAGTAGCAACAGTGTACCTGCTTCTTGTGAGAAGCTCAGGAGTCAAAACGAGACTAAGATTGCTCATTTGTTAAAAGATCCTTCTGATGATTGTAGTTGTGCGGGCGAGAGTTTGAGAGAGTGGTTAGAACTCAATTGCAATAAAGCGCACAAAGTTGCTTGCTTGTCTATTTTCAAAAAGATTTTGGACATTGTAAACTCCTTTCATGGGAAGGGAAGTATTCTACAAGAGTTAAGACCATCTTGTTTCGCGGTTTTACCTTCAAAGGAAGTCAAGTACATTGGAAGAGTTAATGATATGCCAAGTTTGCAGACGTTAAAGAGGCCAAGAATATACTCTTCTAATATTGTATGTGAAAAGCGCGGGAAGCTTGATGAAACGGCAAACAACAATATGAAGATTCAAGGATTTCATTTAGGATATGGAATAATACCTACTACAACGAAATTACACATAGAGGGTGATGGTAACCTCGGTAGCTCTCATATGCTTAATGCTTCTACGAGAATTTCAAATGGTTATGATAATAGTGAAATGAAGTGGTATGGAAGTCCTGAGGAGATCTCTGGGATGGTTTGCACTTATTCATCAAATATTTACTCTCTTGGGATTCTTTTATTTGAGGTGATCATAAATTTTAGCATCATCTAATGCTTGTTATTCTTTACACAGTTTAATTAAATTAATCACATATAAATATCTATTAACAGTATTTTATTCACATGAGTTATGACACTAAAGCTATTTATCTCATTCCCTTCGATAATATTGCATTGACTCTTATACCTCTTTATTTGATGGTTTTTATGAGTGTTTTTGTTTTTGAACTCATCTTTACTTGAATTTCTTATATTCAGTTGCTTAGCTATTTTGATTCTACAAAAGCACATGATGCGGCAATGTCAAACTTGGGTTGTAGGATCCTTCCTCCAAATTTCCTTTCAGAGAACCCCAAAGAAGCTGGATTTTGCCTTTGGTTGCTTCATCCTCAACCCTCGCTTCGACCAACTATATGGTAATCAACAAGAATACTTCCACTCATGCATTTGCGAAGTGTAGTGTTCGTAAGCTATATTTTTACTTATATATACAAAACTCAACCTTGTATATTGTCCGGTCCAAGTATCTTATTCTACCTTATTATGGTGCATCTAAGTTCTATGTTTTGTGAATCCTTTGTATCAGTGATGTTCTACAATCTCAAATTGTAAGCGGATTTCAAAAGATGTTGGAGGATGACATGTCAGGTTTAGTTTATGAGGATGAGGCCGAAACAGAAGTACTCATGCACTTTCTTCAGTCAATGAAAGAGAAAAGGGAAAGATATGCCTCTATATTGACAAATGAGCTTAGTTGTATACAAAAAGATATCCAAGAAGCCGAGAAGAGGAAATTATTGATGATGTCGGATTTATATACAAGAGAAAGTAGGAATGATTGGAGAAATCTTAGTAGTACTAGTCGGCTTGAAAGTGCTTACTTTTCTACGAGATCTCAAATTCCACTTGTTGAAGAAGAAGGTGAACTACGTCCAGACGTTTATTTGTTGAGTAATGATGACAACTCTAGTAAGGGTCGGCTTGATATTGTAGGAGCATTCTTTGATGGCTTGTGCAAGTACTCTCGGTACAACAAGCTTCAAGTATGTGGAACCGTAAAAAATGGAGACTTGACCAACTCAACAAATGTGATTTGCTCCTTAAGCTTTGATCGTGATGAAGAGTATCTTGCTGTTGCCGGGGTGTCCAAAAAGATTAAGTTGTATGAGTTTCAGGCCCTCTATAATGATTTTGTTGATACCCATTACCCCGTAGCTGAGATGTCCAATGTTTCAAAGCTCAGCTGTGTTTCATGGAACGCTTATATCCGTAATTACTTGGCCTCGGCCGACTATGATGGCATTGTTAAGGTTTGTCTATGTTTTAAGACTTTGTTATCGATGTGAGATCATTTTTCACCACTTTTGGAACTTTTTTCAGATATGGGATGCAAACATTGGGCAAGAAGTTATTGAGTATGTAGAACATGAAAAAAGGGCTTGGTCGGTTGATTTTTCTCCGTTGGATCCTACAAAATTAGCCAGTGGAAGCGATGACTGCACCGTGCGACTTTGGAGCATCAATGAGGCAATCCTTCCCTCCATCTTTTTGGATGATAATTTTGTTATGTTTTTCATTATTTTCTTTTGTTTTGGGGTTTTGTTGGCAGAGAGATAGCCTTTGCTCAATAAGGAACATTGCTAACGCTTGTTGTGTCCAATATTCGAGCCACTCGTCTCATATATTGGCATTCGGTTCAGCAGATTACAAGATTTACATATATGATCTCCGGAATGTTAATATGCCTTGGTGCATATTGTGTGGACACGAGAAAGCTGTGAGTTACATCAAGTTTCTGGACTCAGAGACTCTTGTTTCCGCCTCCACGGACAATACACTCAGGCGTTGGGACCTCAAGAGATCGAATTCCGTTGGCTTGTCCAATAACGCTTGTACCTTAAGGTTTAAAGGTCACACCAACGAGAAGGTAATTATATCTTCGTATGTCTATTATATGATTTTTGGTGAAACTCATTCTGGATTTTTTATTTAATGCAGAACTTCGTAGGCTTATCGGTACAAGATGAGTTCATAGCATGTGGTTCCGAAACCAATGAGGTACTTCATTTGGTATCTCCATCTTCATTTTGCATGCAAAATTAATTTTAATTCAGTTTGTTCGTTTTCCTCAAGGTTTTCACATACCACAAATCTCTTTCGATGCCAATAGCTTCCCATAAGTTTGGGTCCATGGATCCAATGACCGGAGAAGAGACGAATGACGATAATGGAGAGTTTGTGTCGAGCGTATGTTGGCGGGGAAAATCTAACTTCATTGTAGCTGCCAATTCCAGTGGATATATGAAGGTGCTCCGGATGACATGAACCACATTTATAATAAGAGAATTATGACGTTGATACGTGCATGTAGCATATCTCCAATGGCCCTTTACGTTATGTTATTTGTTTCAAGATCATCATATCCACCACAGGTTGGCTTTAATTACTTTCTTTCAGGATCAAAACATAAACATCCATCAAGTTGCGGGCATGTGTTTAGTATTTTAGACTTTCACGAGTTTTAATACACTTCCTAAATTGTCCTCTTAAGGCTTAACCCCTTAGAAAACTACATGGTGAAAATATCTTATACCTTTTAGGCTCATCATATACATGAGTTTCGCTACACTTATTCACATCAAATTGTCCTTTCTCTTTAGTCTTATTCTCATATTTTGATTTACCCTCAAAACCTGCATAGCGTAATCTAATTTATTTTCAATGAATCAATAGTATTCTTAGAGTTAGCATGCTTAAACACCTTAATGGGAATCAAAGGTTACAACTTTAACTCACCCTTTTAATGTTGTCTCGATCTTTTGAATGATGCTCAAACTCTTCTTCATTGGAACACACAAACATAAATTAAAACACGATTCAAATTTATTGAAGAACTCTCCTCCTAAGATAGCAAATCTTCCTTGGAAACGATGACTCGAGCCAACAAACAGTTGAACACTTCAACAAGTGAATCCGGATGGAAGAACAAAGAGCTCAAAATTTATTGATAATAAAAGAACTGAATTGAATTAATAAAAGAGACAATAACTCTCTTATTAGTCTGTTAAAGCTACCTAAAACATAAGGCAAGTCCCATATTTATCATGCTTCTAATCATACTAATCAATATAAACTAATCCTACTAAATAAGATAAACTAGGCACATACCAAGATTAGGCTGATTTCAAATCGACTAAAATCAATTAATCAAATCAAAAATAAAGTGCAGTATGTCTACATGATTGGATTTTTCCTAGTGGAGGCCAAAGAGGAGGCCTTTGAGCCGGATGTACTTTGACCCGTCTAAATCTCTATACTTCTACATGTTCATTGTCATTTTTAATTTGAAGGTGTTTCCTTTGGATTATGCTATTAATGTAAACCACAAAGTTGTATCCATTTAAAATACCTTTAATATGAGTATTTGTGGGTCTTTGATAACACTCATTTTAGTGTTTTTCACCTTTTACTCCATTCCTTTACTCATTTGGACATAATTGCATAGTTTACCGGCTTATTTCCTTTCTATTTGAGTTTTGGAGATCTATCGGTTAATTTATGTTATCGCAGGCGTTTTAGGTACTTCTGGAGCGTAAATGGAACTATTTATGACGAAGTGACCTCCTCATACACACTAAAGATCTCCCAACGGTCAAAGAAGTGAAGGTGAGAAGACGAAAATGACTAAGATCCGAGAGTGAGGACGAATATCACCTCTAGAAGTGTGTTGGCTGATCGGCCACGTGCAATCATCCGGCACATGACTCGCACATGACTAGTAGTCGAAGAGAAAGCAACATACCAAGTCTTCTCAGTTGAGCCGATCACCCGGGCCCACATTGTCCAGCCGACATGCCCATCAACGAGCTCACTTCGACGCCAACATTTCTGTATTTATTTCGTTATTTCTTTCTTTTCTTTTTATTTTAGGCTATATTTTAGCCCGTCCAATTGGAACATTTTAATTTGTATTTATCCATTAGGGACAAAATCTATCTTATTATGTGTGTGTGTGTGTGTGTGTGAGAGAGAGAGAGAGAGAGAGAGAGAGAGATAGATTTGATATTTAGGAAAAATCTTAGCACATCTTAGGGGATATATATTATTCTCGTCCTATAAATAAGACATTCAAATTTAGAGATTTAGGATCTTCATCTCTACGTTTTTTCGAGTTCCCAATGCAAGCACAATAACACTGCTGATCGACCACCCCCTTGGAGGCTGATCGATCGATTTCTTTCTCATCGATTAATAAAGCTTAGCGTATTAATTGTACAAAACAATTTAGTTAAAGTTGGTAAAACCTCTACTTGTGTGTAGTTTTAAGCTCGAGAAGCTTGCATTGGTTTGACTAGAGATGGACAAAAGCCCGGCTGAGGTTTTCATGCAGTTTCTGATTTCGGTTGGGGCTAGGAAAACTCGACCTACTTGCACATGAAGCTCAACCCTCTTGCCTTGGATTGACCTTGTGCAACCAATTGTAATAAAGGGGTCAAGATCAAACTCAAGGAGATTAATGTAATAATTTGAGTCATTAATTGCAAATCCAAATGTGAAATATATAAACAAAATAACAAAGGTGGGAACATGATGTAAAAACACATAAAATCAATCAGACAATAGAAGGTCACAAGTCGTGCAACTAGGTGACAAGAACCGGCCGATCTCTCGGGTGAAGGCCAAGGAGAGTTGATAAAGATGAATATATATTTAATAGTTCAATCTATTCACGAATAATCAAAAAACAAAACATTCATATATGTGATTAATAAAAGCATCCTAGAATCTGAATCACATCAACAATATATAATAGAAACTCAATTCATAATCAGGTTATATATGGTCATGCTACAAAGGAGACAATCCCACAAACCTCTCACATCTTGTAGGAAATTAAGATATCAATTTATATAGCCCTTGCATCTTGCAAACAACACCCCAAAGAACATATAGAACCAATAATCATCCTCGTAATTTTCCATGAAAGATCATTGGGCTACCATAACATATGATTTAAGGCATATAATCAAAGGATAATAACAATCATAAACATCAATGCAAGTTGGGCTTTCTAGATCATAAAATCATGATAATTTGGAAAGACGTAATTACAAAATCTCTTCATTTATTGAATTTGAAGAAAAAAAGAAAAGTTGGGAACCTTAATTACAAATCAAATATGAACAATATGTAATATAACAACTTCAAAATCCTAGATTGAAAACTTTTATATGTTTAAACCTTATTCTTTCTCCACTTTTTAGGATGTGTTTGGTCCGATACGGTGAAATAGTATTTTTCTCCTTGATCGACTTGAACGAACTTGGAAGAAGCCAATTTTTTTGATTTTAGAAGAAGTTATTATGAGAGAAGTTGAGTGAATTCGAAGGGTTTGTAGTTTTGAAAAAAGAGATCGTTTATATCAGATTTTGGATAGAAAATGAGGTATTACAGTTTTAGGTTATATAGTTAATTTTACAATAATGTGAAGTTGGTGCTTATTTATGCAATATCATACTTTATAATGGTTACTTGAAGATTTTGGGCAAATTTGGTTAATAGGCCTTTTTAAGTTTACACTCTAATAACTAGGCCTTTTCTATTTTTTCATTAAGTAAATATACCCCAAAATTTTATTACCCTCCAACCCTAATTTTTCCTCAGTCGCTTCTCTCAACCTATGACTTCTCCTCAACCTTCACTCTCTTCACTCACCTCCCCTCTCTGGTATGAGTTTTCTACCGTCAAATCTCAAACCTACTCAGGCCGCTGTTGTCGTCACCTCTACGACGGCCAAGAAGCCGTCGCAATCGGAATGGAATCCGCCATAACCAAGCAAGATAATATCATCACAGTCTACCGTGATCATTGCACTTACCTCGCCCGTGGCGGAACCCTCCTCGAGGCTTTCGCTGAACTCATGGGTCGGAAAACCGGGTGTTCTTTCGGCAAAGGCGGGTCAATGCATTTTTATGAGCCCGAATTTGGGTTCTATGGCGGCCATGGAATTGTTGGAGCTCAGGTTCCTTTGGGTTGTGGACTGGCTTTTGCTCAGAAGTATCTCAAGGAGGAGAAGGTCACATTTAGCCTCATTGGCGATGATGCTGCAAATCAAGGTCAGTTGTTTGAGGCTCTTAATATGTCAGCTCTTTGGGAACTCCCTGCAATTTTCGTCTACAAGAATAATCACTGTAAGCCTTTTTTGATTAATTTTTTTAATGTTTTTGTGTGCTTACTGCTTAGACTAAGGTAGGATTGTGTTCTTTGTTGAAAGATGGCATGGGGATGGCAGAATGGAGATTTTCCAAGCGCCCATCCTAAAATAAACGTGGTGACTATGTTCTTGGATTGAAGGTATTCTCCATTTAGAAGATGGTTATGGTGGGTTCTCCTCCAACTCCTTATGGTAAGAGATGATTTTGAATTTTTTAGTTCTTCTCGCATACTATGTACTAATAGGTTGTTAAATAATGCATTGGTATTATATTTCAAATGATGTTTCACTTATTGATGCTAATTTCATTATAGAGAATGCTATTAGTGCCATGTGAGTACTAGGATTGGTAAAAGTTTCTAATTTTTTATGTTCGTACTAAATTTTTGGTATGTAAATCTAGTAAGAATTTCTGGTATGTGAATTTTTGATATGTAAATATCTTGTATGTGAATTTCTGGCATGTAAATTTCTGGTATGTAATTTCGGTATGATAAATTCTGGTATGAAAAAAATTCCGGTATGAAAAAATTCTGGTATGTTCATTACGGAAAAAAAAGGAAAAAACAATAAAATAAAATAAAAATAAATTCAGTAATTGAGAATTAAAACTTACACTTACATAATACTAACAAATATCTATTTTTTTTTTATTAAAATAGAAAGGTTAATTACTTTTACTTACAATTAAATGAAAGTGGTAAAAAACTATGGGGTACATTTACTAAACAAAAAAACTAAAAAAGGTCTAGTAAGCCAAATTCTTTCGAAGGTTTTTGTCATAGTAGGATTGCACTTATTATTAAATTATGTCATGAAAATTTTCAAATTGAAATATTTAATAATTTTGAAGCATACTTGCTCCCATAAATAAATTTAGGTGATATAATTTATTTTAAATTATCTATATAATATTTGATAATAACAATTAGTTAATAAACTCGTGTCTAATATATTTATTAAATATATATTGGACATATAATATATTTAAACAAGTAGTTAATATTTGAGTAAATTACATTAGTCCTATATAGTTATTCCGTTTGTTAGAAAATATTAAATTTATTTCTATATTCTACTATATAACTTAATGTTAGTTGATGTATTAATAATCTTATCTTAATTAAATGAACAAAAATTAAAATTATATCCATAGTAGTAGTAAGATGACATGTGATAAAATAGTAACCTTGAAAAGGATATTACTAAGCCAATAAAATTATATATAATTATAATTGGTACAAAATTTCATCTTTTTAATTTATTATCATCTTAGTGTTATATAGTAGATAATGGAGTTTTATGTGGGTTAAGATTTGAATTGAAAAAGTTATATAAGAATATTATAGAAGGAAATAGTTGGAGAAGGGATCTTAATTTGGAAGTGAATGGAACCAAATTCACATGGATGGTGACTTTACTCAAGCCATCCCCAAGAAAGGAAGGCATCTAATTCTGCTTTTATGGCCTACAACAACCATACTATTGCCTATCATTTCATGGACCAACACATTTATGCTTCAAGATTTGCCACTACACAAGCATTTCTAAAGTATTTCAATGTTGGCCTCTCACTAAACCACCTAAATATTTACTTCTCTTATTTTTATTTATGAATTATTTCGTTTATATATCTATATAGGGTGTGGTTCTCGTGAGAACACCCCTAACGTGTATACATGAGAACAATCGTACACCGTTGTATGGTGAGTATTAAGGGTTGAGATTTAGAGTAGATATCATAATTAATAATAACTACGAATAATACATTAAACGATATGACATCTTCGTAACAAAATTAATAATAATTACGAATCTTTTCTCATGATTACACGATAAGCCTGCCTTCATAGGATCTATACTATATTCATATATATATAAAAACGAGTTTACCTTCGTTTTAAGTTAGAACTCGATACATAAATTCAGTTGGAGATAATATTTTGAATCCTAAATAGACTTATCAATGACATTTTAATACAATATCTAATATTTATTGACTAAATTTCCCTTTTTAATATTAATACTACATCCTACAAGTCAAAAAAAAAACTAAAGAAGAAAGAGATAAGATGTTCCCTACTACAAGCCTTTTGAGGCCTACTTCCGAGCCTTTAAGCTCACTATACCCTTGCTTCCCTTGTTAAATAGACAAAAAAAACACACCTCTCTTTCCAAAACACAAAGCAAGATTGCTCAAATAAAAATGGGCCTCAAATATGTTGCTTGTGTCTTGTTGATCATCCTCTCTTTTCTCATCTCACCATCAAATTCATACTCAAAACAAGCAACTCTTCTTCATGGTACCACTCCTTAACTAGCCTTCATCAAGCATTAATCTCTTCTAACCATATTGATTTGTTTCCATGCAAGTTTAGGTCACCATGTTGACACTAGAGCGCTCAACCATGATGAACATAAGAGGATCCATTCCTACATCAGAAAGGGTCATGGAAAGGGCGGCGGTGCCAACTCAGCGAGTCATCACACACCGGATCCCAATAAAAAGAGTCACGCATCCATTCTTTCGCAACCTTCATCACTCGTCTCTTCCATGCTTCTTTGCTCTATCATCTTCGGCTTCTTTCCTTTTTGATTCCGTTTGCTCACCGGAATCCCCTTCGAGTCCTCGTCTTTGATATGGTGTGATTGAGTGTTTTATCATTTGCATGTGTATTTGTTTTGAGATTTGATTTCTGAAAGTGTCGTGTAGGCATATATGTAAGAAGTAAAGTTATGTGTAACTTTGTGAATTCAAAGATATATTATTTGAAGCAATTTGTCAACTAATGTTTAAACATAAGTGGCAAAGTTTTGTTTGGTGCGAGAAGAAATAATATTATTTGGCTTGAACCAAATTAAAATGCTTACTCGTTCATGTGTGGAAATATGTCCCACGTGGACGATATGATATTATATGAACCTTATTACATATAAGTTTTAGGGTTATTTTCCTATTACCAAGTTTTTTGGAATGGAAATTAAAAGAGTTGTGTAGGTTCACTTTGATGTGCAGTTGTAGATGTGTGCTTATGGGTCACATGTCCTCGGCCACCTCTTCCTCCTCGACCTGGATACATCTTTGTATTTCATCCGCACTCTAAAATCAACATGGCATCAGCTTTGATAGATGCATTGGGTTAATATTTGTATATAAATCTGAATCAAGTAGACTTACCGGCTTGGGAAGCATAGACAAGTGCTGGATCAGACTATCCAACGCCGTCAATGAGCTTCCGCCTTCACTTATAGCTTCAGCAGCCATCCTCTTGAGCTCAAGTGTCTTTAACTTCTCCTCCTTGTAGGCTCCGTTTATGGAGCCGGATATAACCTGAGCCAACTGATCTGGGTCAGGCAGTGACTTGGTGTCCTGGCACACACTGACCCCGACTTTGAGTTGGTCCACCAGCAATATGGAGTTACAGAACTGGTCTGCTCCCAGTGGCCACGTCAACATCAAGGTTCCGGCACTTAGTCCCTCCAGCACCGAGTTCCAACCACAGTGTGTTACAAACGCCCCCACAGCTCGGTGTCTTAGAATCGATACCTTATACATATAAAAAGCACTTCAAATTTAACAAGATTATATATATATATATATATATATATATATATATATATATATATATATATATATATATATATATATATATATATAATCATCTAAGGTACCTAGACAAATGCATCTAGTGTAAATGAGAAAGTCTTTCAAGAGAGTATAATTAACACTAAAAATTCATTAAACTTTTTTATATATCACCTTATAAATACAATCTATTTCTCACAGCTTAATTTTTATTGTGAACAATATAATTAAAAAAATTTATATACAGGCCTCAACCTTAAAAAACTAAAAATAATATGGTTACCTGTGGAGCCCAGCCTCGGAGGATGAGGCCTCTACCAGCCACACGATCCTCAAACCCTTGAGGTAGCTTCCCGAAGCGTTCACCGTACACGTGTCCTTGAGTAGGCTCCTTGACTTTCCATAGAAAACGGACCCCACTCTTCTCAAGGCCAAGAGCCAGCGCCTCCATCTGCTCATTATTGAGGACTGCTTGACTTCCAAAGCAGACATAAACCACCTCGTCCTCCCCGCGACTACACTCGTCAAGCCAAGTCAGCACTTGATCCTCAATTGAGCCGGATCCACCTCTCACGTCGGGTTTATCCGGAAGAAGTGGGCCGACGGCCCAAACCCGGTCGTGTCCCAAATAAGTCTTTAGATGACGCAAATAAGGCTCCTCGAGGTGAGTGAACGAGTTGACCACCAACCCCCAACTCGATGAGTTACCTGATCCGTTGGATCTCAGGAACTCGGCACTCGGGTCACCGGAAGCGTAGGTTCTGTACAGAACCGACAGCTGGTACCACAACAATCGGGGCTCACCGGGGACATCGGGAAATGGAACGACGGCGTTTATATCGATTTCACCATCTTCGGTTCTGGTCAAAGGGGGGAGGTGTCGCCACAGGGATTCGACGACGGAGGCTGAGAATGCACCGGAGGGAGAGAAAACGAAGCGTTTAATGGATAATTGGGAGGCCAGGCGGTGGGTCCAACCGAGGAAAATGTCGGAGATGATTGAGGAAGGAGGGGAGGGGTGGGAGGAGAACCAACGGAGGAGGGGGCGTCGGAGGTCGGCGATGGAGGACATGATGGAGATGAAGGAGTTCGGGGGGAGGTTTTGGGCGTTCTCGGCGCCAGATGGGAGGGAGGGGTTCGGCGGGAAGGGGAGGACCAAGGTGGAGATGGCTGACGGTGGGTGGTAGGAGAGGAGAGGTTGCAGGATCGGGAGGTTGTTGGGGGTGACGAGCACGGTGACGGTCAGGGCGGCGCCGTCTCTGCTGCTGCGGATCAGGAGATGGTGGGTTAGATCGAGGAGTGGCAGCATGTGGCCTTGCGCAGGGTACGGGATTACCAGGATGTGAGCGCCTCCCCCTGTCGATGATGTCATCTTTCCGGCAGCTGCCGTCACGTTTTGCTTTTTTTTTGGTTGGTTCTTGGTGTACCAATTAGGAAGCACAGAAAGAAAGACACAGAAAAATGAGACATTTAATAACTTGGCTTGCGTGATAGTCATGGATATATACTAAGACAAGTAAAAAAATAAGAAAAGCAAGGTTTTTATACATCCTCACATGATATGAGTTTTTATGGCTACAACAAACGGTTGGTGTCTTGCTGAACTATAAGTCGAACCCTCTTGAATTTTGATTCATAACTCAACCTGATGGTAGTCCTCTTGAATTCGTTCCGCTATACCAAATTAAGTTCATGAATGATAAGTAGAAGAAAAACATCATTGACATTCATTGTTGTTTAGCACTGTCATTGATGATGAGCTGCACAAAATTGGAGAGGATTCGTATGGAATCAAACTATTATACACAATTTTAAATGCAAGAATGTTAAATGTAGTTTAAACAAATTCTTAATCATCACAAAGGAGCAAAAAGCCTTTAAAAATATAACATTCACGCAAAGCTCAGTGGACAAGAGAAAATTCATATTCTTAGAATGTAGAATGGGAGTCAATGAGCGATAATTAGCAAAGAAAGGGAGTGATTGATTACATAATTCAGGATTATGCCCAATTCACAAAGAACAAGTAACTTAGGTGATAAAACTTAATATGAATACAAGTGTACTTGGATCATTTGTAGCTACCTCCACCTTTGATAAGTGCCCGAGCTTGTAAATTTTGCTGACTTCAATCACAACAATACCTTCCAAAAATGACTATTTGCACACAACTTCAAAATATTTTCTTCTCCTTTTGTTCTCCGATTCCGACTGAAAGAGTGAGTTTTATAAATAAATTGTCAAATAAACTAGGTTATGGTCGATGAAATTATTTTATTTGAATTATATCGTATTGATTACATCAGATTAACTAAAAGTCAATTTAATAATAAACTTCACTTAATCTCCATCCAAATATATGGATATTTTCTTAAATGAAAATATACAACAAGAATGTTTGTTTTGTATAAACTTTTGGTTGGAGCGGTGAAATGAAAACGGAATGGAATCGAATAAGGGTTAAGAAAGGAAATGGAAATGAGGAATTACCTTCATGTGTTAAAATACCTCTAAGCAAACGTAGTTTTCGATTGATTCGGAATCATTCCGTTACAGGGAATGATTCCTAGTGGTTCCAAACGTGTAGTTAATTTAATCTCTTCATCCATATATATATATATATATTTATTGTATTTGCTTAATATAAAATCCATAAAAAAACTCTTTGTGCTACTCCCGAAACTCGTACCTCCTTAATTCATTCTACCAGATGAGCTAGCAGAGTTGTATATATTGTATCCACCTAAGGGGAAAAAGTACTCCTTGTTTAAAATTTGAAGACAAATGAATAAAAATGTAGGATTTACTATTTGCTATTTAGAAAAGTTGATGCATTTACACATTTTTATTTTAGAATAGAATATAACAAATATCACAAATAAAAGGGAATTTTAGGTACCTCCACTAAATGAAACATCAAACAGCATGAATTATAAACCAAAAAATCCAAATATGTCTCTCATCCCACAAGATTACAAAGGAAGGTCATATGTCATGCACTTTCTTGCCCAATAGCCTTTCTAGATATGCCAACACTTTCTAAGGTGGCATGCCTAAACTTTTAGAATCCAAGAGAACCATCTCTTTGAAATTATAAGCTCCATATGAATTGCTCAGTGAGTTAATGGCATATACATAATTTCGAAGAATATATGGACGCATTGCAGTTGAGCTTTATAACACCCGGTGGGGGTCTAGACCATCCATTCCTACGTTGTTAGTGACTCGAACCCAAAGAGGGTCTCCGTCTATCCTCATTGAACTTGGTCACATGGCCCTAGCTTCACTAGTCATCTCAGAGCCAAGAGTAGTACTACCCTCAAAAACCCGTTTGCTCAGAGCTCTCCATATACACCACATTAATGCCATCCACCTCTGACTCTTCTCCCTAGATGACTCCGAACTAGTCCTCACTCACCAGTTCATAACCGACGTTGCCCCAATAGCATACTTATCAAAAACCGGGAGCAGCTTCCACAACTCCCTAATAATAGCACATAGAGCTAAGACATGCATTTGAGATTCTTCTTTCCCACAAATATCGCACCAAGGTTCAGGTACAATGTGGCGTCTTTGCAGTAGTTCCTTGCACAAAGTGGAATGGACTCTTTGAACCCTCCCTGCAAGATTCCTGAAAGCCGGAATCATACCAATACGCCATGGACTTTGGGAAGCAGAGGCATTAGAAAAGTTGACTCTTCCCACATTTGCAAAACGAGCTTCCATCTCCAAGTATGCACACCTCACCGAGAAGATTCCATTCGTCGTGTAGAACCAATAAATCTCGTCCATGGCATCTCTGCTTAAGAGCGGGATCTTTAGGAACTCGACCGTATCACAATCGTCCATATGCTCTCCAATAACATCCTCCCTCCACCTAGAGGTCTCCTAGTTAATAAACGTGCGCGCCCTCAGATCATTCGAAGATCCAGAAGGTTTAATAATAGGCTTAAAACCAACCGGACGTGGAAGTCACATATCTCCCCACACCGAGATGGTCTCGCCGTTGCCAACAAACAGATACCTTTCCTCATCAGATGTATGTCTTTTATTATGTGTTAACTATTTTTATTTTGTGTGACAGATACACCTTATTTTTTTTGGAGATTACTTGTGATACAAAGCTTTTTTTATAAATTTGAAACTAGAGTTACATAGAACCGTTTGTATCAAGGTTGAAGATGCAAACAATATGTAACCTATTATTTTGTGTTGGTTTTATCTCCAAATGAAATGATGAATTGTACTTAATTTTGTCGATAGAATTGTTGGTGTTTCAAACATGATTGGTGGCTTGGAGTTAACAATCTAGTGAGATTATAATTAGTGATTTGTTATTCAGGTTAAATTTGTATAATCGATGTATGCATTTAAATTGTCGGTGTATGATTGACTTGTTTTTTAAGTTACCCTATTTCTAGGTAAATTTTATCTATTTTTCTTAATAAATCATGTATATAATTATCAATGTAACTTAAGTTACCCTATTTGTACGCATTAAAATAGACGGGTTATCTGATCATTTTGAATCGGGTTACTTCGGGCTATCGGGTCATTCGAGTCGGGTTACTTTGGGTCATTTGGGTCGGGTTACTTCTGACTATCGTGGCATATCATGTTGGGTTATTCGGGCAATCGGGTCTTTCGGGTCGGGTTACCTAGGGTCATTTATTACTTCAGATTAAATCGGTTTCAAGAGGGTCGGTTCCAATTATTTTCTTTTTTCAAAATTTTCGAGTCAATTCGGGTTCGTCGGATCGATTTCATATTTTGAGGATTGATGGTACGTACAGAATGATTACATGCCTATCTGCAGTACATGGGGCCGGTGTTTTGGGCAGTAGCGTTTATTATTTGATCATGTCTATATACTTTGCTACGCTTGTTTGATTGGACCTTTAATGACTCAATTAGACTTTCTCTTTTGTATGAATTTTTACCATTTACCCTCAATATCCACGAGTTTATTAACTAAATGATAATTTGATAGGAATGTCATATCATCAAAAATAATATAAATAAAAAATAATACAAACTTAAAAAATATCAACCCGTTATAAACTACCGTCTAATTAAATCAATACTAGTGTACTACCCATGTCCTGTACGGGGTATGATTTAATATCTATTATAAATATATAAATATACAATTATTTTATTAGAGTTTAATATAATTTATGCAATATAAATTTAACAAAAAATTCCAATACATAATGTGATAAACTCAACGTATAAAACTTATAATGCACTCTTTGAATAAGGCTGACAAAAGATGTTAGATACGTTTTTTTATTTTAAATTATCCAATTTATATCAGCAATTAAAAAATATACATTTAAATTACACAATTAGCGCTTGGTTGATATTGAAGACGTCTCATAAATGCATGATACGGATTCAAATAGATTGTGACGAATTCAATTTGAGATCAGAATGGGGGAAAATGAAATCAAATGCTGAATTTTGAATGAAAGCCCAATATATGAAAGAGAAGATTTGCATCATAGAATATGTTGAACATTAGAAATCAAAAATTAGTTTAGAAGATAGACTATGATTTAATTTGTAGCACCATTGACTTGGTTGATATCGGAGTAGTTGGTGATGAGTGTACATTTGGTTTGAGATCAAAGATGTACACCATTTGAGTGGTCATCCTCATTACATGCGAAGATTATATCTATATTTTGCAACAATTTTATTTTAAAAAAATTATATAAATTTTATTTGTTATTTAAATTTTTTATAAAGTTTACCATTTTTTTTTTAAATATAGAAGAAGATTTGCATAAAGGAGATTTTTGCTGAAAATTGTTTGAGAAGATTTTAAACTTTTTTTAAACTTTTCATGAAAGCTTTTTAAAAAAATTTATTTGAAAATATATTTAAACCTAATTGTAGACAAAAGATTTATTTCTAAACCAATTTTTTTTTCATAATGTGTTCTTATCAAAAATTGAAAAAGTTGAGATAAGATTTGCATAAAGGAATATTTACTTCTAAAAGAAATTTTTTTTGTCAATTATCCGATTGATTGATAAATAATTGACTTAATAATTAAATTTTAAAAGATTTGCAAAGTTATTATTATTAATTGAAAAGGATGAGATAAGATTTGCTTAAAAGAGATTTACTATTAACAAAAATATTTTTTTGTCAAATGTCCGTTTGACTGATACATAACAAATAATAAACTTAATAATTAACTTTTAAAAATATTTTGGTAGTCTTAGGACACGTGGCAAAAAAAACAGTCTATGCTTTAATAGATATAAGATAAGATAAGATAAGATAATATGATTGTCGTATCATCGGTAAAATAATTTTTTTAAAATCAATATTTTTTAATGACTTGTGTTACGGTGGACCAACTACTACGTCTTCAACTATAGTGTAAAAATAAAAATAGGGGTAAAAGAAACTTTATTCAAGTGAATCAAGTTGTACAAAGTACAGACTAATCTAATTTCAACTCTAAAGAGGAGGAGAATAGATACATGGACACACTTGATAAACTACACATCCCATAAAACTGCATCAAACTATACACTGAACAAATCAATGCAAAACCCTGCATCAGTCTTCCTATGCTTCCTCCTGGACTCACTCGACAACTTACATGGCGGGGAGGGCGAGAACTCGAACGGGACCTGTGGAAGATCCATTTCTCCTTCTAGGATCCTCACAATGTCCCCTATATCCGGCCTCAACTCCGGCATTCGCTGCAAACAAGCCAATGCCAAGTTTATACACAATGTGGCTTGTTCCTTATTGTACACCTCTTTCAACCGCTCATCAACGAGTTCTAGAACGTTCCCGGATTGAGCTAACTGCCTACACCAGCTGACCAAATTCGCCTTCTCCAGGTTCACGGGCGAGTTAAGTAAGTTTAGAGGCCTCTTACCGGAAACTATCACAAGAACCAATACTCCTAAGCTATATATATCAGTCTTCTCCATCAAGAACGTTAGCCCACAGGCACCAAACTCGGGTGCAGCATAACATAAGGTCCCTCTCATGCTTGTATTGCTGCTAAGCTCTCGGCTGAAGAGATCCACCCCTTGTTCGCCTTTCATCCCCTTGCATCTTCTTCCTCCTTTCACTAGGTGAAAGCACTGGCCCAAACCAAAATGTGCAGGTTTGTGTTTCATTTTCTTGCTTTTCTTGCTGCTCATTTCTTCAAGATTCTCCTCCTTCCACCAATCCTGCATTTTCTTGGGTTCATTTATGCTATGTGATTGACTAACATCAGCTTGTGATGCTTCTCCAAGATCCAAATTCACATCAGGATTAGTTCTTGCACAAATTTGACTCCCTATCCACTCCTTAACATAGTCTTTGCTACATAACTCGCCACTATTACCATCTTGTTTCCACCACCAATCCTTCGACACGGCCCCTAAATGGCATAAAGGACTCAAATCAAGCTCATTAGTACAATGCTCAATTTTACCACAAAGTTCATCATTCAGCACTCCAATTCTCAAAACTTCTTTCCCTTTCTGGCTAGGAATGCTTAGATTCGTGCTTTGCGGATCTTGATTCACCAAACAGTTGTTGGAAGAACTCGCATTCACAATAATCTCCTGACTCCTATCCAGCTCCTGGCTGAACATTTCATCCCCTCCTCCCTCTTCCACCTTAAGCCGCGACAAACCGAAATCACAGACCTTAGCTTTGAAGCCCCAATCAAGCAAAACATTGCTAGGCTTTATGTCACCATGAATGACTGGTGGGTCACACTCATTATGCAAGAACTCAAGTGCCTTAGCCACATCTTGGATAATTTCAAATCTTCTATCCCAACCCACCACAGTTAAGCCTGAATTCCCATCACAAAACAAAAATTCCTGCAAGCTACGATTAGGCATGTACTCATAAACTAAAATCCTCTTATTCTTGTAAACACAGTATCCTAAAAGGGACACAATATGAGGTGATTTGATGCTACCCAAAATGGTGAGCTCATTCCGGAACTCCTTATCAGCCTGCAAAGAAGAAGAAGAAGAAGAAGAGTCGATTGATTTAACTGCAACAGACTTGCCATCCTTCAAAATACCTCTGAAGACTGAACCAGAGCCTCCCTTTCCAATGGCGTTATCTTGATTGAAGTCATTGGTGGCTGATTTGAGCTCCTTGTAGGTGAATTTCTGGAGATTTAGAGGGGCTATCTCTTCAAAGGGTCTGGTTCTTGAGCGGTGAAAGAAGGAGCTCCATAAATTGTGGAAAATATAGATGAGTGTGGAGACAATCAAAGCTGTGAGTGATAGTGTGGTGGCTATAAAGAGGATCTTGGATTTGAGGATTGAAGAAGTGGCTCTAGGGTTTCCAGAGATGGGTCTTGAAGGCATTTTTTGGTTGAATTGAATTGATTGATACCCTCTTGAAAAAACAATTCATGGGTTTTGTAGCCTTGTGATCAAAAGGCCAAAACATAAAGTGGAAAGTGGACAGATTTTTGTAAAAGAGGACGGAATAGCAAAAGGGCTTTGTTAGTGCATTCCAATGGAGCATCTCATTATGGGATTTTGGAGAATTTGAAATCTGGGTAAGCTTAACTTTTCATTCATGACAGCAGATGGAGAAGAAAGAGCTTGAGAAGATACATATATGTCACTTTCTGAAACACCATAGCAAAAATTATTTGGCTTACAGGTGGATGGCCATAGATATCTGAATGACTGAATCATTTGGTTTCGTTATTTAAGTATTAATATTTGTAGTGTGTAATGATTTGTTTTTAATGAAATGGCGTCGACAGAGAAACATGTGATTGTTCATTTGTTTCTGATTTGTGAATATCTTTTGACTATCGATTTGTTTGTCTTTTTTTGGATTTTTATAGGGGCTTGCTATTTGAGCCCATTAATTGTCAAGATCATTGATTTTGACATTAATTGTTGATTATTTTCTTGTATTATGTTAAATCATAACATCCAATCACTCAATAACAAATTATCTGAAACCAAAACACCTAAGAATTTATAGATTTTAATTGGATTGGCAAGCAGGCGACAAATTTATTTTCGCTAACGAACAAACCCTAATGAACTCCCAATTCAATTATTTTTTGTTTCTTACATATATTTATTTCCTTAATCATAAGCCTACTTTTTTATATTTTATCTATTTACATAATGTAGTTGTTAATTTCATTTTTTTAAAATAGAGGCTGATTTATATAGGATTTTTCATATGACTGATTGTGAGAAAAAATTTAAGTCCCAAATTCGATTTGTATTCGGAATAAAATGGAAGATCGGATTTCTCATATTGGATTAGTTTTACACCAGAATAACTGGAACGAATCAAGGTCTCACGAACACCTTAATGGTCAAATTAAGAAAAGGTAATGATCATTAATCCATTTGAATTATATATAATTATAATCAAATTGAATAATTTAAAAGACAAATATTACGTTTAAAAAATATAAACTAATTTATTACTAGTTTAATAATTCATGAATTGGATAAGAAATATCCAAACATATTTTTTTAAACTTATTATGATATAATTTATGCAATTTTCGAACAATATATTTTAAGAAGAATGTCCGGAATATAAGACAAGTTTTGGTTCCATGTTTTAATTTAATAAATTCAGTTTTTCCCTCCACTATTCGCGTTCCGCTTGATTCCGTTGATCATGTAAATAACCTGAACATATAAGGTGGTTAGAGACTTAAGGGCTCGTTTGTTACAAAATCTATGTAATCAGGAATCAGAACGAGTCATACTTATACCACGTGCTTGATAAGACTTGAAATCGAAATGTAAATAATTTCATGAAATGACTCATTCCAACTCTAAATAAAAACTTGAATCCATAAATTAAAGGTGAGTATCATTCATTCCAATATATTACCCATTTAAATTTGAAACCACGTCCATATTATTTAAGTTTTTGAAAAAACGAGTATTAGGAATGATTGATTCTAATTAGCTACTACATTCCGATTCCTACTTCCAACTCCATTTTATCGTCATATCAAACGAGTCCTAGTTATAATAATAAATAACATGTTTCATATTATTTAAGTTTTTGAAAAAACTTTTAATTAACAATAAAAATTAATAAACATAATAAGTATTAATAATACTAACTAACAATAATGATTATTTACAATAATATTAATAATAACAAAAAAAAACAAAGCAATGCATCAATTTTAGTGGCCAATTTTTATAAATGTTCATCGCCTGTCAAAATCTTGCACGTTTGGTGACAGTAAATCAGAAGCAACTGTCACAATTTATTTTTGATTTTGGTGAAAAATGGGCGTAAATAAGATAGCCTTGAAGGAAGATGAAGTGCGAAAACGAAATTGAGCTTAACTAATTTCGAACTTGGTATCCGAAGGTGAAATTGAGTTTAATTCATTCCACACTTGAGATTAAGTATGAGTGATGTTAATAGCCGCTGACGGAAAATGTCAAGAAGGCGAAGCATGCGGGCTGCGCATGCATCTGGATTGGGGTGCATGTGCAGCCCGCCCGCATGCGTTCGGGCCTTTGGTGCATGCGGCTCATGAGGCGTAAGCACCTGGGGCACAAGACAATTACATATTATTTTGGTTAAAGGGTTAAAGTATCAACAAATCCGGTGTCGTCCAACAATTCAGATATCTAGTTTTCACCCAGGAGATCCGGGTTCGATTCCCGGTAACGCATACCCATGTTTCATTCCCGACAACGGAGATTTTTATATTTGATTTTTATAATTTGTTATAATAAAATGAGAGCGTATGTGCCCCAAACCCTCGACGCATGCGGATTCTACCTTTGTGAGGTGTTTGTTCGCCCTAATAGTAAGCTTGTTAATTAAACATGGGGTTGAGCATGTTAGGTTTGGTTTATCGAGTTTAACCGAACCGAGTGATTTTAGTCTAGACCTAACCGACAACCGATAATTTAGGTTCGGTTTTATTATTTTTATCGAGATATATTTTGATTTAGATATAATAATATTTGTTATCTTTATTGAAATAAATGAGAGTGATTATATTTGTAATTTACATTGTAGTTTTTTTTTTTTTTAATAGTATTTAAATGTTTGTAGCTTTTAATTTTTTTAGGTCGGTTTAAGTCCAAACCTTATCCTAAACCTTCTAATAGGCATGCTTTTTTGTTCTAATATTTTTAATTTTTGGTTTTAAGTTCAAGACGAAACCAAACTTTTATAGGTTGAGTTATCGGTTCATTTTAAAAAAAAATTAATTTTAGGTTCTATTTGAATTATCGCGATTCGGTTTGATTTTAGAATACGCTCACTCCTAATTAAATGTTTTATTTATGTTATTAAATTTGATTGATTAAGGATTACGGTTTTTGGTAAGTATGAGTAAAGTTAACTAATTATACGTGGTTTTTGGTAAGTATGAGTAAAGTTAACTAATTATACGTATTGGTTAAATGATAACTAAAAATAAAAATTAATCAATATTCAAATCAGTAAAATTTACTAATTATACATATTAGTAAAGCTAATTAACATTCAGTAATAAGATAAATGAAAAAACATAAAAGATTAACAATTGCTTATTGCATTAGCATTGGCGTCAACATTCAAATCAAAATTAAATTGATGAAACTGACATTTGCAGTGAGTTGGCTGTAATATTACATCATTTGCAGTGAGTTGATTGTTGTATTTGGGGCGCAAATAAGATAGCGCTTTTTATAATAGGAAGACAATGAAAACCGCAGGCTGATAAGGAGTTAAAAAAAATACAAGAAAACCGCGATTTAAACCTATTGTTTTCATTAATCTGTTGGAGTTAAAAAAAAAAAAAAGACTTGCAGTTCTAAAGTGCGGTTTCACTTCGGTATTTCAGTCAACCTATCAAGCTCCTCCGTCCCTTGGGACCGGCGTGTATCTAATGCTCCTCCGTCAGCCGTGTCTCCCAACTTTGACTACACAAACTTAAGCTTTCCGACAATATTTCACCTTCCTTTTCCGGCTACTCTCTCTTCACTTAAACTCCTCCCATTCCCCATTCCAACAACTTTTATTTGTCTCTCTAATCTTCGAATTCTTTTCTTGCAATCAAACACCTTCTCCAGCCAACTCCCTCGACTCACAAATAGAGGCGTACGAGCCGAACATTGGCATGCTCAAGCTTGGCTCGTTCCTAAAATTTATACTAGCTTTGAAAATGTGCTCAAGCATGGCTTGTTTAGAAATTGAACGAGCTCGAGCCGAGCTTTTGACGAGCCGAGCCCGAGTAAATCGCCTAAAATAATGCTCCTATAGTGTTATTTTAGCCGAACAAGCCGAGCTTTACCCGAATGAGCCGAGCATTGAAATGTTCAAGCTCAGCTCGTTTATAAAAGGTCGAGCCCGAGCCGAGCCTAAAATTTATATGAGCTTTAAAATATGCTCAAGCTTGGCACGTTTAGAAAGAGAACGAGCTCGAATCGAGCCCGAGTAACTTGTCTCATATTACACGCTTACTCTCAAATTTCACCTTTCTTCTCCTCCTCAATCTTGTCTTCAACTCCCTTCCGGCCAAATTCATGATCTCCCTTCAAACCTTGAAATCCTCGATCTCAGTTCCAATTCCTTATGCGGAGAAGTGTTTGTTAATTTCTTTTCTTCAGGGTTCCTCCTAGCTTTACAACTCCTCTCGATGGATTACAATCTTTTGTACGGTATCCTACCAGCTTCACTCTCCAAATGCTCTGCTCTCGTTCACCTTAGTGCCGACGGTAATCAGATTGCCGGCATCTTGCCAAATGTTTGTCTCGTAACTCTCTTTATGGCTCCCCCCTTCTTCAGTGTTTTGCAACGCTAATTTAAGAATTCTACGATTGGGATTTAAAGCATTCATGGTGTTGATTCGCCGCTTTTTTTTTTAACTCCAACATATTAATGAAAACCGTAGTTTAACAGGTGGTTTCCTTGAATGTTTTTATAAAAAAATTATTTTACATATCACATTTTTAAACTACAGATTATTTATTAAACCTATGATTTTAAATTATGGGTTTGCTCCGAACCTCATTACCTTCCTATTTTCATAAATAACTCTCTTCCGTGTCTGATATGGGAACTAGCTTTGTTTTTTTTTTTATTTTGGAAAAAAATCCTTCTTTTTTATCGCTTTTATTTTGGTTTAGATTTCAGATTTTTGCACAAACTTAAATTATAAATATTGACCCACGGTGATTTTCGGTGTAAACTGACGTTAAACAAACTAAGCACCAACTTGGGAAAATAAATCGGACGTTGCGATCAACATGACTAACATCTATAATTCAACCCTAAAATTCAATTTGAAGATTCAATGATGTTCACCACATCCACATTGAATTATATTTTGATCATTTTTTTAAAATTATACTTAAAACGTAGATGATGTCTTTTGAATCATCAAACATTGGATTAAAACCTAAAAATCAATTTCAAGATCCAATGAGACTTGAGAAAAAATTTTATGCCTTTTTTTTCATTATGATAAACGTTATGGTGCAACTTTCATATTTAATGTGTTGAGACTTTTGTGTCCGCTAAAATAATCTATTTATTTTCATTATTGAGTTGTACACAAACTAGTAAATAATTTTTGTCATGCACGAGTTTCCGGGAGATTATGGAGTTAGTGACACTTTTAATGTTGTTGATCTTTCTCCATACTTGGGAAGGATGAAGACTATGATTCAAGGTTGAATCCTTTTCAAGAAAGCGGGAATGATGTGGGACCATTCGGACCAATAACAAGAGTTTACGCTAAGTAGATAGGAGAAGAAATGCATAACTTGAAAAAATATGGGAAATTCCGGATGGTACCCTCGTGGTTTGGGGTATTCCGGATTTTGCCCAACAGTTTTTTCAAGTTCGGACGGTACCCTTAAGTTTATGTTGTTTTCCGAATTTTGCCCTAATTCATTACACTTTTTAAAATTTCATTAAAAACATACAAAAGAAAATAAATTAAAATTAAAAAACAAATTAAAATAGAAAGAATAATTTATTTATTTTAAAAATAAAGTAAAACAGTAACTTTTTTTTTTAAAAATATTTATATTAATTTAAAAACAAATAAATTAGATAATTTTTTAAAAATTCAAAAAACTCAGTGTTTTATTTATTTTAAAAATAAATAAATTGGATTAGCATTTTTTTAACAAAATTTAAAAACATAAGTGTTATACTTTATTTAAAAAATAAATAAAATAAGGACTCTATTAAAAAATTAAAAAAAATCACTGTTTTAATTTATTATTAAAATAATTAAATAACTTTTCTATTTTATTTATTTCCCAAAACTAAAATAAAAATAAAGTAATATTAAAAAATAAATAAATAGAAAACTGAATTATTTATTTTAATAATAAATTAAAACAGTAATTTTTTTAAAATTTTTTAAAAGAATCCTTATTTTATTTATTTTTTAAATAAAGTATAACACTTATGTTTTTAGATTTTGTTAAAAAATGCTAACCCAATTTATTTATTTTTAAAATAAAATAAAACACATTTTTTTGAATTTTTTTAAAAATTATCTAATTAATTTATTTTTAAATTAATATAAAATTTTTTTTTATAAATAAGTTATTGTTTTACTTTAGTTTTAAAATAAATAAATCATTCTTTCTATTTTAATTTGTTTTTTAATTTTAGTTTATTTTCTTTTGTATGTTTTGAATAGATTTTAAAAAAATTTAATGAATTTGGGCAAAATCCAAAAAACAAAATAAACTTAAGGTACCGTCCGAACTTGAAAAAACTGTTGGGCAAAATTCGGAATACCCCAAACCACGAGGGTACTATCCGAAATTTCCCAAAAATTATCTTCTGAAGATAGAAAGTATAGAGACCAAGTCAATTAAGGATCATATTGACAAGCAAAGGAGACGACGTGAACAAAAGATGGCATGATATTAGATAATTTTCATGAACAAGAAATGGCATGATATTAGATAATTTTCATGAACAAGAGATGGCGTGATATCAGATAATTTTCAACATTTGAGTTATTCTAATCTTACAAAATTACATTATTTTTTGCGTGTCTTTTATGTGTTTTGAGCTCATTGATTTATTTTCTTTTTATTTTTCAGCCCTATTAATATACTATATTAAAACAAAAGCGCTTGAAGTCACGTGTCCCTCTCTTATACAACGAATAACACGTGTCATTCTCTTATACATTGAATGACGAGTGTGTTACAATATACATTTTACTATTTATTATATATCTTTTAATGATTAATTATATTTTTTTGATTAACTAATATTTAAATATTTGTACCATAGAAATCAAAGATGAAATAATTATTGTTAATCTAAAAGCTAATATCAACTAATTGATATTTTTTACCTTCTAATTATATTTTAATTTTGATTATATATATATATATATATTTATTTTCTAATATAATCGATTGGGTAGATTTTCTTTTCAAACTTAATTTTTATATTATTAAAAATTATAATATATTACCTTTATAATAAACCAAAAAATGTACATTTCAATGATAATAATTAGAAAATATAATTATAAAAAATGTTATTCACAATAAAAAAAAATTTTAAAGTATTCGTGCAAAACACGGAAATTACACTAGTTTTAGACTATAAGAGGGCGTGAAACATAACATTTGGCATCTTAGAATAATCAAAATTGATGTTGAAAACGTTATTATTGGGGATTTGGTGCAACCAAACTCCTGTACTCTCTTGGTTTGTTCCTTGATTGTGTTAGCTTGTATAATGGGCGCTTCTTGACTTTCGTCTTGGGTTTTGATTAATCGAATCCAGGGTTCTCTGTGTGGTTTCAAATTACACGTTCCATCTACATATTTCCGCCCATTTTCCTCCTTTCCGCCACAACCTCCATTTGTCACCCTACATGGATCTTGTTCTTAGGGGGATTTTGTCAAGAACAATTGTCTACGACTAACATCGTATCAATAGTGAGTCTCGATCACAATTACTCGTTAGAAGATCGATTGCCTATGGCTAACCTGGTACCAATAGTGTCTCGATCACAACTACCCATAGGCCAGTTTCTCTTCTCAGACCGTCATCGTCATTACAGGTCTTCACCGCGGTAATATGATTTGATCATAGCTTAAATTCATTAGTTGTTCTTGATTGATTTTGGGGGGTGAGCTGCTATGGATATAACTGAAGAGGGGTGGATGAATACATTTTGGGTGAACTATTGCGGGTATAATTGAAGGGAGTGGTACTACCGCCGGCGGATGACTCTACAACGTCGGATTTTCGAACTTTCCCACAACCATGTTACCTGTTGGAGCTCCTGGGTCCATAAAAACCTCCTCAAGCGTAACACCATCTGGGACGTCGAGCCGAGAAGTTTCCATAGTCATACTTGGAATATGATTCTCAAAGTAAGAGATGAGATCGTGGATAGACCGCTTACCCTCTCCTCTTACCCGGTTACTCACCCTAATGGCTCGTACAACACCTCGGATGCCTACTCCTTCTTCCTCTCCTCCAGGCCCCAGATTCCATCTCCTAACCTCAAACACATCTGGAAAGGACTCAATATCCCTAAACACTCATTCATTGCCTGGAACGGCCTTCATCGTAGGCTTCCCACTCTCTCAAAGCTCAAGCTCTGGAACGTCGTCCCAAACGACAGTTGCCGCCTCTATGATTCTCACCCCGAAGACACCTTCCATCTTTGGAACGCCTATAGGTTTTCTTCCCTAGTCCTGGACGCCATCTCTCGTTGGACTAAGACTCCTACACCTTACTTGTACGGATCTGATATCTGGGCCTGGATCGAAACCTTTAAGCCAAGAAAACACAACCTGCTTGACCATGTCCGGCTCTCATCAATTACAGCCTACGTCTACTTCATTTGGAGAGCTCGAAACAAAATTATCCATGGGAATGCTCCTACTTCCCCTATGGCCTGTGCTCATCTCATCACCTCTGTTGTTAAGAACTACGCCTCTATTAAGTGGACTGATCAATCCGTCAACTCGTTGTGGTGAGCTCGGATCACCCTTGCTTAGTCCTCATCTTGTCTTACCTTTGTTTTCGCTCTTGTTTTCTGGTTTAGTAACCTCAGTAAATTCCTCTCTCAATATACGTATTTTTTCCAAAAATAAAAAAAAAAAGACGGTGGCCGGATAATGCCGTCTCTTGTCAAAGCACGAACTACACCTAAATGTTGCGTTCACAGCGCGCCGCGTCATCAACTCGTGCTCTGTTTTAGTAAGTATAATAGATATTTGAATTGCATCAACGATTTTCACTCCTGCTGGGTTGATGCATGGGTTCATGTGTCAACGGATTATACCGAATTGACCAAGTCATTATGAATTGTGTCATGACATTCTCAAAGGCCGCAATATCACATGGTTGAGATAACGCCAATATCATATGCTTCAACAAACACACAACACAGAAGAAGGCTCAATGAGCATAGCTAACATATTAACCGACTTCAACATAACATCCATACTTGAATAACTTTCAGTAGAAAAATCAACATCATTCAGAAACTCTTGCAGTAATGGGTAACAAATGTTAGTCAAACTTATGAAAAACTGTTTAAAAAAGGTTTATGACAATGGCTAAAGATGAGAAAGTCAGGAAAACCTAAAAGTGAAGTTCCCAGGTCTATCTCCCATACCCTTCTATGATAATAACAAGGGCATTGATGTCAAAAGGGTATTCACAAAGCTTTCTATCACCTATCCAAACTTTAGATGGATCATTATACTTTTCGGTTTCGGGCTACACAATGAACTTTCAAGAATGACCAAATACATGTCCTTTCCATCAAAGATCAAATTCAGAACATGATCTTACCTTCCCACCAAATTCAATTGCCAACCAAGTCAGAGACTGAAAAGTATACTTGATAGAAACATCTTTCATGATGGAGCCCGGATTACTATATGTTGGTTCTTAAAATAGACTTCGCGTGCTCCATAATTAGACCAAATGAGAGGGGCGCTGAAAGTTTCAGCTGCATCCATGGTATCACCGCTGACCCATTTTCCGCTTTGCCAACTTTCTTCGCCTCTCTCGTTCTTCTTCTTCTTGAATCTTAATCAATTCCTTGGCATCCTCTTCTTTTGCAATTTTTGAGCTGCATTACGATAGAACCAACTCCAAATTCATTTCCTGCTACGCAGCAGATCATATATGCTGTGAATAGTAAATATTGATTTTACCTCCTCTTTTCCTCCATCTGGATTGTTCTGAAATCAGCTTCCATGTTACTTGTATCATCATCACTGGAATAGTTATTTGGATGATACCTGTAGCATACAGAATATCAGATTAAGAAACATGTACAGTATGACCATTCAGTCAACAATATCTGTTTCAGATGCATAACAAACTGGTTGGATTAAGTGCAACGCCAGTAAATTTTAGATAGTTACGACCACTTGGTGCAGAAGATTGACTTATTAAGTACTGTACCCATCACACGAATGCAAATCATGCACCCATAATCTGTGTACTCAAATAGTACGTGAACACTATAATACGAACTATTTAAAACGATAAACAATAAAAAAATTTTTACTATTTTTGAAAATTTATAGTTGATTAAAATGACTCCAGCAAAATGAATGTGTGAATAATTGATTAAATAAGTGACTTTAGCCCCAAGAAGAAGAGAAAGCATACCCAAACATCTTCCTAATCTCCAAACTATAGCTTTGATCTTCCCTACCAGATGATCGTTTGAATGGCTTTGGCTTTGTCTGTGGCTGTGGCTTCTGCAGCTGGGACTTTGGTTTACTCCAATATGAATCATCTTCCCTACTATACCTAGGTGGTATTTGCTTGGGTGCCTTCATCTGTGACATACACACACACACAAAAGACGACATAAGAAATAGGTGAAAATAAAATCCCAATAAGTTGAAGTCCACAATTAATATCTTAACATGATCACCTGAGGCTTGAAAGATGAAGAAGGCTGCTTGGGTAAATATTTGCCCTTAGAGCGATCAATCGACCTTTCTTCCAACTGTCGTGGTTTCAATAATTGTGGCCTTTGCCCATTAGACATTGGGACCTTTGCAGCTGCTGTGGATGGCTTCTTCACTATTGCAGCAGCAGGTGCTTTCCTCTCTGTCGAAGCACCTGACACTTTCCGCTCTAAATGACTTGGAAATCTCTTTGTCATATGTGATTCCTTGCGTGAAGGGACTTCCTTTGGCATGGCAAGCCGGCCAGTCCCGTTTCCATGACCACTAACAGGGTAGTGCTTCTTATGTTCAGCCCTAATCGGATCTGGTCTAGTACTGGGAAGTGGCTTCTGATGGACCAACTTTTGTCCAGATTGTCCAGGTCGAATATGGGAATTTGCAACACCTGGTCTTCTTTCTCCAGTACCATTAGATGATGGTCTGCTAGACTCTTTGCTCTTTGATGGCACCTGAGCTGATACTGCAGCAAAAATATTGCATCAGTATATTGTAACAAGTAAACATGTAATGACATGATAAAGTAGATACAAGAATTTGAACCTGAACTACCCCGTGACGGGGGTACATTCGCTGCTGCTCTAGGAACATCGGCGTCATCAGATAGAAGGAAAGAATAATCTCTAGTGTCTTTAAGCTTCTGCACTTTTGTTTTCACCTGCAAATGAGGATATCACAGAATTCGCAGCTTGGTAAATTAAAGGTTCGCATATATCATATTTAATGGACATAAATCTAGGACATTACTGGATTATGAGGTCGTCGCTCGGTCATTCCATTTCTAGGAGGAGCAGAAGTACCAGATGTCTGCCCCTTTCTACTCTGCAAAGTAAATAGTGGATGTAACCTAATCAATTGCTTCGTTCTGAATAACAAACTGAACTAAATTCATGTGCAGAAATGATGTCAAAGGAAGTTCCATACAGGTATCAACAGTATCACATTAATAATATCACGGGAATATATACATACACACACACATATATATATATAAAATACCCTCTGAAAACATAATGCTAATCACAAAACACTTTACTTCCATATTAAATTTATCTGTTGCAAAGCACTAACGGTATACTGGAAGTTTAGTATACGTGGATGAACAGAAGCAGTAGTGCTTATCCTTCTGCGAAAAAGCATTTCCTTGCTTTGCCATAAACTGGAAATATATTTACCAAGAACAAAAGGAAAATGCTTACATCTTTTTGGGAGCTAGAAATTCTTGGTATTTCTTGTCGGGTTTCTAGAAAGGACTTGCTTTCTTGAATAACCCTCTCAGCAATAACTGGTCTGGAAGGACCAAAAAAGGATCCAAAGCTGCAAAATATTATGCTTACATTAGATACAAACCCGCATAAACAAGAAAGGTTCATGGCTCCATCATCTATATAACAAAAGTTATGTCTCCGAAAAATTATATTCCTCTAATAACTTCTCTTCAGTACTTTCTGCTGTAAGCATCAAAACATAGCAAAAAAGTGACTTTCTGCAATATAAGTGGCCGGACTTACTTTTCTAATTTTGACCTCTTGCTATCCCGCGCATTACTGCCAGAACCACTCTGCCTTGCCAATTTTTTCCTGGCTTCTTCCTTTAGCTTTTGTCTCAATACTAGATAATCCTGCACCTCCTTTTTAGGTGTTGGGTCTTCTTCTTCATCCTCTGCTTCACCGTACTCATCTCCTTCGATGTCTTCATATTCATCGAGCTCATCAGTTTCGTACTGATCCAAGTCTTCATCCACCTGGAGTAGTTGCAAAATCCATATTGAATCAAAGATAGAATGCAAAGATGCAAAGAGTATAGATGAGAGTTGGAGATAAATCCAAATAAGGTTCATCTAAACAACACATACTCTACTATAGCCCCGCATGCTCCAAGATCACTAATTGCAGCAGAAGGACAACTGTTGAAAACCTTACAAGAAAGAATGTCACTATTAGCATGAATAATTAAGCATAACAACAAATGTTCAGATGGATGAATCTTCCATAATAAAACAGAACTGCTTCTGCAAAACAAGCTTGCATACTTGCGTAAAAAAATACAAGTCAAATCATTTTAAATTTAGGATGAATAATCGTTCTCTTTCAGTTTCTCTAACCAACAGTAGAAAAGAGATTGCATGTTCACTACCATCTTGCAGATTCAGGTCAAAGGCGTATACAGCCAAGAAATAAATGCATGAAGAGCATTACTAGCTACATACTCTCGCATATTAACGAAATCACATCCAATCTTCAATGACAAAAGACATTATTTCAGAAATAACATATGAAGCATAAACGAATTTTGATCTCATCTCATAGGTACTCGTATTACAACCAAGATGAAGTTTATCACTGTCCCCTCCGATCTTGCACAAAGCTGGATGTTGCACGGAGTAAACAGCTAAAGATGCTTCCCCCCCTCCTTCGAAACAAAAAAAAAAGCCTTCCAATACTAAAAATCTCACAATTTTTACAATGACAAATTTTAAAACCCTATGAATCATAGCTAAAGGCTTACAAGTTTGTAGGTTCCCTAATCACTAAATGGACAACTGTTGTGAATAAAGTAAGACCATATTTCCAAGTTTTTTTCAGGCCTTAATAAAAGGCTGCTTCGGAAGCCTGAAAATTTGGTAGACTTCAGAATGCATAAGCAAGATATCATCAAAAATGATACAGCCCTGGCGCTTGCACAATCCAATTTCAACACAAAAACCAAAACTTTCAAAATGAAATTAACAGAATTAAGAGCAGAAAAGTACATCTACTGTTTACACGATGCCAAAGACGAACTGTATCATCACAAAACTTGATCAACAACAATAGAGCAATCAGAAACCCTAATTTCAGAACTATGATCAAAAACCCTAAATTCAACCAATCATAATCCGAAAAATCACGGAAAAAGACTAATTCAAGAATCGCTGACAATACCTAACTAATGAACATCGACTAAATCAAACCACATTTGAACCACGATCAATTTCGAAACTTCTGCAAGAATCTATAACCAATCAAATCCATACCTGAACAACGCGGGATTCTCGGCCGATTAGGGGCTCGATTCAACGCCAAAGTTGTGAAAATTACAAATCGAAATTCAGAGATCGAGAAAGTGGTTTTGAAGGCCAAAAAGTGTTGAAGAACAGGGAAAATTGAATTCGAGAGCGAGTAAGCAACTGAGAACAAGGGCGAGGAACCTGAAAATGAGATCGATTGACGACGATAGCCCAGGGGATGGATAGCAGAGAGGAGGGAGGGAGAGAGAAGAAAAAAAAGGGTTCGCGAACCAAATAGAAATCCCACAAGGGGGGCGACTGTCGAAAGGGTCCCTTCCCTTGTGTTGTCCTATGCGTTTCTTTGCTTTTTTGAGCTGTTACTTCTTTGGTTATTTATAAATAAATAATTTTTTTTTTACATAATTCAGAACGGTAAAGTGTGAACGTGAGTCACTGAGTGTTATTACTACTTCCATTTTTGTAATTATCGAAAATCTTTATCTACTTATCTACTTAACATATAAGAATCTTAGCTAATAAATGTTCTCCTTAAATATTATCACACACATACATCATAATATTATAGCTCTATTGCTAACGAGTTGGTTGAGTCGGTTTTTGGGTTGTCAACATTTTCCTTATGGGTTGTTGATCGGGCACCCTTAGTGAGTACATTACGAATATTTCGCTCACGTCTCTCCTTAAACCGGGAGGTGGGATTCGCCCTATAGTTCTTGGCTTTATCTGAAGGCGACTTATTTCTAAAGTTGATGCCTCTACTATTTATAAGTCCCTTGGACCTGATTATGAGGATGCTCATTTCAGGGTTGGGGTTTTCGGTGGTGGGGAAGCGGTTTTGCATACGGACTCGATTAGTGGAATCTCACGAAGAGGATGATAGTCTCTCCATTCTTCTGGTCGATTTCAAGAATGCTTTTTAATCTCGTTGATCGCACGGTTATGATTTCTCAGGTCTGGCAGGTTTTTCCCGCTATTTCTTCTTTGGTTGAGTTCTGATATGTCCGTCCTGCCGTCTTTATTATGGGGAGCATGTCCTCTATTCTTGCCAGGGGGTTCAGCAGGGGGACCCCCTTGGCCCGCTACTTTTCTTGCTGGTTCTTCATCCCTTATCCGGAAAATTTTTTGATTGTTGTCGGTTGAAGCTTAATGCCTAGCACCTTGATGATGGGACGTTGATTGACGACACCTTGATGGTTAGTAAGGCGCTTGGCATCATCATGATGATGGTCCCGCTTTAGGCCTTCACCTTAACATCGGTAAAATGGAGATCTTTTGGCCGAAGGTTGATCCGCGTAGTAGTGAGTTTGGTGTTTTCCCTAAGCATATTGCTAGGCCACTTGATGGTGTCACGCTGTTGGGTGGTGGTATTAGCCTTGACCCGGCCATTTATTCTCGGGTGGCGTTGATGAGGGCTACGAAAACCAAGTCCTTGATGGAGGCCATTATGAGATTGGGGGACCCTAGTGCGAGTTATTGCTTCTTCGGACATGTTCTGGTGTGTCTCATCTTTACTTCGCGATGCGGACTCCCCCCCCCCCCTCTCATTTTTCCGAGGCTATGAGAGTTTTTGATCATGCCTTGCGTTGTTCGGTCGAGTAGATAGTTACCGCCGGAGGAGCTGGATTTGGCCCTCTTCAGTGGCGTCTTTCTACTTTGTCGATTAGTGATAGAGGGGTTGGCATTTTTTCTTGTGCTGATACGTTGCATTTTGCCTTCCTGACATTGAGGTCTCAGACCCGTGGCTTGCATGATCAAATCTTGAGACTTTCTGATGTTTTAGATGATGGTGTGGCTTTTGAGACGACCGTTGCTAGTTGGGTACTGTAAAGACTACGACTTGGACATGAGTGTAATTCGCCCGACCCCCATTTAATGTAGAAATTGGTTGGATGTTATTACAATATCGTGAATAAGTGTTTTTTGAGGGACTTTGACCTTTCGATTAGGCAAAAGGCCTTAGTTGAAAACCTGAGATTACCCTGGCTCAACTATGCCTTAAGGCGGTCCCGGTTTCTGGTCTTGGTCAGGTTATGAACCCGGCCACCTTTTGGGTTGTCGTTAAGTATTGTCTTGGTATTGAGATGTTTAGAGAGGGATTCAAGTGCCCTGCTTGTGAGAAAGACATTCTGGACGCTTGAGGTGACCATGCTCTCGCTTGTGTTGCGCAAGTTGACATTAAGCACCGACATAACATGGTTCGTGATGTCATTTTTTATGAGTGTCTTAAGATTGAGATTTTTGTTCGGAAGGAGGTCCATGCTGGTATGATTGATGGTGATGGTAGGGAGATCCGACCCACCGACATTCTTTTCTATAATTGGTTGTAAGGCAAAGACACATGTGTCGACATCACTAGTACATCTCCTTTCTCTTCACCCGACCTTTCTAGCTTCATCCCAGATAAAGCTGTGAGGGTCGTTGTTGAAAACAAGAGAAAGAAGTATGCGGACGTTTGTAGCTCCAAGAGATATTATTTTCTTCCCTTTTCCTTTTTCACGTTTGGCGATTTGGGTGATGATGCGGTGGTGCTTCTTAAAAGATTGAGCTCGGTTGCTAAAGAGCTACCCAGATATAGTAGGAGTACTTGCTCATTTGACTAGGATTGCGTTTACCATTAAAAAAGGGTGTGGAGCCCAACTTGTTAGTCGGCTCCCATTCAACGTCGTGTAATGTGTTTCCCCTTCGATATTATATATCCTCTTTTTTATAATAATAATAATAATAATAATAATAATAATAATAATAATAATAATAATAATAATAATAATAATAATAATAATAATAATAATAATAATAATAATAATAATAATAGTGGAAAAAGACGCTAAAATGGATAATATCAAATACCCCATACTTGAACCTTATTTGTACTCAAGCAATATCCGAAGATACCTCTATATGCAAACTCGTATTCCTGTTTCAGCTGTAAAGATCAAGCTCAAGAAAAATCAAGCCATCATAACACTCATCGTCATAATAGGGATAGGTCAAAGTTCATCAATTTCATGACCGCTCAATGTAATGTATTTAACTCACTCATGTGTTTAGGGTGGAGATTTTAACTCAATCTCAATACATATGCAATGATCATTAGCGTTCTCAATCTCCATTGGGACCACTGCTCGTTTAATTTCCTGCACTTACAATATGAATTAAGAGATCTTTTGTAGTGTTGTAACTTGGTCAGGGGTTGAGGAGACAAAATCCTCCAAGTTCACTCATGATAACCTGACATGTTCAAGGCCAAGCTGAACACAAACAAAGAACTTGGTTCTGTGATAAGATGAAATTGTGTGAGGCTAAGATGAACACAAACAAAGAACTTGGTTCTGTGAGAAGATGAAATTGTGTGATAGTCATTGTCTCGATTTATCTCTTGTTCAAGACATCATGGCCACCTCTTGGAAGAGTACATCCGATAGCTACTCATTAAGGGCGGTTCAAGGCTAAAAAACGCTACTTTCCCGGAAGTACTGATTTTTTGACGGTACTCTCAAACAAAAAAAATGCGAAAACATATGTCTAAAATCATATATATTCATGTGTGGATTGTTGTAACCAATATTTTAAATAAGTAGTGCGCCGGATTTTTCCAAACAAATTTCCTGTTGGCTTTGGTCATCATCAACACCGGAAAACAGAAGCATTGGCTTCCTTATCGCGAGCACTGAATCGTGGTATACTTATTTGCTAAAATTGGATTCCGAGTGAATGAGATAATGATGTCCGATGTTATGTGTACGAAACACAAAACTTGGGAAAATGAACATAAATGTGGTTGACTAAAAGGAGTAGAATACTTATAGTATATAAGGAGGAAAAACGCTTAAAAAATCGTGACCTTTGGGTCACTACCCATTTTCAAAGAGAAGCGAACGTAGCTAACCGACCACACTAGCTGAGCTAAGGTCTGGACTTATGGTATTGGGCTAGCAACTCAAGGCTATCATTTTTGGCTCAATCTCTTTATGGACTACAAAGTTAAAACGTTTGAACCCAATCTAGTAATGAGTTGCAGAGTTAAAACGTATGGCCCAAAGCTTAGTCAAATCAAGCATCAACTACCTAAATGCAAAAAATCAAGAATTTAAATTCGGAATTAATTTGAAAATTCCGATTTAATGGAATGTCTGGATTTAAAATCTCGGATCGAAAGCGTTGAGACAACTCGTCTTATCCCCTCCTTTTCTCTTCAAAACTCGAGAGTGCAACACCGCCAAAACATAAGCGGTTCACCAGATTTCCAAAGCCATTACGGGACTTGAATCTAGTGCAATTTTATCACGGGATTCGGAACGCTATTTAAACCGGCATAATCCGGGACGTTTTCAGAATCTTATATCTCATATTTCGACTCTGCACTTACTAATGGTATTCAAATATTGTATGTTTTTTTTCCTTATCTTTTGTGTTATTATAGTTTTTGGAAGAACTCTTGAAAAAGGCGTTCCTGCAATCTCGAATAAATGAAATAAGTGTTTTAAGAGTGGTCAAAGACTAGCGTTTAGGCCGAATCATACATGCAATCGCCAAATCTAGGTTAGTGGTTTAGATAATGAACAAAAGCCACCATTCAAAGTGTATCGAGCCTGATGGAGCAGAATTGTTCGAAGGGCCGAACAACGTCAGCGATGCCGAAAACTAGAGCGCAGAAAACCGCAATTGCACCTTGGATGACCCCATCTTCATCGCCGCCGCCAATGACAATCTTCAATATTTTTTTTTCTTTCTTTTCCTCTTGAAAGTGGTGAATTGAAGAAGCTCACGGTTGGAAGATTTAAACCTTCTTATACAAACTTTGAACTTGCCATTCAAGGAAAATGGAGGTTTAGGCGTTTTGTGATGGAAGAATTGCTTAAGAGAAGGAGAGCATAGAATAATCTCATAACACTCTCGGATCGAAAGACTCGTGGTGGAGATTTTTCGTGTTAGGTTTAGGGTTTCTAGCCAGCGGCAGCGGCTCCAAAGTTTTTTTTGGGCACGTGGGCAGACGCGTTCTTCAGAGGGAGGGAGTAAGGGATTTTCGGTTTTCATCGTGCATTTTGAGTGTAACTATGTTAAATCTAATAGGCGGAGAATGTTTATGTTATTTTAGAATAAATTTTTTTAAGCTAATGTAATACGTAAACTAGAACAAACAAGAAAATAACTTAAAAATTTAAGATAAAATTATTTTATAAATTCTTAACTTATTGTTTCATGTAGCTATATCTATAAAGAACGATTTTTTATAGTTTAGATACATTTCTCTCACACAACATTAAAATTTAGGTATGACAATTGAGTCATTGATCATAAACTCATCGTCATTATCTATTTCGTTTATTGTTCTTCTCAACTTCATTTTATTTCTGTTATTTTATTATTATTATTATTATTATTATTATTATTATTATTATTATTATTATTATTATTATTATTTTTAATTATTTTTAATAACACAGTATTTTTCTTCTTAACTTCGTGGAGTGAATATATTAAAAGCCGGGGAGAGAGAGAAAGGAAAAAATTGATTAATGTGAAGTGGCATCCTCTCACTGGGAACCTGAGCCTTCACCAAACCAGGAGAACAAGCAAGTCCTCGAGCATGCCTTCTTTCCTCTGTCTCTCTCCTCTCCAAGAATCCAACAATTCCTTACCATCTTCTATCTCTCACATTCTCTTCAAAAATGGCGTAATTTCACTCATCCACTGTCACATTATTTGAGTTCAGTCACTTCCTAATCATATCCGGTGGGAGAGGATCCTCGAATCCATTTTCCGTTATTCAGCTGAATTTGACCTCAATGCTGCCACATATTGTCATCGTCTAGGGTTTCTATCGACATTCTGGTGAATAAATTTGGAGTAGGCATCTTCCGTTTCTTCCTAGGGTTTCTCGACCTCAATCCTTTCAATTGAAGAGGGGGCATCCCTAATTTTTATCGTATTGCTCGATTCGCTCAATGTCTGGTGGGCCGAGGGTCAGATCAACCAATGTGTCTGATTCTGAGCAGAGAGCCGTCCTTGGGCCGGCTGGAAACAAGGCCAGGACGGCTACCGCGGCTGTTTCAGACCTGCGGAAGCCGGCGGTGAAGCCCCAAAAGAAGTCGGAGCGGTCACCGTCGGTAATTGACGAGATGGATGTAAACAATAAGGCGCCGATTACACCGCCTCTGTCTCCGCCATTGCGCTTGCCGACTATTCTCAGACAACACAGCAATCACCGCATCTTACGTTCCAATCTTTCGTTGACCGCTTCATGCTCGTCTGATGCGTCGTCTGATTCTTCCCAGAGCCGAGCTTCGACCGGAAGGATAAGTAGAAGTAGCCTGCCAACAAAGAGAAGGAACGGGGTAGTGAAACTGGAGAGGAATTTGGGCAAGGTTGAGAAGGTAGTTGGTGGAGAAAATGGGGTGGTTGCTGACCCTGGTGCGGCGGTGTTGAAGAAACGATGCTCCTGGGTTACTCCTAATACAGGTATATTGAGGTTCGCCCAGTTTGTTGATGTAGCTTGGATTTGAGTTATTGGTGATAAGCTTTTTCGTTCCATGGATTTCGTGTTGCTATTTCTTCCTCGGAAACAAATAGGTTCTTTTAGGAGACTGGTACCAAGTATATCGGGTTGCTAGATGTTTGAGCTCAATTGATCTTGATAAGCCATATAAACCTGAATTGGTTGGAAAATGTGGTGGATTGCAGCTATGATTAATATGTGGAAATAATCTGGTAATAAGAAATCACAAACAAGAGATATTGCAGTTTAATTTATGCTGCTTTAATGGTATTTTTAGACCGAGCTATCTTTCAGCTCACATGGGCTAAAGCTTACTTTATCCTTCACCCTTTCATTCACCAACCAAAAGATCCTCTTTAGAACCTTTCCAGAGGACTGCCCAAACACTTTTATATACTTCCCTTTGCTTGAATCTGATAAGATGGACTCTGCTACAAGCACAATATAAACTAAAGGGAAGTTCTTATCTACCTCGGAGTATGATTTTGAAAACTTTATTTGTATGAAATTGCACTTTTATTCTTTATGCTGCTCGTGGGCCGTTAAGATTCAATATTTAATATACCTCTATTCCACACCGCCCTACTTATGGATTTAGCTTTAGAATTCTACTTTTTATGCTTAAGATCAAATTGTTTCCCTCCTTTACATATAAGTGCTGTTATGATGTGTGGATGAAATTTATCCTTTATTTCTATAGATTTAGAGTCAAGACACCAAGGGATGTCTTCATATCACATAATTCTGTCATTACTTGCCCCTTGCTGTTTGGAAACTGCTTTTTCTTCTGAAGGGTGCTGCAAATATAGTGATTGTGAATTGTAGATATCAAGAAGAATCCTAGTATAAGTTCTAATCTCAAAGCTGAGATTGTTGACTTGGCCACTGTGGATTCTTCCTACTGGTAAAGTTCGCATTATGATAGTTTGTTAGCCTTTTTTAGCTAAATTTGGTGAACTTAACTGACCGCAAAGATGGTGATTTTCGCTTAGGAGATTCTGGACAGGGGTAGAGTGCTACTGAACTTGGGTAGTCTCAGTTGTATGCTTGATGCTTATGTTCTTCAAAGCTCTCTTACTTTCTAGAAATATCAGAATCTCTCTCTCTTTTATTTATTTATTTATTTATCCTATGTAAGTTTGACATCAAGAGCACAGGGTTTGCTTTCTTGGCTGCAACCACAACCAATTCTGTACAATTATCATTTACTTGTGTGGGTTCCTATTTTTGACTGCATTATACTATTATAGCGTAGCTAAAAGGTAACCATAGATGAATCTTTGATTGTTTTACTTTCTTGACCTTGTCAGCATTTGTTGTGCATTGGTTACATTGTTTCTGAAATCCAGGCTTCTAATACTGTTTTCTTACCTATTAAGAGCCTTGTTATGCTGCTTTCCATGATGAAGAATGGGGAGTTCCGGTCCACGATGACAGGTTTGTATTAGCTTACCAATCAAGTGAAATGTTCTTTGAATTGTACAACTGTACCTGATTATACAATTATTCCTCATCTGCTAAAGTTCTTCTGATATGCAGGAAACTGTTTGAACTACTCAGCCTTTCAGGTGCTTTGGCTGAACTGTCATGGCCTGTCATACTGAATAAAAGAGGTGTTTTTAGGTAACAGTTAGATTGTTGTGTCAATTTCTTAATATTAACAATGTATCATTACGGTTCTAATTATTCCTTCTTGCAGGGAAGTATTTCTGGACTTTGATCCAACTGCTGTGTCCAAATTAAGTGAGAAGAAGATAACTGCACCAGGGAGTCCTGGCAGTTGCTTAATTTCAGAGCTCAAGTTGCGTGCTATCATTGAAAATGCACGCCAAGTTTGCAAGGTACACATGAATGTTGTCTTTAATGCTTACTTAAGTGTGCTTACCTTTTTAGGCAATGCATCCGAAATTTACATTGAAAATTGGGAAAGTATAGGTTGCGTGGAGAATCTTTCCATTTGTACTATTTCCCTGCTTTTGGAACGTGTGTGGTTCGTTTGGTAGGGAAAGGGTGCATTCTAATGTGGGGTGGAAGCATTCTGGGGACATATGTTACCAGTAATTACTCAGAAAAAGATGGACATTGTTGTACATTCTGAAGAGATACTTACAAAATATGTCGTTTGGTCTCATCAGGTTGAGTTACATCTCTTAGCTGGATGATATCCCATCTTATACTGGCTGGTTCTCCAATCACCGAGCCAGCCATATTACATTTCACACTACACCCTTTATACTAGTGCTTGGCTAAGTTAAAAGGGAACCTACAAAAAGGGTATGCCACTTGGGAATGCTCACGTAGATTCAATTTTATTCACTTCAGTTGATCAAGTAACTGTATCTACGATCTACTATGTAGTTCTACATATCTCCTTCCAGTAACTGTATCATGGTCTTTGAAATTATGCCATTCAGGAGTACTCAAGTAACTTAAAATTTTGTTCACTTCAATTGATCAAATCTACAGTGAGGTTCACTTCCTGAAGCCACATCTTTGTATTATGGTCTTCGGATACAGATGTGGATATCATTTGAAGAAGTTAAAGTTTAGGGTGATATTTTTGATAAAAGTCATCATGATTAAGACCAAAGGGGATACCATTGACTAGATACATGAATTTGCACCATGTTATGCTTCCGTACAGTGGCTCTGTGCAGTCACTCAGTTATATCTCAACTAGAAAAAGGGATACTGCAGTCAACGTTTCATGTTATCTGGTCCAGTTTCTTTATACTTGAATTGATTTTTCTTTGGACCATGCAGTTGGTTTTCTTTGGACTCAAAACATACATGCTTCTTTCGGAATATTCAAGCCAGGTTATCGTATCATGAATAGCTAGACAATCAATGACAAGACACTGGTGTTCTCCCTGTAACAAATAAAAGAAGAGAGTGAATAAGGAAACACCAGCTAACGTGTGGGTTTGCCATGTTCTTAAAAAGTGGGAAAAAAATGATAAATTTTATTGAATGCGGGGAGAATAAGGGAACGTAATGTGATTTGCATGTTCATTATGTATCAGTAATCTAAACAACACTGGTAATGCTGCCTTTTTGTCTCAAACATATAGTTGTGGTGGGATGCAGCAGGGTATCTTGGGATAGTCTTGATCACGAGCAAGGGAGCTGGACTAGTTTGTTTAGTTTTCTAATCAAATGTTTTTGTTATGTTTCCTATCATCCACTATTTTGCCCATTGCGAACAAGATGTATCCTGTGAATCATTTTTAGTGAAACTCCGGAGATGAAGCCACATTGACATGTCGGATACAATAGAATGAACTAGTTGATGAGGAACAGAAGTTCTAATGCATTTACTTGTGGATGTTTAGGTTATGGATGAGTTCGGCTCATTTGACAAGTACATATGGGGCTTTGTCAACCAAAAGCCTGTTGTTAGCCAATTTCGTAATCCCCGTCAAGTACCAGTGAAGACTCCGAAGGCAGATCTGATAAGCAAAGATCTTGTGAGAAGAGGTTTCCGGAGTGTCAGCCCCACTGTTGTCTATTCATTCATGCAAGCAGCAGGCCTGACAAACGATCATCTCATAAGTTGCTACAGGTTTGAAGAATGTGTTGCTGTTACTGATGGGCCAATAAAGGATGAACTCAAGGAGGATAACCTTGAAGAGCAAAAGCCCAGCACTGACCTGGTCAAACTCGAACTAGCAAGAGGTCTTGATGAAATTAGCTTATGCTCAGATTTGTAGACAATTGACCGGGAGGCCGGGGGATAGTTACCGTCTGTAAGCCATTATACCACTCCCTGCTCTGAGAACTACAAAGGAGGGTTCAAATTCAACTGTTGCGTAGGATGAGGTACGTAATTAGTGTACGTTTAGGTGTCATGTGTCTTGTATAGTGCAGTCTTGATTCAACCATGTTGCCAATGTCGTTGAGAGCAATTAAAAATTCTCCCTTTTGTGTATGTTGTTGAGAGAAACAGTAAGATCAAAATCTACCTGGAAATTTATGTTATTTGATAGACACTTATACTATAGTCTGCTTGTTCTACTTGCATTGCATCCTCTTTCTTCAACTCTAAGAATGATTCACAAGTAATGTGGTCATTGATATTGTCAAAAGGTAGGTTTATTTTGCAGGAGGCAGAACAACTCTCTTGACTAGGTAGCCTAATTACAAAAAAATGAGGACTTTTTTGTTTTTATTACAGGAGGTAGTTGATGGTATCCACTAGAGTAGAATGTGCTCTTTCAGGTATCAGCTCTTTGACCATCTAGATGAGCTGAAAATATGGATAGAGAGATCTCCACGCAGACAGGATCTAGCCTTCATTATGAAGATGTTGACATTTTGTCTTCAACATTCGTATGGAATAATCAACATTACAGATAAAAATTAAGTCCAATATATATTTTAGAATAAAATTTCAGTCTAATTTGAACTGTATATACAATCACTACTAATCTATTTCTCCGGCACTTCATGGTTTGTCTTCCAAGTTCTGCTGCATAAACCTCCCTGATATGGCGGCTGCAAGCGAAGCTGTGAAGCTCGGATCCTTTGTCAAGGAAGAAGACATCTGCTCTGCTAAGACCATCTGAAACTCGGGTGGATAGTTCTTGATTCTTTGTTGGCTACAACTACTGTCAACGTTTTGAGAAGTAGTTGCATTAGGTATTGATTTCGGTTTGATTAGGTCAAGCGTGACAGTGCTTGGCCCTAATGGCGAGCTGAGAGACGCGCTTGACACTACAAATCGGTTGGCTGGAGGCGGTTGTGATTGAGAAATCGGTGGATGGTTGTGCTCGCCTTCATAGGTGGCTACTAGTATACTTTGATCTTCAAGGCTTCTTTGGACCTTCTTTTTGACAGGGCACCTTGGTGCAAATGAACACCTGAAGTAGGCTCGAGGACAAGGGTTATCTCTGGTCACCTTTTGTCCATACTTTCTCCATTGATACTCATCTTTCACAATCTGCAAAAGCAACACAAAATTAGAAACTAAGTGCCCGTTTGGTTGGAGCGGTGGAATAGAAACGGAATGGAATCGGATAAGAGTAAGAAAAGTAAAAGAAATAGAAATGAAGGGATTATTTTCATGTGATAAAAGAATTCTAAGCAAACATAGTTCTTGATTGATTTGAAATCATTCCGTTAGAGGAATGATTCTTAGTGATTCCAAACGAGCCCAGGCTAACCAAGAAAACAGAAAAGAGACGAAAATACTTACAAGACTGGTATTTGATGCTTCTGTCCTTGCATATGCCTTTGAGATCTTTGTAACTCCAATAATGGCCTCTCCCTTAGACTTCTTCACACACAAATCATCTTCCTCATCACTTGAACTGCTATCTCCCGACTTCCTCTTCTTCGATACACAACTTCCGGAGCTATTATGAAACTCGATAAAGTTGTTTTCGTTGTTGTTGACAGCATTTGAAGAGATGATATTGTAATCCACCATCTGGGTTTTTAAAGTATTGTACTTGTCACAAACAAACACCAACATCTCTGTAAGCCTCTTATTCTCTGCACTTAGCCTCTTCAATTCCTCTTCTAGCAAAGCAGCAGCTGCCTCCTGTAAGTTGTAACCATCAATCACAGATTATTAAGAGATATATCTAAAAATCTTGAAACAAGGAAAAAAACCCAGCAAAGTATATACCTGATGAGGCTCGTCTTTGATCTCCTTCTCGAGGTCTCGAACAGGCGAGTCCTCGAAAAGCTGGAGGGTGCTATTGCTGCTGCTCATGGTTTTTCCAACCTTGAGATCTAAGAATGAGCTTAACCATGTTGAATGATCCATATATGATATATATTTTTTTGGTTAATTTCTTCTTTTGTGGTTTGAATTTGATAGCAGATTGTTTGCAGGTGGTCAAGGGGGAGGCCGGGGATATCTATATATAGGAGGTGGTCAAATGACTCGGTGGGGATTTCAAAACCAACTTGCTGCTTGGCTGCCTTCTAGTTGCCACTTACGAGTATAACCTTATTTACAACAAATCACCACTTGTAAACATAAATTACAGAAAACCACCCAATAAAGTTAGCCAAGTGTTAAGTATGACCTCACACTATATTCTCATAGTTTGAGTAAGTTAAAATTTGTTTTTATCCAACATATTCTTCCATAATTAGAAATTTAATTCGTTAAGTCTGAAGACGTAAAACATAAATAGTTAATGAGTTGTAATTGTGGGTATGATAGGGTCAATGTAGGTACACGTTTGGGTTTTACGTTGAATTTTCAAGGTGACAAACAAGGAATAATAATACTTGTCTGCACTATCACATTGTGGTGCCCTAATATTTTAGTTTCTTATTTTAATGTCTTAAGATGTGTTTTATCCAACATATTCTCTTTTCATATGACAGAAAATAGTTGTTTGTCATTTAAGTTTTTTCGTGCTTAAAGACCACTCTATATATATATATATATATATATATATATATATATATATATATATATATATATATATATATATATATATATATATATATATATATATTCCTAGAAGAGTTGATAATAATATTAAATATCTACATACTAATTCTAGTTTATGCAATCATTTATTTATCGTCTATTTAAGCATTTTGGTAATAATTTTATTTTATGCAATTTGAATTATTTGGTTTAATTAAAAACAAAAATCACTTACGACATGACTTATCTATTGTAATTCATGAGTAATATATATTTACATGATGTCTTAAATTATATTTTTGTTTTGACTAGTCTAGTGCGATCGTCCAATACCGCTCTACTATCGAAAAATAAAGTGGTCAAAAGCCACGTGATTAAATTCAAATATTGTTAAAGACAATTTTCTACTAATTGTCCCTGCACAATTGTGGTGGGTGTCTCATTACTAATAAATAGTCTTTCCAGTCTACCACACGAGGAGTGGAACTTAATTTAATTATTAGACTTTCCCAACTTTTGTTATAATTTGGACATTACTTTTTAAATATATATAAAAAATAATGGCGCGGTAGCGCAGGAGTTTATTTTGTTTATTTTTTTTAAAGAGATCGATCGAATGCAACAAGTCCGTGAAGCGACGCAAGAAACTAGTGCCCTTTCTCTGGGGACGGTTAGCTAAGCTGGTAACCTACTTGCTAGCAGATTCTGACTGATTGAACGCAAAGCAACTAGCGCATCATATAATTAGAGCAATAGCGCCTTTGAGTAACCTCTGGAGTTCGAGCATAAGGGAATGATTGAGGGTTTTGAAGTCGAATGTGGGATCAGATATGCGCGAGTAGTGGTGATGGTGTCTAGAGCGTGCGATGACCACCAGGCAGGGGAAGCCGGTAGTGAAGCGTACACACTGGAAACGTGGACCTAGATTAACTGAGCGCGAGAAGTAGCCTTGATGGACGCTAGCAAACAAACTGAGCGGAAGCGTGAAAGAGCGCGCGTGTATATATATATATATATATATATATATATATATATATATATATATATATATATATATATATATATATATATATATATATATATATTTGAGTTCATAAAAAGAGGTGTTAAGGTCAAAAGTAAAAAGGAATCACAAACAATCTATATATATACTACTACAACAGCACCCATTTTGTCCACGTGTCAACTTCTAATGCAGTCCACGTCAGCATTTTTCCAATTTATTTACAGATTTACCACAACGTATTTACAGATGTGCCATTAATTATTTATAAAAATTTTTTTTATTAGAATTTGTAAACAGTCATCATGCCACGTTAGTTTTATTGAAATAAATAATTAAAAAAAATTAAATCTACTTATCTGCTAGTTAAAATTAGCAAGCTAATCTATTCTAACTCAATTTGTTGAGAAAATTTAACGCAAATCTTCTAACAAGATTTGACACATTTGTTAAATTTAAAACTAAATCAAATTTTACTCCTCTATCTAAATTTAAGTAAAAGTGATACTATATTAATATAATACTCGAATAATAATCTTTGTAATAGAATTTTAATTATGTTCTTTTATTTATTTTAGAAAAAATTATTCCTCACATATTAGTCATATTAATTAATAAATTTTTTTTTTTCATCATAGATTGATATCAAATATATGATGCATGAAAGTGAAAATATTATATATTTTTATTTAGACGATCCCGCACAAGGTGCGGACACTAAACTAGTTGTTCAAATATAATAAGTAGTTGTTCAATTTTTAATTGAACAACTATATTCATAATTTTTCAAATATGCCAATTGTTCAACTATATTCGAAATTGTTAAAGTATATGACAAATGTTAATTTGAATAAATTACAACCCTTAATTATTTTGATCCAAAAGTTGTGAGTCCTCCCCACTTTTGACCGTAATGAATACAAAACTTTATCTCGTTATTTTAAATTTGTTTATATTTGATCTTAATTTTTTGTAATATTTATAATTTATTGACGATTATATATATATATATATGCTGGTTCTGGTGAGGAGCACCATTGTGGATAAGAATAAGGAGAGGTAGGATGGTGACACGTGACATGCCACGTGTCACCGCAATAAAATTAACAGTTAGTAATAAAAATATGGTGTTCATGGTTGTAAAAAAAACGTTGTTCATATTTTTACAAGTATGTGTTCATTGTTCTTACAACTATGGTGTTCATAGATTTTAAAGTAAGTGTTCATGATTTTTAAAGGAAGTGTTCGTATTTATTAATAATTGCTTATTTTTTCCAAGTATGTGTTCATTGTTCTTACAACTATGGCTAACAATGTTTACTTTAAAGTTTAATGAATAATCAGATTAAATGAATATATTATAAATAAATACATTTTTTTCTTTCAATTTAAACGCCGAATGAATGCGTTTGTTTTACGTTGGTAAATCGAAGTTCATGTAATTAGCTTTTTAGAAATATAAATAAATAAGTTTGACTTAAAGAACGAATCGAAGTTCGTGTAATTAGTTTCTAAAAAATAAATAAATAAGTTTAACTTAAAGAATGAATCGTAACTTAGAGGTCAAAAATCAAAATTTGCAAACGCCTGCTGGACTTTGACTTTTCTAGTAGGTCAACACTATAAGCACGTGCATTCTATGATGACTGGCGTAACTCATGCCTTAGAACTTGAACCTCAGCAGCCATGCAGATCATATTCAACGGCCCAAAGAATCGTCCGTCACGATCTAGAACGGTACATTTTCAATGTTTAATCCGTATTTATATCCATGATTCACTAACCAGGTTATTCATTCGATCAGCCAATAACTAGAAATGAAAATGGGTCAGTCGACAGATGAATATACAATCTTCACCAACGACCAAACTTATCTAAATTTTCACTCATCTCACCCACCGTCCGCCTAACATTTCACCGTTACCCACTAACTCATCTCCCGCTGGATTTTCGGGTGATTCGGGAAAAATAATAAATTGTGTAGTATTTCTTTCGTTTTTAGCTTTTAAAAATTATACAATACTTTATGAAAAAATAACTCAAAATAATATCAACTATCACCATTAAACCCAAAACAATGTCAACTTTGAAAATTACTAAAAGCGATTCAAACTATCAACGTAATTACAAAAAATAATATGTATTATTTTTTCGGCAGAAAACTTAACTCCGGTGATGACGTGACAACCGGAATCTTACATGTCATAAAAACAATTATGTGATGTGAATTTTATTTTTTTATATCAAGTTAAGACCATTTAATATGTTAAATTTGTTTAAAACTATAATTTTGTAGCTATTTTTTTTATAAAAATATATTTGTAAAAATATATTTTTTTAAAAAAATAAAATTTTGTAAGAAATATTTTTAAAAAAATAATTTCCTAGAATTTTTTTGTACAATATGTAAAAAATATATTTAGAAATTTTTTAAGGAAATATTTTTACAAAATATAGTTTTAAAAATTCACAAGAATTTGAGTTCAATGTTGTAACTATATTTTATTAAAATATTTTGTAAATTATATTTTTTTAAAAAATAAATAGTTTTCTTGTGAATTTTTTATAAAATTTTATTTTGGGATTTTTAAAATTTATATATTTTAACTAATTTGAAATATAAATATAGTTTAAAAATTCAAAATTTTTTATTTATAGACTACTTAAAATGCATAAAAGTTAAAAAAATCCAAAAAGAGTTGAACAAAATTCACAAGAAAAATATTTTTTTAGAAAAATTATTTTAAAATTTTTTTCACAAAATTTATTTAAAAAAAAATATATTTTTACAAATTTGTTATTTCAAAACATATTTTTTACAAAAATTATTTTTATTACAAAAAGTTACAAATTTGTTATCTAAAAAAATTAATTAAGATTTTTAACAAATTAAATTTTATTAACTTGATTTAAAATTAAAATCCACATCACATAAGTATTATTTGATGACATGTAAGATTCTGATTGCCACGTCATCACCGGAGTTAGGATTTTTGCCGGAAAAATAAGACATATTATTTTTTGTATATACATTGATAGTTTGTATCACTCATAGTAAATTTCAAAATTGATATTACTTTGGGTTCAATGTTGATAGTTGATATTATTTTGAGTTATTGTTCTTATATTATAAACAAGTTCATCTATTTTTGAGATAGAAGATGTAGAATCACTTCCCGTTGGGGCTGCGATAACCTCAATTACTATGATGTTTGAAGGTGACGAAGATGAACTAAAAGTAGGAGTCATAAGAGGTAACATAGGAGGTTGTGGTTCTGGACTTGGGTACACCTCATCCTTTTCTTTGCTTCCTCTTCTTGCTTGTTAATATGAGCTTGCTTCTAGGCTTGCTCTTCTTTTCGGGCAGCCGCAATCTGATCAGGGCTGATAGGCATGAGGGTTTACGACTTTCCTTGGAATTCAAATATGTACCAGTTAGTCTTCCCTTTATGAGTGATGTCTTTGTCGTGTTGCCATGGACAACCTAGTAACAAGTTGAACACTTGCATATGGGAGACGTCTTATAGGATGACCTCAATGTATTTCCCTATTTGGGAGAGGAACCTTGACTTTCTTGCTGATATGAACTTCTCCACTTTCATGCATCTAAGCTAGCTTGTATGGGTCTAGGTGGTCCAATTGTTCTAATTGTAGTTTGTCCACCATTTCACTACTAGAGATGACCTCAATGTATCTATCTATCTATTCATCTATCCATCTATCCATCTCAAGGGCAAAAACCACCGCTAGCATCTCCTTCTCGGTGGTAGAGTAATTCCTTTGCGCTCCATTGAGTGTCATAGACACATAATGGATTACGTGTGAGGCTCGTCCATCCTTCTGTCCTAAGACAACTCCTACATCATAGTCGTTGGCATCACACATGATTTCGAAAGGTTTCTCCCAATCCGAAGAACGAATGATTGATGCACTAGTAAGACATGCCTTCAAAGTGTCGAAAGCTCTTTTGCAACTCTCATCCACTATGAAGGTGACGTCTTTCTTGAGCAATTCACATAAGGGTGCCGAGATCTTCGAGAAGTCTTTAATGAACCGTCGGTAGAAACCTGCATGACCAAGAAAAGATCGGATTTCCCGAACGTTAGTAGGATAAGGTAAACTATGAATTACATCAACTTTTGCCTTATCTACCTCTATCACCTTGGAGGATATTACATGTCCTAGCACGATACCTTGCTCCATCATGAAATGACATTTTTCCGAATTAAGAACTAGATTGGTTTCAACACATTTTTCAAGAACAAGTTTTAAATGTCCTAGACATGCATCAAAACTGTCTCTATGGACGGTGAAATCATCCATGAAGACTTCAATAAAGTTTTCTATGTACTCGGAGAAAATACTTTTGATGCACCGTTGGAAGGTGCCGGGTGCGTTGCAAAGTCCAAATGGCATTCTGCGGTACGCAAAAGTGCCAAATGGGCAAGTGAAGGTCGTCTTTTCTTGGTCTTCCGGTGCAATGGCTATCTGGAAGTACCCCGAATATCCATCAAGGAAGCAATAGTATGGGTGACCTACAAGACGTTCCAACATTTGGTCAATTAAAGGTAATGGGAAATGGTCTTTTTATGTTACCTTGTTCAGTTTGCGGTAGTCAATGCAAACTCTCCATCCGGTTTGCGTTTTACTCGGGACCATTTCTCCATGTTGATTTTCCACCATTGTGATGCCTCCTTTCTTTGGAACCACTTGGGTTGGACTAACCCAAGTGCTATCCGAAATAGGGAAGATCATGTCCGCTTGGAGGAGCTTCAACACCTCCTTTTTGACCACATCCATCATTGGTGGATTTAACCTTCGTTGAGGTTGCCGAGATGGTTTTGCTTCATCCTCAAGTAAGATCCTATGCATGCAAGTTGATGGACTTATCCCTTTGATGTCTGCAATGGTCCATCCAAGGGCCGTCTTATGTTCTTTGAACACTTTCACCAACTTGTCTTCTTGCCCGGTGGTCAACTTGTTGGAGATGATCACCGGCAAGGTATTGTTATCTCCAAGGAAAACGTACTTGAGATGGGATGGAAGGTCCTTCAATTCTATGTCCGGTGCCTGCACTATAGATGGAACAAGCTTCTCGCTTGGGGTTAGTAAAGTGGGCCCAATGGCCAAATTGGAGATTGGTAACCTCTTATGCCCATCTAGTTGGGCTAGAACCTCTTTCATGCTGGATGTTAATACATATTCTGATTTGAAATCATCAATGTTATACTCAATTACTTTTTTCAACTCATCAATATCAGAATTATCAAACACATCTTGCACAAAAGGTTCAACAATGTCAATAGCACATAAAGAATGATCATCACTAGGAAATTTCATTGCATCATAGATGTCAAATTCCACTACTTCACCATCAAACTCCATGGTTAGTTTGCCACTAACATAATCTATTTTAGTCCTAGCAGTTTTCAAGAATGGTCTACCTAACAATATGGGTGCAACATGCGAGTCATTTTCCATTTCCATTACGAAGAAATCATCAGGGAAAATTAGGTTGTCTACCATTACTAATACATCTTTAATTATACCTTTTGGGTATACATTCGATCTATCAGCGAGTTGTACTACAATCCTAGTTTTCCGTTAATGGTCCAAGGCCAAGTGATCCGTAAATAGAATATGGCAAAACATTTATAGAAGCGCCAAGGTCAAGCATGGCTTTGTCAAAACGGGTTTCCCCTATAACGCAAGGAATGCTTACCATGCCCGGATCGCTGCACTTCTTGGGCATTCTACGTTGAAAAACTGCAGAAACATGCTCACTCACTTGTACTTTCTGTTTCCCTTTCAGCTTCTGATTCCTCTTGATAGTGCACAGTTCCTTCAAGAAACGAGCATGTTTAGGAATACTTTTCACTAACTTAAGGAGAGGGATATTTACCTCTTATTTGGAGAAGGAATCAAAGAGATCCTTGCCCTCAATGATTCTTCTCTCTTTTAGTGCCTCAGGAAAAGGGGCTGGTGATTTTTCAGAGTACAGTGGTGGGAACTTAGGTCGGATGTAAGAATTCTTCTCAGCAGAATTCTCTGTTGTGTTTTCCGCAGGGGCGCCAGAGTGCAGGCGCAGGGGCGGCTCAGGGGAGTCACCGCAGGGGCGGGGACCTCCAGCCGCAGGGGCGGCATCTGCTCAGAGTTGGACGCAGTTGCAGCCGCAGGGGCGGCTGTGGGTGCGGAAAACTCGTCAGAGGGTTTGCTCTGTAGTTCTTTTTTCTGGTTTCTGTTGGATTTGCTTCCCATTCCTCAATGTTAGGGCACTAACATTGTCCTTGGGGTTTATAATCGTCTGGGAAGGCAATCCTCCGAAGGATCTAGCTTCAATCCTTGTTATGGCTTCCGCCATTTGCCCAACCTATTTTTCAAGGTTCTTAATGTTGTATTTTGTTGTTTGGACATGAGTAGCAAAATGTTTAGTCAAAACCTGCAATATATCCTCAATTGATTGATACTTACCTTGTCGGGACTGTTGTTGTTGGTTTTGTTGATCCCTCCAACGATAATTCTGTTGGTCACGCCAGTTTGACATGAAGTTCTGTACATAAGGATCGTTCCTAGACCTTTGCTGCTGTGGCTGTCCATAACCTACTGCATTCACCTCTGCATCGTTATCTTGGACTTGGGGACACATGTCTGTTGGGTGATATGGGTCAGCACACACTCCACATGCCTTCAACTGTTGTGGGGTTCCCATAAGTGTTAATCTCTTCACCATTTCCTTCAGTTCCGCAAGCTCATTGGAGATCTCACTCTTCCCAGAATTCACAGCGTGAACACCTCTCTTGGAAGAAGTCCTTCCAAAGTTCCGGGTTCCTTCCGCTAGTTCCTGTATATTTTCAAGAGCAAGGTCAGGGGTAGAGTTAAGAATGTTACCTCCACAAGCCGCATCGACGATCCTCCGTTCGGTGTCAAGCAAGCCATTGTAGAAGTACAAGACTAGATCCTGAGTTTAATATCCATGGAAAGGACAGCTGGATCGGAGGCGTGCAAACCGCTCAAAGTACTCATAAAGAGTCTCGTCCGCCTCTTGCTCGATGTTGCTTATAGCTTTCTTCAAGCTACTAGCCTTCTTGGCTGGGAAGTATTTCTCCAAAAACGCCTTGTGGAGATTCTCCCAAGTGTCGATACTTCCGGATGGAAGGTGGTAATACCAATCATCCGTTGCATCTTTGAGTGTGAAGCCGAATGCCCTCATCTTGATTTGCTCTTCGGTAATGTTGGCCGGCTTCATGCTCATACACACAGTATGGAACTTCCCAAGGTGCTTAATGGGGTCTTCACCACTTAACCCCTGGAAAGATGGGAGCAAGTGAATGAGACCCGGCTTGAGCTCGAAGTTGACTCCTTCCCCTAGTGCGGGTATAGTAACCGCAAGAGGGTGTTGAGACAAAGTTTGCTGAGTGAGTTGACGAAGGGTACGATCAGCCATTTCTTGTTGGAGTTGTTGTTATCTACGTCGCCGGTTGTGTGTCCTCTCAATTTCTGGATCAAAGGGAACAAAGCCGGAGTTAGTAGCACGAGTTTGGACCATAAAAATGGTCAACACCAATAATCAATAATAAAATAAAATAAAAATAACTAAACTCCACGGCAACGGCGTCAACATTTGACTGAAGATATTTTCCTAAGGTCGTTTGTATCCTGTCAAAATATTTTCCGAACTCAACACTAAAGCAAGTATAGTGATTAAGTAAGGGTCGAACCCAAGAGAATTTGTGTTATTTTATTAAATTCAATTATTGATTATAGGACAAAGTAACACAAAGGGGGGTTTTGGAATGAATTGATGCACACAAATCTTAAAAAGCAATTAAAAGAGATCGATAAGATGATGATGAGTGAATCTACACTAGGTTGATTCTTAGCATGCGATTACTACTTTGGTGAGTTCCTTTTACAAGTTTCAAGTAATGTTCCCGTCTTGATCATATGTATGTGTTGAGCCAACCGGCACCAACACAACTTAACAAGTTAGTGTTCCGTAAACCTACAAGAACAAGTCACAAGTTAGCTTTCAAACAAAGACTAAGGGATATAAAGAGAAGATTAAAACCGTTAAACTACTCTTTATAATTGTGTTTCTTTTCCTTCAAGCAATTACAACCCGTTATTACTTAAAAGTTACTACTAGACTAAAGACCCGAACCCGGAATCTATTAATCCTAGTTGTTTACATGCACTTAGAACCTAAGGTGATCAATCTTAAGTAATAATGAAAACATACAATTTAGATAATTGAAGCTCAAGAAACACAAAACATTACTGAATAAAACTTATATTAAAGGGAACTTACAACCAACGTAATAATGCAACCTCAAATCAACCCAATGTAGCAAGGAAACTTAGAAGCTCATTACAAAGGAAGCAAGAGAGAATAAAAGTGGGAAATGATGGTTCATTGTAACACCCCAAATTCTGAGAACTCGGGGAGCTACTGGTTAGGACCTCACAATGGGTCCCGACCTTAGTTAGACAACAATTTCACTAGGATCTTACAAAAAGGCACAAAAGTATTTAAAACATTTGAAAACTTTAAACAATATATACATGGAGAATATGTATCAGCCTTACAAAGCAAAGGTACCAAACGACACATATGAAGAACATAAGACATCCCCGTCCCCAACTAAATGAGTACGTGGACCCGGCTGACCATTCCCTCCGGATCTCTCTACAACTGTCTTAATCTGCAAGGCATCTACAAAGCGGTATAATACCGTTAGCTAACATTCTATGCATAAGTATAAAGGTAAAAGCACAAACACACAACATACACAATCAACATGCAACACTCAATCCTTTTATTATCTTTAATTAGGTGATAGGTCATTACTAATGATACTTATTTTGTGACACGAGGGATTCCCAAACCTCGCCCCTGTCCCCGTTTACCAACACGGAATGGTACTAATGCATTTGACCGTCTATCTGACTGGGCTGGTCGCAGGGAACCTCCTAGACTCTCGCAAGAGCTAGGCAGATGATGTCACGACCCGTTATCATACACTTGGGTCAATAACGTAAATAATAAAGTCGGCCTAATCCAGTTTCGTTGTTTATCATAACTAACAAACACCACTCATACACATTACACTCATACAAGAAGATAGCTAAGTAAGTCTGTGGACTTACCAGAATCAAATCTCGACTCCCTTAATCACTACTCAATCGGTAACTGTAGGAATTCAGTAGCCTGTCAAAGGAGGCAAGTGTATCAGCACACTTTCTAGGTAATTAGAAGTCTAAGACTTCTAAGATAGTAGATCCTATTAGAACAGAATTTAATACAATACCAATTTATGGTAAAATGACTATTTTACCCTTGGTCCCGGAACTTCCAAAAATTCCCTAATTCATGCTTAAACTCTTATTTGAGACTAAAAAGTCCTATTCTAACTCCTAAAGATGAGTTTGGTCATAAACTGGCAATTTACCCATTCTCCTATTTTCCGAAAGATCGTTAACGTCCAACTTAGGCTTCAAATATGAAATTCGAATAAACTTATAAAAATTTCGAAATAATTCCCTAGATCATCTATGATATCTCATCTATTCCTAGAAGAAAGAATTTCTTATTTCTGTTCAACTATCACCTCTACAAAAATCTTTGAAGTTGGCTACTACACTAAAAACATCCTATACTTAGTCAAAATTCACTGCTTGAAAAAAAAAGCCTAAAAGCCCTACTTTGAGAGCATATAACTTCTAATCCGACCGTTAATTCATTCTCAAATTTTAATACCGTAAACTAAATATATCTATTTACCCCCTACCAAAAAATCAACGGTGGATGTTTAATCTAAAGCATTAAAATTACTTCCAAAGTCAGCATTTACACAACCCAATTCTGGAGATATAAAGTGCTACTGTATGCTCCTAATTTCGACTCCTACTGGCTGCAAATGATAAAACAAAATCTAACCTATCCTCACTAGAGTGAAACTCACTGTAACATCATGTACTTCCTCCCTCTACTCACGTGCCCAAGTTCCCCACAAAAGATCAGAAAGTTCCTACTCCCTTCACAACCATAACGAAAAGTATATAGTGGTTCGAGTTACCTATTTGCAGCGAGGAGGGAAGGCTGATGCTACTGAGGCTCGGGTTCTGATCGGTAAGGTGAGGAAGACACAAGTACGGTATAGTTGGCAGTAGCGAAATCTTTTCCGTCTGCAAGGGTGTGCGTTTGGCTAGGAGTCGTATGGGTCTGTACGGGTCTGCAGTTCGGTTGGAAGGTTCGCCCTCCTCTGTGGCCTGTGTCCGATGCAGATTTAAAGACTCAGCAGCAGAGATGGTGAGGAAACGAACACATATAAGCGCAGAAGGAGATACTCAGACTCACCTATGTCGCAACTGTGTGCAGGAGGGTTGAGGCGCACAAGGAGAAGGAAAGAGTTCCTGCTCCAGTTGTTGTTGCTATGGTGCTGTTAGCATGAAATATTGTGATATTTTAGGCACGTTTTCTAGATGTATTTCATCCATATTAGTGTTCATTGATAAAGCATTGAAGCAATTGTGAGCTAGTTTATCTATATTGTCGATATAGAGGTCTACATAAGCTTTGTGTTGATTGTAGGCGAATAAGAGCTAAAACCGAACGAATTAAGAGAGGATGAAGATGGATTGAGCGCATCCAAGGATTGAGGGCACCACAAAGAAGCTAAGGAAGATGTTAGGATGAAGAATGGCACAAAACAAAGGGAATTACGAGCAACCTATGCTTCCACGCTCTAAAATACGGCTGTAATGAAGTCCACGCTCTAAACCACGGCCGTGGAACTTGGCAACATGAGCGTGGAGCATTCCAGAGAGTTACACGGTATAAAGTACGGTCGTGAAAGTTTTGAAGAACCGTAATCCAATTCCACGCTCTAAACCACGGGCGTGGAATTCCATATAACCGTGATTTAGACAATCTTTTGACGAATGAAATATAGACACATTGTCTACGCACATGGGCCAGACACTTATTCTATCTTCCCCTATAAAAGGACTGAAGTAGGGAGATTTCAACACCTTCGCTTACGCTTGCTTGCACGTGCCTAGGGTTCCAGTTAGACGTGCAGAGATTGCCATTTTGCAACGGAGATTTGCAAAGGCTTGAGGATTTGGAAGTTGCGCTTTGTCCTTAGGTTTGATTAGAAGACGGATTGACATCCCGTTCTTCGTTCTTATCAAGGATTGTGATTTGTTTGTGTTATTCCAAATCTGATATACATCATTACCTTTATTTGTGGATTTGAGATTGATTTGAAGTTTATTGAAGGTTTTCGAAGGTTTTCATCTTTCATTCTTCTAAATCTTGAATTTGATATCATAATGACTGTTGTTGGCTAAAACCCTTTAGCAATTCTAAGGTGAAGGGTTGATAGTTGTGGCTTAGATGATGATAGATCGATTGTAAACAGATTGGACCATGAGAGTTAGAGAGATTTCACCGACGACCAGAATCACGGCCTGTTCTTGAGATTCCACGGCCGTGGAACTCAAGATCCACCCGTAATTTGTGTTGATGTACGAACCTTGCTTTTACTTTAATCCAAGGTTAAAGATTTTCTTTAACTTAGTCTTGGCTTGCCTTTTCTAGGTAGTAGTGAAGCCTCAACAACCTTTACTTCGATTTCGAGTGTCACAACCTTAATCGGTTTAGTTAGTCTTGATCCTTGGGATACAAGTTTGGGTATTTGAGATTAATTCTTGTCTTTAGATCCCTTCTATACTGAAGCCTCAACAACCTTTATAGAGAGTGTTTTTAGATAAGTCATATAAAGCCTTGGAACTTCATCGTACATTGCTTTAACTTAGTATACCTTTGCAACTCTTAACTTTGTCCTTAGTTCTTTAGTATATCTTGAATCGATTGCCACAATTGGATACTTGGATCTTTAGGGTTGCTGTTTTCCCAATATATTTGCAAAGCTCATACATTTACTTGCTTGACGATTTATAATTGGATTTAACCTCCCAAATCCCTGTGTTCGATACTCTGGAATTCTTGCTTTACTATGCCGATCCGTACACTGCGGGTTCGCTTTCTTGATTTCTAGTTTTATAAATTTAAGACTTATTTGCACGCACGCTAAGTGGCGAACAAGTTTTTGGTGCCGTTGCCGGGGATTTGGTCTAGGCCGAACTCGGTTATCGGTTGTCAAGCTTGGGAGCTCTTCCCTTGTTATTTGATATCTCTTTCGAGTGTATGCGCAGGTCTAGGAACAACAAAGACCTCTTACCTCTCGATCGAGAGCTTGAGAGGACTTTGAGGAGAAAGCTCAAGGAAAGAAAGATGGATGAAGAAAGAGAACGCGATTACCAAACGGAGTTAGCGGAATCCGAAGCTCAACTTAGATGGAGCGAGAAGACTCGCAAGGAAGAATCGGAGCGTCAACAATCGAAAATTGATGATCTAACAGATATGATGTTCCAAATGAGCCTGGAAATAAGCGACCTCAAGAAGAAAAAGAGAAGAAGGAGACCGGGAAGATCGGTTAGAACCAACTCATCCAATGAGGATAGCGACTCTTCCATGCCACCACTAGAGGACATTGATCCAACGATCAATGTGAACCCGTTTGTTCCACGAGCGGCTGCCAATCGTCGTGCCCCAGCTGGAGGTGCGAGAGTCGATCATGTGAATGAGGAGCCAAGAACTCTTGGCCAAAGGATGGATCCAACGCAGCAACCACGCCGTTTGGGTGTGAACTTTGATGCTAATGATGCACAAGGGTTTAGCTTCAGCCCGCAAGTTATTACCATTGTCCGCCAAAATCAATTTGGGGGAACAAGCGCTGAATCTCCACATCAACATCTACAAAATTTTGAGATCATGATGGAGACAATGAAGCCAAAGAATGCAACTACCAACAGTTATAAACTCAAGCCTTTCTTCTTCTTCTTGAAAGGGAAAGCATTGTCTTGGTATCAAGCCCTTCCAAGTGGGAAACTCGACACATGGGAGGATCTTTCTTCGGAATTCCTCACTAAGTTCTTTCCGCCATCCAAGACGGCGGAGTTGAGAGGTAAGATTAATGCATTTTCTATGAGATCTAACGAAAGTTTGTTTCAATCTTGGGAAAGATTTCAGGATTTGCTATTGGATTGCCCACATCATGACATATCCAAATTGGCGCTATTGGAGATATACTATAAGGGGCTGGATGTGGAGACACAATTCAAGCTCCAATCCCTTTCATGTGGTACATTCATGGACATGAGGGAAAATGACGTTTGGGACTTCATTGAGAAACAAGCGCGAGTCATTGAGAAGTATTCTCACCGGAAAATAGAGGCGAATCGTGTGGAGCAAGGAGCAAAGCTATCACAAGCAGCTCAAACTCAAATCTTTTCTCTCAATACAGAGATTAAAGAATTGAAGGAAGCCATCAAAACCAACTTTCCAAAGCAAAAGGAACAAGATGTAGGTTATTTGGGCAACAACAATAACCACAACGGGAATGAGAATACAAACCGCAACAACCGGAACAACAACCGGAATAATTGGAACAACAACAATAACAACCGGAACAACAATTGGAACAACAATAGGGGTTCAAACAACAACAATTGGCGTCCCAACCAACAAAATTCCGGTAATTCTTATTCTAATTCAGGAAATTCACTAACTCCACCTTCCTCTTCTTCCACTCCTTTGAAAAGCCAGGGGCAAACATCTAATGGTGGAAGTACTTCAGGGAAAGAGAAGCCCGATCCCATGTTGGAAACAATTTTGGGCAAGCTTCAAGGATTGGAAAGTCACATCATCAAGGTTGATGATCACATAACTAAGGTTGATAAAGCCCAAAAGGTTTTAGAGAACCAAATGTTTAGCCATGCGGAGGAAGTTCCTATGAATCAAGGAAAACTTCCAGGAAAGACAGAGGATAACCCAAAGGGAAGGGTGATGGCAATCACAACTAGGAGCGGAGTAACAACTACCGACCCGCAACCTAAGTTTGTAGAAGTTCCAGCCGAAAAGGAGAAAGAAAAGGGGAAGGAGAAGGAAGATGTCTACGTTCCTCCTCCAGCTTTCAAACCTCCCCTACCATTCCCGCAATCTAGAGCAAGAGCGCGTCTAGACAAGCAATTCGGTAAGTTTATTGAACTCATGAGCAAACTACACATTAATATACCTTTCATTGATGCAATTGTAGGTATGCCAGCTTATGGAAAGTTCCTAAAGGAGATCCTCTCTAACAAAATAAAATTAGAGGATTTTGGAGAGGTTAAGATGAGTTTGGATTCATCGGATCTCATCAAGACAATGAAGGAGAAGATGCCCCCAAAGCTGAAGGATCCGGGGTCATTTTGTATTCCCATAGGAGTGGGAGATGTCACATATGATGCATTATGTGATTTAGGAGTGAGCGTGAGCATCATTCCGCTTGCTTTATGCAGGAAGATCGGTTTAGGCGAACCTAAACCGGTAAAGATGACGTTATACATGGCGGATCGATCCATAACTCGTCCCATCGGTATAGTTGAAGACGTCCCGATCAAGCTTGGTAAGTTCTATGTTCCTATAGATTTTGTTGTGCTTGACATTCCTGCAGATAGTCCGGTCCCGATCATACTCGGAAGACTGTTTCTTGCAACATCCGGTTGCATAGTTGATTATAAGAATGCTAGACTCGCCTTTGACATAGGAGAAGAAAAGGTAGAGTTCGTCCTCTCCACTTTAGTGGAGGAACCAGTTTTTGATGAGGATATATTCAAGATCCATGACGAAGAGCTATCTAGAGAAGAGGTAAGTTCGATTCTCTTCAAAGACCCCTTACAAAAAGTTATTTCTATGAGCATTATGGATGTAGGGGAAGAAGAGGAATGTAATGAGGAATTAGAAGCTTTAGAAAAGCAAAAAGAAGTGTATGAAGAAGAATATGAGAAACTCTACGATGGGTCAGAAAACGTCAGAAATCACGGCCAATCGTGCTATTCCACGGCCGTGGAATCTACCAACATGATCGTAATCAGCTATTCAGAGGACTCCAGTAAGTTACACGGCCAAAACCACGGCTGTGGAACAAACAGAGGTCCCGTAATTGACTTCCACGCCCAAAACCACGGCCGTGGAGGGAACAGAGTAGCCGTAATTTTGGGTGAATCTGAAGGAGATTGTATCTTCTCCACCACTTCCCTTGACTCTTCTCCAGCACCATCTACATCCCTAGACACTTCTAAGGAAGCATCGGATACTCTTCAAGAGACATTAGAGACTCCGATAGTGATGGAATTGAAGCCACTTCCTACACATCTAAGGTACGCATTTCTAGGACCTAATTCTACCTTTTCGGTAATTGTTAGTTCCGATTTGAGTATTGATGAACATAGTAAACTCATGGTTGTTCTTAAGAAACATAGGAAAGCCCTAGGGTATACTATAGAGGATCTAGTAGGAATCAAACCTTCACTATGCATGCATAAGATCCTAATGGAAGAAGACTTTAGAACTTCGCGACAACCTCAAAGGCGGTTAAATCCGACCATGAAGGAGGTTGTCAAGAAGGAAATTCTTAAACTACTTGATGCAGGTATTATCTACCCTATCCCCGATAGCAAGTGAGTGAGTCCCGTACAAGTGGTTCCAAAGAAGGGAGGAATGATGGTCATCACCAATAAAAACAATGAACTCATTCCCACACGAACCGTAACCGGATGGAGGATGTGCATAGATTACCGGAAGCTAAACAACGCAACGAGGAAGGATCACTTCCCACTACCCTTCATCGATCAAATGCTTGAGAGGTTAGCACAACACTCACACTTTTGCTATCTTGACGGTTATAGTGGTTTCTTTCAGATCCCGATACATCCGGACGATCAAGAGAAGACCACATTCACGTGTCCGTGGAGAACGTTTGCGTATAGGAGGATGCTGTTTGGGCTTTGCAACGCCCCATCCACCTTTCAAAGATGCATGATGGCTATCTTTTCGGAGTACATAGAGGAGATCATGGAGGTCTTTATGGATGATTTCTCCGTTTATGGTTCCTCTTTTGATAATTGTCTTTCTAACCTTGCTCTTGTGTTATAAAGGTGTGAAGACACTAACTTAGTTCTTAATTGGGAGAAGTGTCAATTTATGGTGAAAGAGGGCATCGTATTAGGACACTTAATCTCTAGTAGAGGGATTGAGGTGGATAAGGCTAAGATAGAGACAATAGAAAAGCTTCCTCCCCCAACTTCGGTGAAAGGGATAAGAAGTTTTCTAGGACATGCTGGATTCTATAGGCGTTTCATAAAGGATTTTTCCAAGATATCAAAACCGCTCACTAATTTATTAATGAAAGATGCAGTTTTTGATTTCTCGCAGGAATGTTTAGATGCGTTTAATATGATTCGGGAAGCTCTAATCTCAGCCCCGATTATCCAACCTCCGGATTGGAACCTTCCCTTTGAGGTTATGTGTGACGCAAGTGACGTAGCCATAGGAGCTGTGCTTGGGCAAAGAAAGGAAGGACGGACCCATGCCATTTACTACGCTAGCAAGACGCTAGATGAAGCGCAGCTCAACTACGCCACTACCGACAAGGATTTTTTAGCAATCGTATATGCATTTGAAAAGTTTCGCTCTTATCTTGTAGGTGCTAAGGTGATTGTGTACACGGATCATGCTGCGATCCGGTATTTGCTTGCGAAGAAGGATGCGAAACCAAGGCTGATTAGATGGATTCTTCTCCTACAAGAATTCGATCTAGAGATCCGTGACAAGAAGGGTTCGGAAAATTCTGTTGCGGATCATTTGAGTCGTCTACCACATCTAGAAGATGACCATCTACCTATAGATGACTCCTTTCCAGACGAGCATTCACACATCATAGAGGAGTGCATCGACGTGATCACAAAAGGTAACGAACCATGGTTTGCTGATTTTGTTAACTATTTGGTTTGCCAGGAATTACCACCCGGATTATCCTACGCACAAAGAAAGAAGTTCTTTAAGGATGTTCGGGAATACTTTTGGAACGAACCTCTCCTCTTTAAGAGAGGTCCAGACGGCATCATTCGGCGATGTGTACCGGAAGATGAGATGCAAAGTGTCATCCGTCATTGTCATTCACTACCTTGTGGAGGACACGCTAGTTCGAACAAGACTAGCGCTAAGGTATTGCAATCTGGATTCTTTTGGCCTACTTTGTTTAAAGATGTGCAAACCTTTGTTTCCTGCTGCGATGCTTGTCAAAGAACAGGGAATATATCTAGGAGGAACGAGATGCCTCTTAACAACATCTAAGAGGTGGAGATTTTGACGTTTGGGGAGTAGACTTCATGGGACCTTTCCCATCATCTTGTGGAAACCAATACATACTTTTAGCGGTGGATTATGTTTCGAGATGGGTTGAAGCAATTGCCTTTCCCACCAATGATGCCATGGTAGTGGTTAAGTTCTTTAACAAGACCATCTTCCCACGATTTGGGACACCACGGACTATCATTAGTGATGGAGGTTCTCACTTCATTGTCCGACGCTTCGAAGCTCTTTTAGCTAAGTATGGGGTGACTCACAAGATCGCCACCCCTTATCATCCACAAACTAGTGGACAAGTGGAGATCTCAAACCGGAAAATTAAAGGGATCCTAGAGAAGACGGTTTCAAGGACAAGGAAGGATTGGTCTTTGAAGCTAGATGACGCATTATGGGCATACCGGACTGCATATAAGACTCCCATCGGAACAACACCATATAACCTTGTATATGGGAAGTCTTGTCACTTACCGGTAGAGTTGGAGCACAAGGCGTATTGGGCAATAAAGTGGTTGAACTTTAGCATGAAGGAAGCGGGAGAGAAGTGTCTCTTGGACCTCAATGAGCTTGAAGAACTTCGCTTGAACGCCTACGAAAACGCCAAGATCTATAAAGAAAGAGCGAAGCGTTGGCATGATAAGCATATCATCCCAATGGACCTCAAAGAAGGAGATCAAGTTCTCCTCTTCAATTCAAGGCTTCGTCTCTTTCCAGGTAAGCTTAAATCTCGTTGGACTGGACCTTATCTAATCAAACGTATCTTTCCCCATGATGCAGTTGAAGTATGGGGTGAAAAGGGCGGAAGCTTTAAGGTGAACGGTCAACGACTCAAGAAGTATTCACCGGAACTCCAAGCTGAAGAGTTCGCGCCCACCGCACTCGAATAAGTGCGAATATGGTCTAGCTACGGACCTTAAACAAGCGCTTCTTGGGAGACAATATATACATGGAGAACCGACCTTAGTTAGACAACAATTTCACTAGGATCTTACAACAAGGTACAAAAGTATTTAAAACATTTGAAAACTATAAGCAATATATACATGGAGAATATGTATCAGCCTTACAAAGAAAAGGTACCAAACGACACATATGAAGAACATAAGACATCCCCGTCCCCAACTAAATGAGTACGTGGACCCGGCTGACCATTCCCTCCGGATCTCTCTACAACTGTCTTAATCTGAAAGGCATCTACAAAGCGGTATAATACCGTTAGCTAACATTCTATGCATAAGTATAAAGGTAAAAGCACAAACACACAACATACACAATCAACATGCAACACTCAATCCTTTTATTATCTTCAATTAGGTGATAGGTCATTACTAATGATACTTATTTTGTGACACGAGGGATTCCCAAACCTCGCCCCTGTCCCCGTTTACCAACGCGGAATGGTAATAATGCATTTGACCGTCTACCTGACTGGGCTGGTCGCAGGAAACCTCCTAGACTCTCGCAAGAGCTAGGCAGATGATGTCACGACCCGTTATCATACACTTGGGTCAATAACGTAAATAATAAAGTCGGCCTAATCCGGTTTCGTTGTTTATCATAACTAACAAACACCACTCATACACATTACACTCATACAAGAAGATAGCTAAGTAAGTTTGTGGAATTACCAGAATCAAATCTCGACTCCCTTAATCACAACTCAATCGGTAACTATAGGAATTCAGTAGCCTGTCAAAGGAGGCAAATGTGTCAGCACACTTTCTAGGTAATTAGAAGTCTAAGACTTCTAAGATAGTAGATCCTATTAGAACAAAATTTAATACAGTACCAATTTATGGTAAAATGACTATTTTACCCTTGGTCCCGAAACTTCCAAAAATTCCCTAATTCATGCTTAAACTCTTATTTGAGACTAAAAAGTCCTATTCTAACTCCTAAAGATGAGTTTGGTCACAAACTGGCAATTTACCCATTCTCCTATTTTCCGAAAGATCGTTAACGTCCAACTTAGGCTTCAAATATGAAATTCGAATAAACTTATAAAAGTTTCGAAATAATTCCCTAGATCATCTATGATATCTCATCTAGTCCTAGGAGCAAGAATTTCTTATTTTTGTTCAACTATCACTTCTACAAAAATATTTGAAGTTGGCTACTACACTAAAAACATCCTATACTTAGTCAAAATTCACTGCTTGAAAAAAAAACAGCCTAAAAGCCCTACTTTGAGAGCTTATAACTTCTAATCCGACCGCTAATTCATTCTCAAATTTTAATACCGTAAACTAAATATATCTATTTACCCCCTATCAAAAAAGCAACGGTGGATGTTTAATCTAAAGCATTAAAATTACTTCCAAAGTCAGCACTTACACAACCCAATTCTGGAGATATAAAGTGCTACTGGATGCTCCTGATTTCGACTCCTACTGGCTGTAACATCATGTACTTCCTCCCTCTACTCACGTGCCCAGGTTCCCCACAAAAGAACAGAAAGGTCCTACTCCCTTCACAACCATAACGAAAAGCATATGGTGGTTCGAGTTATCTGTTTGCAGCGAGGAGGGAAGACTGATGCTATTGAGGCTCGGGTGCTGATCGGTAAGGCGAGGAAGACACAAGTACGGTATAGTTGGCAGTAGCAAAATCTGTCCCGTCTACAAGGATGTGCGTTTGGCTAGGAGTCGTATGGGTCTGTACGGGTCTGCAGTTCGGTTGGAAGGCTCGCCCTCCTCTGTGGCATGTGTCCGATGCAGATTTAAAGACTCAACAGCAAAGATGGTGAGGAAACAAACACATATAAGCGCAGAAGGAAACACTCAGACTCACCTATGTTGCAGCTGTGTGCAGGAGGGTTGAGGCGCACAAGGAGAAGGAAAGAGTTCGTGCTCTGGTTGTTGTTGCTGTGGTGCTGAGCGTCCGTTATAAGACTGCCTCGTGGTGTACGCGTAAGGGACTTCGAAGCAACACAGAGGGAATGCGAGTTTGGGAAGAGCGAAATACGGCTGTGTTTGTGGAGATCGTGCAGTTAAGAGGGGTGAATAATGGGAGGCGTAACTGTTGACCATGCAACGTGGAGAGTCGTTGGCGCTACCTCGCTGGGCTTCTGGGCTGCGAGGACAAGAAGCAGCTGTCCCTTCTCTTCCTTGGGCTGCCAGCGGCTGGCATGCTGAGGAGATTGCTGCAAACTTCTAGGCTGGGCCAAAGCTGCAAGCATGGGCGAATAGGCTAAACAAGGTAAAGGGGAGTTGGGTTGAAGGTTGTCCAGAACTTGTCAAAACTCGTCATGGCTTCGTCCAGCCCTTGCATGACCTTGTCACAAAGTTGTCGGGCTTCGTCATGACCTCGTCTAAGCTTTGTCATGGTCTCTTCACAGCTTTGTCGTGGTTGAAGGTCGTCCAGAACCGTCAACGGCTTGAAGTCCGATTTGATTCGGAATTGAACGAAATAAAAATTCCGGATATTACATTCATGATTCTAGCAATAAACCATGGTCTATTTATACTACAAATGGCACTAAATAGGAGTAAATGGCCGGCCCAAAACAACCACCTTTAATGCCATAAAGGTGGTGTAAACTGCCGGAGTAAAGCCTTTGTCGTTGAACCAAAGGGGCGGCCTTCAGATCCGCATGGGCGGTTCAGGCGAAAGCGTTTGATCTTCTTTGTGGCTGTAGGGGCGGCCAAGCAGTTCCGCAGGGGCGGATCATTGATGATCTTCAAAACATCTGACTCTTCAATTTTCTGTCGCTTCAGATGCCAAGCCGTAGGGGCGGCCCAGTGTCAACACGGGGGCGGTGATACTGACTCTTCAGCTTCACAGCTCCACAGGGTGAGACGCAGGTAGAGGCGCAGGGGCACCGGTCTTCGCTTCTTTAGGATAAGTCACCGCAGGGGCGCCAAGGTGTGGCGCAAGGGCGGTGACAGTCTTCGTTCCTGGCGCTGGCGAAGGCGTTGGCTGCGCTCCGGAACATGGTGTCACCTGCAAGGGCGGTGACACTACTCCGCAGGGGCGGTGAGGCAACAAAAGCTTTTCTTTGTGCATGTTTTTCAACTCCCAAGTGCTAAAACTCCTTTTTTATCTTCTTTGAGTTTTCTTCTTCCGGATCAAGGAGTTAGTAGCATAAACCGACACTAATGTGATAAAAAGACTCTAAAAACTACCCTAAATGATAGTGATTCCATCACCTATCAAACTCCCCCATACTTAGACCTTTTACTCGTCCCGAGTAAAATACATGATAACAATTTAGACTCAAAGGCCTCAAGAAGCATGGGTAAGAGGCATAGACAATGGAAAAGAAATGCCAAGAAAGAAAGAAGGAAAAGAGAGAAAATGTGAGAAAAAGATGAGAAAACTACCATCCTTATTGCTCCAAGAGTGACCTACCCGGACAACCTCCTTATGACTCCCCTTCTTATGTCGCCAAACACCGGAAAGGGAACCTACACTCGGTGCCACTCATTTTGCCAAGGTGCCCTTTCGGGCTTTCACCTTGCCACTCTTCTTCTTTTCGTTGATGATCTCACTTGGAACTCACATCCCTCAAGTCCAATTTTGCACCAACCTAAGGTTGGTCGGACTACCTTCTTTTTGCCTAAACCGCCCTTTTGGATTTTCGATTTATCCAAGGATTTTCATGTCTTTTTCCATTTTCTTTGGCCCTTTTTTTTTTACTACAAAAACTCAATGCAACATACTCAAAACAAACTATATATGCAATGATATGTCCATCCCCCATACTTGAAGCACACTTTGCCCTCAAAGTGGAAAATGAAACCAAAGATAAATGTGGGAAAGGAAGAAGGAATAATACCACTAGTGGGATGGTCCTGCTGGACCATCCGGACCCTCATCCGGTGGGTATGGGAAGTGGCGGAAGAAGTGCTCCTGCCGGCGGTAGATTTCCTCGATGCGGGTCTGCTGAGCATCCATTCGACGGCCAAAAGAGGTCTCAAAGCTGGCTTGCCAAGCCAACTGCTGAGCCTCCAGCTGTTGCTGCTGGGCTGCCTGCCAAGCATCCTGCCTCTGGTCGAAGTGGGAGGTCATAGAGGTGGCAAAACTCATTTGCCAGCTCTACTGCTGCTCAAGCATGGTCCGCTGATACTCGGTCTGCATGCCTGATTCTGGGTGGTCAAGGCCGCCATTTGAGCCTGCAGGCTCGCAAGAGCCGGATCCTCATCCGGTGCTGTAGTAGTCATCTCCTCGTCGTCGGGAATGGGCATGCGCTCCTCATGATGAGCCCGGATGGATCTCGCAGCATGCCTCTCCACAATGGCCACCAGAGGCCTCCTCGGCACGAAAGGATCAGCCGGAATGTAAAGCTCGGAGAGCTCGTCTCCAAGTGGAAGTGGCCGTGGGAGGTAGGTGATGTGGCTCCCGTCGGCAAAAGAGAGCCAAAAGAGGTTGTCGCCGTCCCTCTTGAGGAGTTTGCACCTCCTGAACATCCCCTTTGTGAAGAGAGGTGCCTCCAACCCATCCTCTAGGCCGGAAAGATCCATAACTTGTGAAGCGATAAAGGAGATCACCCCACCGCCAACAATGTCCCTCGGCTCGTTCTTCCTAATCCGCTTCAAAGTGGTAAGGAAGAGGGACGACCAGAGTACAACAGTGGGAGGTCCTTGAGGCCAACTTTGTTATCCTCTTTGTGTCCACAGAAGACACTCATGAGGATCTTGGAGAGGAGCCTCAAGCAAGGGTGAGTGAGTTTTTTGGAGTACTCACCCCCTACATGAAACTCTAATCCGGTAGTTGCTTGCCGGAACTCACACAGGTCCGGAGTCGGGACTGGCTCCCACCAGTTCTTGGTGGGGTTGAGAGTCACCCCGAAGGCCTACTGTAGCTGGTATAAATCAAGTGTGTATTTCGTCTTGTTGAACTTGAAAGTGAGTCCAACACACACATGATCCTCCTTCTCCATGGTGAAGGTGACTATGAACTGTCGGCTGAGCTCGGGATACGTTGGAGCACTCTTTTATAAAAAGTCTCCGAGCCCAGCATTGGCTAGAAAGCACTGCATGCTCTCCAGCATGCCTAGCTTCTCTAAGGTAGGAACGTGCAAAAACCGAGTTGCATACACAACCCGATCTTGCACAATCCTATAACGAGTCTTCTCACCCTCCGACATCTTGTGTTGCTTATGTGGTTCCATTCTTGTAGATGATTAAGCAAAAGAATTAGCAACTTTCAAAAACAGGGAAAGAAGACGAACCCTCTGTTGTGTTTTCCGCAGGGGCGACTGGAGGATGCGTAGGGGCGGTAAGGCGCAGGTGCGGCAGCTTGCAGGCGCAGGGGCGGGAGAAGTGCAGAGGGAGATTCTAGACACCTTACGAAGGTGGTGGTGTTGGGGGCGTTCCGATGGCTTCTTGTTGGTGGAGACGTCGCCGGAGATGCTCAAAGTGGAGGGTAGAGAGTGTGAGAGAGGTAGGAAGGGTTGTGGGGTTAAGGTTGAGAGGGTGGAAGGTGTTAGAGGGAGTAGTGCGGCGCAGGGGCGTCGGAGCCGGTGATGGTGTAGTTGAAGAGGTGGCGCAGGAGCGTCGGAACAACGGTATGTGAGGAGAACGCAGGGGCGTGGGCGTGAGGGAGTAAGGTTCGAAGGGGAGGTGTGTTTGGTGGAGAAAGAGAGTAGGTGGGTGTGGTAGGTGTAGGCAATTTTTGGGATCCTTTTTTTTTTTTCTTTTTTGCGTAAACCCGCAGGGGCGGGGGCTTGTCACCGCGGGGGCGGTGACAAGGAAAAGGGGGCACGTAGGCTCAGCGCCGCCCCCGGCGCTGAGGATGTGTGCCAAGGGTGGCCGCCGCAGGGGCGTAAAGGAGTCACCGCAGGGGCGGTGACTAGTATGTTGCAGATGTTGACCCAGCGCCGGGGGCGGTGGTGGGCATGGGTGTCACCGCGGGGCGGGGACACTGAGCCGCAGGGGCGGTTTTCTTGACAAAGACAACTCTTCTTATTCCTTTGGGTAGCCTCCCGAGCAGCGCCTTTGTTTTACGTCGTTGGCTCGGCGTAAGGGCTTTACTTCTCTGATTGTGCTTCCTCCAGCACCATCTCATCAATTGGATCGGTCTTTACTCCTTCATGGTAAGGCTTTAGCCTTTGTCCGTTTACCTTGAACACCTTGTGCGTTTGGGGATCATAAAGATCCACAGCTCCGTGAGGGTATACTTCGGCTACCACGAACGGCCCCGTCCATCTTGAACGTAGCTTACCTGCGAAGAGTTTCAAACGTGATTGAAAGAGAAGTACCTTATTACCTACCTTAAAGTCCTTCCGGAGAATGTTTCGGTCATGCCATGCTTTAGTCTTTTCTTTGCATGCAGTGGCATGGTCATATGCATCTAATCTCAATTCCTCCAACTCTTGCAATTGGAGTTTCTGGAATTCTCCCACTTTCTCTACGTTCATGTTACACTTCTTTATTGCCCACCAAGCTTTGTGCTCTACCTCCACCGAAAGTTGGCAAGCTTTCCCAAACACGAGCCTGAAAGGAGACATCCCTATAGGAGTTTTATAGGCTGTCCGATATGCCCATAGAGCGTCGTTTAGCCTTGCACTCCAATCCTTCCTTCCGGGGGAGACCGTCTTTTTAAGAATGGTCTTTATTTCCCGGTTTGATACCTCAGCTTGACCATTTGTTTGCGGATGATAAGCTGTTGACACTCGTTGGTGGACGTGATACTTCTTAAGGAGAGCCGTGATCGTCTTGTTCAGAAATGGGTACCCCTATCACTGATTAAGGCTTTCGGAATTCCAAATCTTGCAAAAATATTTTTCTTAAGGAAAGCTGCAACCACTTTTGAGTCATCAGTTTTGGTGGCCTTTGCTTCCACCCACTTGGAAACATAGTCCACCCCAAGTAAAATATATGTGTGCCCGTATGAAGTAGGAAAAGGTTCCATGAAATCAATTCCCCAAACATCAAATGTTTCGCAAAATATAAGAGAGGATTGGGGCATTTCATGCCTCCTTGAAATGTTTCCTACCATTTGGCATCTATCACACACTTTGTAAAACGCTAAAGCGTCTCTAAAAATGTGTGGCCAAAAGAAACCGGCATCCAAAATTTTTCTTGCAGTTTTGTTTGCCCCAAAGTGCCCCCCACATGCTTCAGAATGACAAAAAGTTAGGACGGATTGTACCTCATTATCCGGAATGCAACGTCGGATCACTTGGTCACTACAATGCTTCCAAAGGTAAGGGTCATCCCAAACGTAGTGTCGAGCTTCAGCCTTTACCTTCTCTCGTTGTGCCTTGGTGAAATCTGGAGGATACTCCTTCCTGACAATGAAGTTCACAATGTCAGCAAACCAAGGCTTGAAAGAGTGGAGCTTAAGACAAACCTCTGTTGATAATTCCGTAGGGGCGCCTAGACTGAGCCGCGTGGGCGGCTGGCCACAGGGGCGGGAAGTTTGAGGCGCGGGGGCGGTTACACAACAGAAGGTTTTGTAGAATGTTTCATCTTGAAAACTTCCAACTATCTCCTTTCCTTTTTCTGGTTCTTCTTCTCCCTTTACTAATCTACTCAGATGATCGGCCATCGGGTTCTCAGCCCCTTTCTTGTCCCGTATCTCTAGGTTGAACTCACTTAGAAGGAGCACCCATCGTATCAATCGTGGCTTTGCCTCCTTCTTCGCCACTAGGTACCTAAGAGCTGCATGGTCAGTAAAAATAATCACCTTTACTCCAAGTAGGTACTGTCTGAATTTCTCAAGGGAAAAAACCACCGCTAGCATCTCCTTCTCGGTGGTAGAGTAATTCCTTTGCGCTCCATTGAGTGTCATAGACGCATAATGGATTACGTGTGAGGCTTGTCCATCCTTCTGTCCTAAGACAGCTCCTACATCATAGTCGCTGACGTCACACATGATTTCGAAAGGTTTTTCCCAATCCGGAGAACGGATGATTGGTGCACTAGTAAGACATGCCCTCAAAGTGTCGAAAGCTCTTTTGCAACTCTCATCAACTATGAAGGTGACGTCTTTCTTGAGCAATTCACATAAGGGTGCTGAGATCTTCGAGAAGTCTTTAATGAACCGTCGGTAGAAACCTGCATGACCAAGAAAAGATCGGATTTCCCGAACGTTAGTAGGATAAGGTAAACTATGAATTACATCAACTTTTGCCTTATCTACCTCTATTCCCTTGGAGGATATTACATGTCCTAGCACGATACCTTGCTCCACCATGACATGGCATTTTTCCGAATTAAGAACTAGATTGGTTTCAACACATTTTTCAAGAACAAGTTTTAAATGTCCTAGACATGCATCAAAACTGTCTCTATGGACGGTGAAATCATCCATGAAGACTTCAATAAAGTTTTCTATGTACTCGGAGAAAATACTTTTGATGCACTGTTGGAAGGTGCCGGGTGCGTTGCAAAGTCCAAATGGCATTCTGCGGTACGTAAAAGTGCCAAATGGGCAAGTGAAAACATCCTATACTTAGTCAAAATTCACTGCTTGAAAAAAAAAGCCTAAAAGCCCTACTTTGGGAGCTTATAACTTCTAATCCGACTGTTAATTCATTCTCAAATTTTAATACCGTAAACTAAATATATCTATTTACCCCCTACCAAAAACTCAATGGTGGATGTTTAATCTAAAGCATTAAAATTACTTCCAAAGTCAGCATTTACACAACCCAATTCTGGAGATATAAAGTGCTATTATATGCTCCTGATTTCGACTCCTACTGGCTGCAAATGATAAAACAAAATCTAACCTATCCTCACTAGAGTGAAACTCACTGTAACATCATGTACTTCCTCCCTCTACTCACGTGCCCAGGTTCCCCACAAAAGATCAGAAAGGTCCAACTCCCTTCACAACCATAACGAAAAGCATATGGTGGTTCGAGTTACTTGTTTGCAGCGAGGAGGGAAGGCTGATGCTACTGTGGCTTGGGTTCTGATCGGTAAGGCGAGGAAGACACAAGTACGGTATAGTTGGCAGTAGCAAAATCTTTTCCGTCTGCAAGGGTGTGCGTTTGGCTAGGAGTCGTATGGGTCTGTATGGGTCTGCAGTTCGGTTGGAAGGTTCACCCTCCTCTGTGGCTTGTGTCCGATGCAGATTTGAAGACTCAGCAGCAGAGATGGTGAGGAAACGAACACATATAAGCGCAGAAGGAGGTACTCAGACTCACCTATGTCGCAGCTGTGTGCAAGAGGGTTGAGGCGCACAAGGAGAAGGAAAGAGTTCCTGCTCTGGTTGTTGTTGTTGTGGTGCTGAGCGTCCGCTATAAGACTGCCTCGTGGTGTACGCGTAAGGGACTTCGAAGCAACATAGAGGGTATGCGAGTTTGGGAAGAGCGAAATAAGGTTGTGTTTGTGGAGATCGTGCAGTTAAGAGGGGTGAATAATGGGAGGCGTAACTGCTGGCCATGTAACGTGGAGAGTCGTTGGCGCTACCTTGTTGGGCTTCTAGGCTGCGAGGACAAGAAGCAGCTGGCCCTTCTCTTCCTTGGGCTGCCAGCGGCTGGCATGCTGAGGTGATTGCTGCAAACTTCTGGGCTGGGCCAAAGCTGCAAGCATGGGCGAATAGGCTAAACAAGGTAAAGGGGAGTTGGGTTGAAGGTTGTCCAGAACTTGTCAAAACTCGTCATGGCTTCGTCCAGCCCATGCTTGACCTTGTCACAAAGTTGTCGGGCTTCGTCATGACCTCGTCTCAGCTTTGTCATGGTCTCGTCACAACTTTGTCGTGGTCTCGTCACAGCTTTGTCATGATCTCGTCTCAGCCTTGTCATGATCTCGTCTAAAGTCGTCGTTAAGAATTAATTATAAGAATTAGGGTTTGATATAATTCTATCATTTTATGTGAATTAAATTTTACATAAAATGATAAATAATTATAAGAATTAGGGTTTGATATAATTTTATTATTTTATGTGAATTAAATTCTACATAAAATGATAAAATTTGTGAAGAAAGAAATACTAGATAGAATGGGAAACCGTCAACGGCTTGAAGTCCGATTTGATTCGGAATTAAACGGAATAAAAATTCCGGATATTACATCAGCACCCCCTTAAAATAAGTTTCGTCCCGAAACTTAGAACAAGGTACTTAATTAAACGACTTCCATAATTAAACTGGTATGTCCTAGTCTCACTAAATTTTTTATTCGTTTCCTAAACTTCTCTAACCCTATCAGAGCGTAACGGAAAAAAAACTGGTCGTTACATCAGATCCCCCTCAAAATAAGTTTCGTCCCAAAACTTAGGGTAAGACAATCCTGATCCGGCCTTTAAGGCACCAAATGGGTGTGTTTAGCCACTACACAAAAGTCTCGTCGGTTCCACATCTAATTATCCCGCACATCAAGGTTACCAAAAGAACACATCACTGACTAAACACTCAATCGTGAAATAAACAAACAGTCAAACAATATCACACGTACAAGGTCAAGCCCTAACTCGTCACTCCCGAGGTTACAACTATCGCTACATAAGTCTTTGAAATGTTACGTCTCTTACTATCCCTAATATCTTAGGTAGCCTTATCGGCTTCTCATAAAACCACTAAATCTTAAATCTTTTTAGGTACTTAGATCATAAGCGCCTACTACCACGTTCTAGAGTGGTTACCGGATATCTCACTGGTATTATCCGGCTGAACTGTCTGACCCTCTAATCTGTTGACCTAACTCGTGTCTGGTAGGTATCTTTCCAACTGAAATTCTCAAACTCAGTTCCCAAACTTAGTCTCCGTGGAAAACCGAAGCTACACTCTCCAATAGGGTGAGGAAAACTAGTCCATCAGTCACTTTTAAACCGCTTTAAAACTTCCAATGGTTTTCCTTACACAAATCACTTCTAGATCCTTTGATGACCCTACGGAAAATAATCTATTCAACTTCCTTCCCTTTGTTATGGCCACTTGCTTCCGGCCTTCTAAAAAGGTTCTGACTACACACTCAGGCCAAAGGTCTTGAACATCCACCACACTTACCAAGTGCCCAATGCTCTTCGTATCACGACCCACTTGGTCTTGTCTTTTAATATTACTAAGTCATCTTATTCCTCAGGTAAGGAATCATCACCTTTACCCTTTTCAGGTCTAACACTCGAGACAACTGAAAATTAAATCTAGTGGTCATCCTCTTTGTTGACTTGGCATTATTATATTATTTACATATCTCTAATATATCGTTTCCTCAAACTTAGGCTTCTCACGCATTTTCCAAGATCCTAAATGACATAGAATATGTCCGGAATGACGGTATTAGACACAAAGTGATCTCCTATCATCATTATTTGATTATAACTACTCCATAATTGTTAACATACCATCCGCAGTGCACTCTTTTATCCACCATGGTTGTCAGACCGGTAATACCCCTCTGACTTAGAAGCAACTCGGATCCGTTCCGATATAACATTACACGTAAACTCTACCTGAGATTATGCTTCCTCTATGCCCGATTATTGGGTTGTAAGTATACCCCTGCCGCTTATTTCCTTATATGTCTTCGACTCAGTAGGGTAGTTACTCACTTTGAGTTCCCTAGTGAAGACCATGCACAATACTTTTATTACATCGTCAATTCTATTCTCAATCCATCGGGAAGACGACTCTATAGTCCTCCATTCGGTATTAAGTTCCCACACTACTTACCTGTCGATATGTGACGAAGTCGTCATGTCTCACTTGGATTCATAAAGGGTACCACTCTTTTTCCATAACCTCTATATGCAAATACTTCCACGTCTACCTTGTGGTGACATGGTTCTTCCACAAAAATTTTTAGTCACTCCGCGTAGCCTAGCTCGTGTTTCTTCCAAACGGAATGCATTTCTCCAACTATCATTCCTTCCACCTTGACACGTTATTTCTCTATACCATTGAGCTTCCTGCTTTGTGGGTTAGGACCCACCACGCTTCCGCTACGCTACTCTGATAATTCTATTGTCACTCATTAATCATAAGGACGTTTCTGTAAGTCTAAAATGATTGACCCCAAAACTCTATCTTCCACTTACACCATAAGTCTTATGCGGATGAAGTACCAAGTACCTTCTATACTTGCCTTACGAAAATAAAACAACGATTGAAAAGAACTTCTTCCGCTTACTTACTTAATTCTTCTACCACGAATCCAAATTCCCTGACTTGATCGGAGTTTTCTCTTAACAGGCCAATAAGTAACCCTTGAAACGTTTCTCTTTATACCTTTAATTCATCCAAGAAGGTTGTCGTTGCCTACTTAAGGAAATCCTCTAAGGCGTCGGTAAAGCTACTCCATAGATCCACCGTCACAAATATCTCTTCTTAACGGCACATACTCGTCAATACCAAACAATACTTGCACGCCTTGGTTGACATCGGTCAATCTATAGTTGATTTATCTCAATTTCATACCTCTATTGGTATTAAACTTTTGGTGCACATCACCTACTAGATTAATCCTTTTATCCTACTTTTAGTTCGTCTTATCTTTCACTCTTCTGCTTCCTTTGGGACAACTCTCTTTCTCAAGTCTCACTGTGCCATTCACTTGACGTCAAAAGTCATTCCTAACACTCCACGATAGATGGTAAGCGTCTTGTAGTTCCGCTGACTTTTAATTACCTCCCAATTGTAGGCCCGTTATAGGGATCGTCTGTGTTGATGACCTATGTTCTGTTATAAATGGGGGTTACCCTGGAATCTTGAGTCCACCACACGATTCTCACAAGCACAGGTTCCTTAATTGGCGTTGTTTGTAATATTCCCTTCCAAATCTCTGTTGACTATGTTACAGGGCTTCGATCCTTTCGATACTAGCGTTGTGATTCCTCTTAGAATTCTTATCTTTAAAGAAGACAAAAATGTCTCCAGGCTTGTGAAGTCTACCCTTCTCTCTTACATTAAGTTGTAAGTCTCCATTCCGTGTTAATTGTGATCCGTCAAAATTTCCTTAGCTAGTAGGTAAACAGTTGCTCACAACAATCCTTTTATACTTCTTTAGTTCGTTCTACCTTCCACCCTTCCGCTTCTTATGGGCTAACTCCATTTCTCTAGTCCGTTTGTGTCATTCATCTGCAATCAATAGTCGTTTAAAGTTTCCACGATAGCTTGCAAGCGTCTTTGAAATTCTTATGGCCATAATGATCATCCACTTGCAGTTCCTTTTGCATGGACCATCTGTGTTGATGGCTTAGGTCCCGTGATAATTCGTACCTTGGACTCCCGAGTTTAGCAAGACCGTTCTCCCATACAGATTTCTTCACCGGTGTTGGTGGTAATATCGCCTTCCTAAAACTCCGTTGACCTTGCTACAGGCTTCCATTCTTTGGATATTGGCGTCGCAGTTTCTTTCAAACTTCTTATATCTCTGAGGAGGTCAAAACCTCCCCATGCTTGTGGGGTCTGCCTTTTCGCTTTTACACTCAATTATAGGTCTTCATTCCGTGCACCTTAGATTCTCACACCCGGATTGACACTTTGTCTCTTCTGGTTTCTCATGCCCCGAATGGTCTATGGGGCATCATGCCTCGATTATAATGTCCTTGATTCCGCAATCTTGGTTGTACTCAATTCTACTTGTCCCGTTCCAATATTTTTATCTCTACTCCGCACTCTTGTACTCTCTTGCCTGGTTCTTCTAATTCCGCCTCTCGGCCTCGTATGCCCGAGTTCCTTGTACGACCTTCTATTTCTTCTAACTGAACTGACTCAAGAATTTCTTCCTCCTCTGATTGTACTTGTGGTAAAAATTATCTTCACAACTTTACTTACTTGCTCACTTGTTCTTTGGATGAATTGTAAGGATCACCAAGCGGCCTACCCGAGTATAATACTCAATTCAAGGTCCGATTCCATTGCCTCGTGTTGGAGATTCTTCAAGTCCGCAGTTGATTTATCATGAGGCAATAATCGCTTCGTGATATCACGACTAAAGGATACAAAATATCCTTTAGGATACTAACAAGCTAAGAATACACATGTATATAACATATTATAATAAACATCATAAAGAGTCTATAAGCTAACTCCTATCAATCCAAATTGCAGAGATCCACGGAGAGCAATGGTGGTCCGACGTACTATTAACCCAACAACCCGACTATGCTCGTGTAAAAACATAAATCCGTTTTGAAAATTTTAGACCCCTTTTGGGTTCTAGTTATTTTATATATTTGGTTTTTCAGAAGATTTCAAGAGCCATTGTTGTCAACCTCGCTCTGATACCATATTGTAACACCCCAAATTCTGAGAACTCGGGGAGCTACTGGTTAGGACCTCACAATGGGTCCCGACCTTAGTTAGACAACAATTTCACTAGGATCTTTGTTCGCCCCTAAACGTGCGTGCAAATAAGTTTTAATTATAAAACTAGAATAAAAGCAAGCGAACCCGCAGTGTACGGATCGGCGTAGATTAGCAAGTATTCCAGAGTATCGAACACAGGGATTTGGGTGGGAACAAATTCAATTACAGATTATCAAGCGTGTAAGTATGAGAGTTTTTGCAAATATTGGGAAAACAACAATCCTAAAGATCCAAGTATCCAGCTGTGGCAATCGATTCAAGATACACTTAATGATATAAAGACAGAATTGAGATATGCAAAGGTATGCTAATGTAAGGTAATCGTACGGTGAAGTTCCAAAAACCTTATATGACTCGCCTACAAGACACTCTCTATACAGGTTGTTGAGGCTTCAATATAGAAAGGTTCTAAAGACAAGAATTGATGTCAAATACCCAAACTTATAATCCAAGGATCAAGACTAACTTAACCGATTAAGGTTGTGATACTCATAATCGAGGTAGAGGTTGTTGAGGCTTCACTACCACCTAGAAAAGACAAGTCTAAACTAAGTTAAAGCAAATCTTTAACTTTGGATTAAAGTAAAAGCAAGTTCGTAAACTTAAGGGAAATTACGGTTGGATCTTGAGATTTCACGGTCGTGGAACTCAAGAACAAACCGTGATTTAGGGTTCGTCAACGATTCTCTCAAACTCTCAGGGTCCAATCTATTTACAATCGATCTATCATCATCTAAGCCACAACTATCAACCCTTCACCTTAGAATTGTTAAGGGTTTTTAGCCAATAACAGTCATGTTGATATCAATTCAAGAATTAAAAGATTGAAAGATGAAAACTTCCGAAAACTTTCAATAGAATCCAAACCAATCTCAAAGTCACAATCAAGAACGAATAATGTCACTAATTCCAGAATAGAACAAATAAACACAATCTTAGGTAAGAAGGAAGAACGGGATGTCAATCCGTCTTCTAAATCAAACCTAAACAAGAAGAGAAGTCTTCTTACAAGAATCTTCCGTTAATTTGGGAAATCTGGAAATCCCAACGATAATCTCCACCAAGTGCGAGATTAGGGCAAATCCAAGCTCGAACGTTGATCTCCAATGGGATCTCAAAATCCCTCTAAGCGAGGGTAATCAATCGTCGAAACGGGGGTCAGCCTAAAGCGAGGTTCAGCGGCGCTATATGCGTGGATAAGCGGTTAAGCGGGGATGACGGAACTTCCCTTCGTCCGTCTTTTTATAGGGCAAGATAAAATATCGGCCCGGCCCAAATCTTCAAAAGATCGTGGCTTCGAAATGTGGCGAAAAAGATCGCCAAGATCACGGTCGTGGAAGATTCCACGACCGTAATTTAGAGCGTGGAAAGTGTCACGGTTTGAACCATGGATTCCACGACCGTAATAGTTACTGGAATGCATCACGCCTCTCTTGCAAGGATCCACGGCCGTGGAACTGAACGTGGTTTGTAGTACGGCCGTATTTTAGAGCGTGGTTTAGGGCAAGAACGTGATTCTTCCCTAGCCTCGTGCATTCCTCAAGTTGGACTCCATTTTGCTCCTAAGAATGCCCTCAATCCATGGACATACTCAATCAACTCTTCTTTGCTAAATTCCGTCGGAAATGGCTTCCAATCACCTATAATCAACATAGAACTAGTGTAGACATCCATATCGACAATATAGGCAAACTAGCTCACTTATGCAACGATGCTCAATCAAAGACTATCAATATGAATCAAATACGCTTAGAAAACGTGCCTAAAGTATCACAATATTTCATGCTAACAAATAACCCCATACTTACAACTTGCTTGTCCCTAAGCAAGGTCTTTCAAAAGCCTTTAAAACAAGAGTTAGGATGAAATATGTGTACCTTCTTTTGGATGAATGTGCTTTCTAAAGAATAGATCATTCTCAAACCTTGCTTCAATCGTTTATCAAACTTTCACACACTTAATCAAAGAGTAAAAAGCAAAGAAAACTCATGAATCAATTAAACTTCTATACAAGCATCATAACCTTCAAACATTATCAAAATCAATCATAAGAAACTTTAATTTAGATCACCAAGTCATATAACATTCTTTTGATCTTAAGGACTTTCAAAGAAACAGTCTAGAATGTGGAAGGGAAGGAAACCTTTAGGGAATGTGGTGCATGAATCCGGGAAATTAGACAACTACTCACTTCTTCTTCTTTTGCGGTTTCCGCAGCACTTTCAACTTAGAGCTTCGCTCTCTTCTCTTCATTTTTCGACTTTACTTTTGGAGTTATGGATAGAGGTGCACAAAAACCGAAGCCTAGGAGATTGGCGTTTCTCAATTTTCATGAGATGCCTCAAACCCTTAGCGCACATACCATAATCCGCTAGGAATATCGCTCAATTCGACTTTGGCAAGACACAAACACCCGGCTATGTGAATGGTGCCGAGTTACTCATCGTCATGATTGACTTCCCCAAACCTATAATATCTTTCTATTCATTTGATTGCAAATAATTGCTCTCATGGCCCTCCCACATCAAACATGCCTTTTTCATTCACTTCTCCAAAATTCCCGGATAGGTAAAGGAGGTCAATATTTCAATGAGGAGCTAAATGGTCAAAGAAAGAAGAAAGAAAAATCAAATTGCCTTAATCATCTCAATAAGAAGCATAGGAACTTATAATGTGATTTCAACTTTAATTATTTAACATGATTTAGACAATATTCATCACATTATGAAACTTTGTAAAAGAGGTAAAATTCATTCATTCAAATTCTTTTCAATTCACTATTCTTTTAAGCATGCAATTGTCATCAAACTCAATTCACAAGTAGTGATTATCATGGAAATCATCTCAATTCATTAGAAGCACAAAATTTTCAAAATTTTTCAATTTTTATGGGTTTTTCAAGTTCTTTTTCATGCAAAGCAATAAGGAAACGTGCAACAATAAAATGAACATTCAATGATAGTCTCGAATAAAAGCAAACATAGTGAGTAGAAGTTATTACAAACTTTTAGTACATCCCACCCCATACTTAGGACGAACATTGTCCCAATGTTCAAAAGAAAGAGAGAAAAAAAAGAAAAGAAAAAGAAACTCACAAAGTGGCGGTGGAATGTCTAAATCAACGGTCATGCATCATCATCACTGCGGCGTTGGTGGAGGCGGGAATGGAGAGAAGCTGGAGTCGTAGGGCCGCCCAAACTGCTGGCGGTAGACGTCCCTCATCATGTGATCAAGATCATCCATGCGTCCGTCTCTAGCATCGGCTCGGATCTCCAATGCTCCTACTCTCTCCGAAAGGCCAGTAGCCCAATCCGGCATCTGCTCGTACCATCCCGGAGCCTGACTATACCATGCTGGAGCGTCGGATGGTGCTGGTGGTGGTGCTGGCTGCTCTGTGGACCAAGGAGGGGGAACGCCATACCATGTGGGAGGTGTGGTCATCCATGTAGGCCTCTCACTCACGCTAGCGCGGCGAGAGGACGAGCCTGAAGCTCTAGATGGGCGTGGAGAACGTCTAGGTGCAGCGGGGGCTGCCTCCGGCTGATCCGGAAACGTGCCAAAGTCCTGCTCGGATCCTCCTCCACCCTCAAACTGATCTCTCATATCCTCCTCCTCAATTGGTGGCGGGACATACGGGGGAGCTACTATCCTGTTCGCATGCATAGCAGCGAACGTCTCCTTCCAATTATGGCGTCCCGCCATAATGGAGTACTCTAGAAGCCACTCTATACCCCTACCCGTCCTACTCTCCCAAGGCATGCCCGCATAAGGTGGACCTCTATGTGTGGGGAAAATGAGACCCCTAGTCATGAAAGCATGTAGCCCTAAAGGAACGGCCGGTAGGCGGGTGCAAGCAGAAAAATCAACACCCAAGCTCCTAGCAATGTGGGTGACTATCCCACCATATCCTATGTTGCCCTTCTTCTTGTTCTTGAGCTTGCTCATCGTAGCAGCCAAGAGAGTGGCACAATCAGCCCGGCGCCCGTACAACATGGAGTATAGCAAAAAGAGCTCATCCGTCTTGATCTTTTGGGGCGTCTCCGTCCTAGGAAAGAGACACTCCGAAAGAACACGGTGAGATATCTTCAAGGCTAGATGGTACATCAATCTAGCCTTGGTATCAACGGGTTGCCAACGGTCCTCGTCGGCGTAAATCATCGCAATCTCCTTCCAAAAGTCCTTGGCATAGATGCCACTAGGGAAGCGACCGTTAAAGGTCTCCTGAAACCCGAAAATGGTCCCAAACTCACGGATGCTAAAATGGTAGTCTCTTTCCATAAGACGGAAAGAGACGGTCCTGTCTACGTGGCTGTGCTCGAAAGACGTCATAACCTCCCGTGTAATCTCCTCATAAGCGTCTTCTCGGATAGCCGAGAAGACAACTAGTCCGGCTCTATCCAAGAGCCAAGTAAGATCATCCACAATGTTGAGAGGAACTAGATCCTCCAACAACAAGTACCTAGGACCAATCACTGGCCTCTCCTTGATCCTATCGAGTGCATCGAGATGATCGTCGTGTATGGTCGGGACTCTAGGGTGTGGAGGTGAGGATGGAGGTGAAGGTGAGGATGGAGGTGAAGGAGAAGAGGGTGTTGGTGCCCTAGAGGATGAGGAGGAGGAGGGATTACCCTTCCTTTTCTTATTCAGATCATTTTTCTTCTCTTTAATCCTCCCCGAAACTCTTCTCACAAAATCCATTCTGCTCAAAATTACGGTCTGTTCTATAGGAACCACGGCCGTAATTCCCCCAGAGACCGTGATTCGTCTCAGAAAATCGCAAATCTCAGCAAATCAACACACAAATCCCTCAAACAGGCAGTCCTAATCTAATTTCTTCCAATCTTAATCAGTTCTTCCTAAAATCTCTAACAAAAACGAACCAAATCGACAAGAATCAAGAAGAGTGAAAAAACCTATTTTTCGGATTGAAAAATCCGAATTGCGCGTTCCTTGGTGAGTTTCCGCTCAATTTGTCGCTTGGATCTTGTTGGTGGTCGAATGTGCTTCAGTTTAGGAAGAAGAATCGTTAAAAACGATTAAGAAACGAGGATTTGAGAGAGGGTCGTGGATTTTCGGCAATTAGGTCGTGGAAAGAGGGGTTTTGGGGTGGTTTTTGTGAAGAACGTGGCTTATATAGTCACAGGCAAAATTTTTGAAAATCACGGTCTGTCGGGGTGTTCCACGGCCGTGGAAATGTACGGAACCGTGGTTTTGGTGATTTTTCAAAGGCTTTTGGAAATTACGGGTACTGTAGCTGTCACGACCGTGGTTTAGGCCGTGGAACCCTCTGTAAAGCTCCAAAGTTCAGATTTCGTCACTTTTCTTTAACATTATCCTCCCCTTTTTCTTTTCCATCGTTCCTACATCCAAAAACAAGAACATACCGGAAGAAATCGAAGGCAAAAACAAAGCAAAAACGTCTATTCTAAGCTAAACTATGAATCGAAAACGAAAACGAAAATGCAATACCTTGGGTTTCCTCCCAAGAAGCGCTTTGTTTAAGGTCCGTAGCTAGACCAATTTCGCACTTATTCGAGTGCGGTGGGCGCGAACTCTTCAGCTTGGAGTTCCGGTGTATACTTCTTGAGTCGTTGGCCGTTCACCTCAAAACTTCCGCTCGCTTCACCCCATACTTCAACTGCACCATGAGGGAAAATACGCTTAATTAGAAAAGGTCCCGTCCAACGAGATTTAAGCTTACCTGGAAAGAGACGAAGCCTTGAATTGAAGAGGAGAACTTGATCTCCCTCCTTGAAGTCCTTTGGAATGATATGCTTATCATGCCAACGCTTTGCTCTCTCCTTGTAGATCTTAGCGTTTTCATAAGCGTTCAAGCGGAGTTCATCCAGCTCATTAAGGTCTAGGAGACGCTTCTCTCCCGCTTCCTTCATGCTGAAATTCAGCCACTTGATAGCCCAAAACGCTTTGTGCTCCAACTCTACCGGCAAGTGACAAGACTTCCCATACACAAGGTTGTATGGTGTGGTTCCTATAGGAGTCTTGTACGCAGTCCGGTACGCCCATAATGCATCGTCAAGCTTCAAGGACCAATCCTTCCTAGTTCTTGAAACCGTCTTCTCCAGAATTCCTTTGATCTCCCTATTTGAGATCTCAACTTGTCCACTTGTTTGTGGATGATAAGGGGTAGCGACCTTGTGAGTAACCCCATACTTAGCTAGAAGAGCTTCAAAGCGACGGGCTATGAAGTGAGAACCTCCATCACTAATGATAGTCCTTGGCGTCCCAAATCGCGGGAAGATGGTCTTGTTGAAGAACTTAACCACCACCATGGCATCATTTGTGGGAGAGGCAATTGCTTCCACCCATCTAGAAACGTAGTCTACCGCCAATAGTATGTATTGGTTTCCACAAGAGGATGGGAATGGTCCCATGAAATCAACTCCCCAAACGTCGAAAATCTCTACCTCTTGGATGTTGTTGAGGGGCATCTCGTTCCTTCTAGAGATATTGCCTGTTCTTTGACAATCATTGCAACAAGAAACAAAGGATTGCACATCTCTAAATAAAGTAGGCCAAAAGAATCCAGATTGCAATACCTTTTCGCTAGTCTTGTTCGAACTAGCGTGTCCTCCACAAGGTAGTGAATGACAATGGCGGATGACACTTTGCATCTCATCTTCCGGCACACATCGCCGAATGATGCCATCCGGACCTCTCTTAAAGAGGAGAGGCTCGTTCCAATAGTATTCCCGGACATCCTTAAAGAACTTCTTCCTTTGTGCGTAGGATAGTCCGGGTGGTATCTCCTGGCAAACAAAATAGTTAACAAAATCAGCAAACCATGGTTCGTTACCTTTGGAGTTCACGTTGATGCACTCCTCTATGATGTGTAGGCGTTCGTCCGGAATGGAGTCATCAATGGGTAAATGGTCGTCCTCTAGATGTGTTAGGCGACTTAAATGACCCGCAACAGAATTTTCTGAACCTTTCTTGTCGCGGATCTCAAGATCGAATTCTTGTAGGAGAAGAATCCATCTAATTAGCCTTGGCTTCGCATCTTTCTTTGCAAGGAGGTACCGGATCGCAGCATGATCCGTGTAGACAATCACCTTTGCACCTACAAGATAAGAGCAAAACTTGTCAATAGCAAAGACAATGGCTAAAAACTCTTTCTCGGTAGTGGCGTAGTTGAGCTGTGCTTCATCTAGCGTCTTGCTAGCATAGTATATGGCATGGGTTCGCCCTTCCTTTCGTTGTCCAAGAACAGCTCCAATAGCTACGTCACTAGCATCGCACATAACCTCAAAGGGAAGAGTCCAATCCGGAGGTTGGATAATAGGTGCCGAAATTAGAGCTTGCCGAATTGTATTAAACGCATCCAAGCATTTCTGCGAAAACTCAAAAACTGCATCCTTCATCAATAGATTAGTGAGCGGTTTTGATATCTTAGAAAAGTCCTTAATGAAACGTCTATAGAATCCAGCATGTCCTAGGAAACTTCTTATCCCTTTCACCGAAGTTGGGGGAGGAAGTTTCTCTATGGTCTCTATCTTAGCTTTGTCTACTTCTATCCCTCTACTAGAGACTAAGTGACCTAATACGATTCCTTCCTTAACCATAAATTGACACTTTTCCCAATTAAGAACTAGGTTAGTGTCTTCACATCTTTGCAAAACAAGAGAAAGGTTAGAAAGGCAATCGTTAAAAGAGGAACCATATACGGAGAAGTCGTCCATGAAGACCTCCATGATTTCCTCTATGTATTCGGAGAAGATGGCCATCATGCACCGTTGAAAGGTGGTTGGGGCGTTGCAAAGCCCAAACGGCATTCTCCTATAAGCGAACGTACCCCATGGGCACGTGAATGTGGTCTTCTCTTGATCATCCGGGTGTATCGGAATCTGAAAGAAACCACTATAACAGTCAAGGTAGCAAAAATGTGAATGTTGTGCTAACCTTTCAAGCATTTGATCAATGAATGGCAAGGGGAAGTGATCCTTCCGCGTTGCATTGTTGAGCTTGCGGTAGTCTATGCACATCCGCCATCCCGTTACGGTTCGGGTAGGAATGAGTTCGTTGTTCTTGTTGGTGATGACCGTCATTCCTCCCTTCTTCGGAACTACTTGAACTGGCCTCACCCACTTACTATCGGAGATAGGATAGATGATACCTGCATCAAGAAGTTTAAGAATTTCCTTCTTGACAACCTCCTTCATGGTCGGATTCAACCGCCTTTGAGGTTGTCTTGAAGTTCTAAAGTCCTCCTCCATTAGTATCTTATGCATGCATAGGGAGGGTTTAATTCCTACTAAGTCCTCTATAGTATAGCCTATGGCTCTCCTATGTTTCCTAAGGACAATCATGAGCTGTTCATGTTCATCTATGCTTAGTTCGGAACTAATGATAACCGGAAAGGTAGAATTAGATCCTAGAAAAGCGTACCTTAGATGAGTAGGAAGTGGTTTTAGTTCAATCGCTTTCGGAGCTTCCAACGATCCTTGAGGAGCATCCGATGTCTCCTTAGAAGTTTCTAAGGCTGTTGAGTGTGTTGGGGAAGAGTCAGAAGAAGTTGAAGAAATGTCCCGATCACTCTCTTCCACGGTCAAAATTACGGGCTCCCCTTGTCTTCCACGGCCGTGGTTTAGAGCGTGGAAGGGAAATACGGTTGTCACATCTTCTCCACGACCGTATAACTCCCTGGAGTGAGGCACGAATTTGGTTGTGAAATCCACGGTCGTGGAATACAGGGTATGACCGTGGATTCTAACGTTCTCAGCCTCATCGTGGAGTTTCTCAAACTCCACTTCATGCATCTCTTCTTGTGCTTCCAAGGCTTCAATTGCCTCTTTGCACTCTTCCTCTTCCCCTACATTGGTTAGACTCATAGTGATAACTTTTTGTAAAGGATCGTTAAAGAGAATCGCACTTACCTCCTCCCTAGATAAACCTTCTTCATCTTGGACATCGTAAATATCCTCATCGAAGATTGGCTCCTTCACTAGAGTGGAAAGAACGAACTCTACTTTCTCTTCTCCTATATCAAATGCGAGTCTCCCATTCTTGCAATCGACTATGCAGCCGGAAGTTGCAAGAAACGGTCTTCCGAGTATGATCGGGACCGGGCTATCTGCAGGAATGTCAAGCACGACAAAATCAATGGGAACAAAGAATTTACCTAGCTTGACCGGGACGTCTTCTACAATACCGACGGGGCGAGTGATGGATCGATCCGCCATGTATAACGTCATCTTCACCGGTTTAGGGTCGCCTAAACCGATTTTCCTGCACAATGCAAGTGGTATGATGCTCACACTTGCTCCTAAGTCACATAAAGCGTCGTATGTGACATCTCCCACTCCAATGGGAATGCAAAATGACCCCGGATCCTTCAACTTTGGGGGCATTTTCTCCTTCATGGTCTTGATGAGATCCGAAGAATCCGAACTCATCTTGACCTCACCGAAGTCTTCTAGCTTCCTCTTGTTGGAGAGGAGCTCCTTCAAGAATTTTCCATAAGCCGGCATACCTACAATAGCATCAATGAAGGGTATATTAATATGCAGCTTACTCATGAGTTCTATGAACTTACCGAATTGTTTATCTAGGCGCGCTCGCGCTCTAGATTGAGGGAATGGTAGGGGAGGTTTGTAAGCTGGAGGAGGAACGTAGACATCTTCCTTCTCCTTCCCCTTCTCTTTGTCTTTCTCTACGGGGACTTCAACAAATTTAGGCTGCGGATCGGTGGTAGTCACTCCGCTCCTAGTCGTAATTGCCATTACCCTTCCCTTAGGGTTGTCCTCCGTCTTTCCTGGAAGTTTCCCTTGATTCCTAGGAACTTCCTCCGCATGGTTGAACATTTGGTTTTCTAAAACCTTTTGAGCTTTATCAACCTTGGAAACTTGATCGTCAACCTTGATGATGCGGTTCTCCAACCCTTGAAGCTTTCCCAAAATCGTTTCCAATATGGGGTCGGGCTTCTCCTTTCCCGAAGTGTTTCCTCCGTTTGATGTTTGCCCCTGGCTTCTCAAAGGAGTAGAGGAAGAGGAAGGTGGAGTTAGTGAATTTGAATTGGAAGGATAAGAGTTACCGGAATTTTGTTGATTGGGGCGCCAATTGTTGTTACTTGAACCCCTATTGTTGTTCCAATTGTTGTTCCGGCTGTTATTATTGTTGTTGTTGCCATTCCAATTGTTGCTCCGGTTATTGTTCCGGTTGTTGTTGTTGTTGCGGTTTGTGTTATCACCGCCATTGTTGTTGCCCAAATAACCAACATCCTTCCCTTGTTGCTTTGGGAAGTTGGTCTTGATAGCCTCCTTCAACTCTTTGATCTCATTGTTGAGGGAGAAAATCTGATTTTGAGCTTCATGTGTGAGCTTTGCTCCTTGCTCCACACGATTTCCCTCCACTTTCCGGTGGGAATACTTCTCTATGACTCTTGCTTGCTTCTCAATGAAGTCCCAAGCGTCATCTTCTCTCATGTCCATGAACGTTCCACATGAGAGGGATTGGAGGTTGAATTGCGTTCCCGCATCCAGCCCCTTGTAGTAAATCTCCAGCAAGGCAAGTTTGGATATGCCATGATGAGGGCAATCCAAGAGCAAATCCTGAAACCTTTCCCAAGATTGAAACAAACTTTCGTTAGGTCTCATGGAAAAAGCATTAATCTTACCTCTAAGTTCCGCCGTTTTGGAAGGCGGAAAGAATTTGGTGAGGAACTCCGCGGAAAGGTCTTCCCACATATCTAGTTTCCCACTAGGAAGAGCTTGGTACCAAGACAACGCTTTCCCCTTCAAAGAGAAGAAGAAGGGCTTGGGCTTGTAGCTGTTGGTAGTAGCATTCTTCGGTCTCATTGTCTCCATCATACACTCAAAGTTTTGCAAGTGTTGGTGTGGAGATTCAGCGCTTGTCCCGCCAAATTGGTTTTGGCGAACAAGAGTAATAACTTGAGGGTTGAAACTAAACCCTTGTACATCTTCAGCATCAAAATTCACGCCCAAGCGGCGTGGTTGTTGCGTTGAATCCATCCGCTGGCCAAGAGTTCTTGGCTCATCATCCACACGCTCGATCCTTGCGTTCCTGGGTGGAACACGGCGATTAGCAGCTCCTTGTGGATGAAAAGGATTCGCATTGATCGTGAGATCAATTTCTTCTAGAGGTGGCATGGAAGAGTCACTATCATCAGCGGATGAATGACTTCTTCTTCTTCTAGATCTTGATGCCCTTCTTGAGGATTTCTTGCTTCCTTTATTCTTAAGGTCGCTTAACTCTATCCTCATTTGGAACATCGCATCCTGTAGATTGTTAACTTCAGATTGATGACGATCCATTTTATCCCGGCGGAGGTTCTCGTTCCATTGGAGTTGAGCTTCCTTCTCCGCCAACTCCGCTTGAAGATCACGTTCGTGTTCTTCAGCCATCTTCTTTTCCTTGCGCTTTTGCCTTAAAGTTTTCTCTAGCTCTTGATCAAGAGGTAAGAGATCTTCGGTGTTCCTAGACCTGCGCATGCACTCGAAGTAATATCAAATAACGAGAGCAAGCTCCCAAGCTTGACAACCGGTTACCGAATTCGGCCGAAACCAAATCCCCGGCAACGGCGCCAAAAACTTGTTCGCCCCTAAACGTGCGTGCAAATAAGTTTTAATTATAAAGCTAGAATAAAAGCAAGCGAACCCGCAGTGTACGGATCGGCGTAGATTAGCAAGTATTCCAGAGTATCGAACACAGGGATTTGGGTGGGAACAAATTCAATTACAGATTATCAAGCGTGTAAGTATGAGAGTTTTTGCAAATATTGGGAAAACAACAATCCTAAAGATCCAAGTATCCAGCTGTGGCAATCGATTCAAGATACACTTAATGATATAAAGACAGAATTGAGATATGCAAAGGTATGCTAATGTAAGGTAATCGTACGGTGAAGTTCCAAAAACCTTATATGACTCACCTACAAGACACTCTCTATACAGGTTGTTGAGACTTCAATATAGAAAGGTTCTAAAGACAAGAATTGGTGTCAAATACCCAAACTTATAATCCAAGGATCAAGACTAACTTAACCGATTAAGGTTGTGATACTCATAATCGAAGTAGAGGTTGTTGAGGCTTCACTACCACCTAGAAAAGACAAGTCTAAACTAAGTTAAAGCAAATCTTTAACTTTGGATTAAAGTAAAAGCAAGTTCGTAAACTTAAGGGAAATTACGGTTGGATCTTGAGATTTCACGGTCGTGGAACTCAAGAACAAACCGTGATTTAGGGTTCGTCAACGATTCTCTCAAACTCTCAGGGTCCAATCTATTTACGATCGATCTATCATCATCTAAGCCACAACTATCAACCCTTCACCTTAGAATTGTTAAGGGTTTTTAGCCAATAACAGTCATGTTGATATCAATTCAAGAATTAAAAGATTGAAAGATGAAAACTTCCGAAAACTTTCAATAGAATCCAAACCAATCTCAAAGTCACAATCAAGAACGAATAATGTCACTAATTCCAGAATAGAACAAATAAACACAATCTTAGGTAAGAAGGAAGAACGGGATGTCAATCCGTCTTCTAAATCAAACCTAAACAAGAAGAGAAGTCTTCTTACAAGAATCTTCCGTTAATCTTGGAAATCTGGAAATCCCAACGATAATCTCCACCAAGTGCGAGATTAGGGCAAATCCAAGCTCGAACGTTGATCTCCAATGGGATCTCAAAATCCCTCTAAGCGAGGGTAAGCAATCGTCGAAACGGGGGTCAGCCTAAAGCGAGGTTCAGCGGCGCTATATGCGTGGATAAGCGGTTAAGCGGGGATGACGGAACTTCCCTTCGTCTGTCATTTTATAGGGCAAGATAAAATATCGGTCCGGCCCAAATCTTCAAAAGATCGTGGCTTCGAAATGTGGCGAAAAAGATCGCCAAGATCACGGTCGTGGAAGATTCCACGACCGTAATTTAGAGCGTGGAAAGTGTCACGGTTTGAACCATGGATTCCACGACCGTAATAGTTACTGGAATGCATCACGCCTCTCTTGCAAGGATCTACGGCCGTGGAACTGAACGTGGTTTGTAGTACGGCCGTATTTTAGAGCGTGGTTTAGGGCAAGAACGTGATTCTTCCCTAGCCTTGTGCATTCCTCAAGTTGGACTCCATTTTGCATCTAAGAATGCCCTCAATCCATGGACATACTCAATCAACTCTTCTTTGCTAAATTCCGTCGGAAATGGCTTCCAATCACCTATAATTAACATAGAACTAATGTAGACATCCATATCGACAATATAGGCAAACTAGCTCACTTATGCAACGATGCTCAATCAAAGACTATCAATATGAATCAAATACGCTTAGAAAACGTGCCTAAAGTATCACAATATTTCATGCTAACAATCTTACAACAAGGTACAAAAGTATTTAAAACATTTGAAAACCTTAAGCAATATATACATGGAGAATATGTATCAGCCTTACAAAGCAAAGGTACCAAACGACACATATGAAGAACATAAGACATCCCCGTCCCCAACTAAATGAGTACGTGGACCCGGTTGACCATTCCCTCCGGATCTCTCTACAACTGTCTTAATCTGCAAGGCATCTACAAAGCGGTATAATACCGTTAGCTAACATTCTATGCATAAGTATAAAGGTAAAAGCACAAACACACAACATAAACAATCAACATGCAACACTCAATCCTTTTATTATCTTTAATTAGGTGATAGGTCATTACTAATGATACTTATTTTGTGACACGAGGGATTCCCAAACCTCGCCCCTGTCTCCGTTTACCAACGCGGAATGGTACTAATGCATTTGACCGTCTACCTGACTAGGATGGTCGCAGGGAACCTCCTAGACTCTCGCAAGAGCTAGGCAGATGATGTCACGACCCGTTATCATACACTTGGGTCAATAACGTAAATAATAAAGTCGGCCTAATCCGGTTTCGTTGTTTATCATAACTAACAAACATCACTCATACACATTACACTCATACTAGAAGATAGCTAAGTAAGTTTGTGGACTTACCAGAATCAAATCTCGACTCCCTTAATCACAACTCAATCGGTAACTATAGGAATTCAGTAGCCTGTCAAAGGAGGCAAGTGTGTCAGCACACTTTTTAGGTAATTAGAAGTCTAAGACTTCTAAGATAGTAGATCCTATTAGAACAAAATTTAATACAATACCAATTTATGGTAAAATGACTATTTTACCCTTGGTCCCGAAACTTCAAAAAATTCCCTAATTCATGCTTAAACTCTTATTTGAGACTAAAAAGTCCTATTCTAACTCCTAAAGATGAGTTTGGTCACAAACTGGCAATTTACCCATTCTCCTATTTTCCGAAAGATCGTTAACGTCCAACTTAGGCTTCAAATATGAAATTCGAATAAACTTATAAAAGTTTTGAAATAATTCCCTAGATCATCTATGATATCTCATCTAGTCCTAGGAGCAAGAATTTCTTATTTCTGTTCAACTATCACTTCTACAAAAATATTTGAAGTTGGCTACTACACTAAAAACATCCTATACTTAGTCAAAATTCACTGCTTGAAAAAAAACAGCCTAAAAGCCCTACTTTGGGAGCTTATAACTTCTAATCTGACCGTTAATTCATTCTCAAATTTTAATACCGTAAACTAAATATATCTATTTACCCCCTATCAAAAAAGCAACGGTGGATGTTTAATCTAAAGCATTAAAATTACTTCCAAAGTCAGCACTTACACAACCCAATTCTGGAGATATAAAGTGCTACTGGATGCTCCTGATTTGGAGTCCTACTGGCTGTAACATCATGTACTTCCTCCCTCTACTCACGTGCCCAGGTTCCCCACAAAAGATCAAAAAGGTCCTACTCCCTTCACAACCATAACGAAAAGCATATGGTGGTTTGAGTTACCTGTTTGCAGCGAGGAGGAAAGGCTGATGCTACTGAGGCTCGGGTGCTGATCGGTAAGGCGAGGAAGACACAAGTATGGTATAGTTGGCAGTAGCGAAATCTGTCCCGTCTGCAAGGATGTGCGTTTGGCTAGGAGTCGTATGGGTCTGTACGGGTCTGCAGTTCGGTTGGAAGGCTCGCCCTCCTCTGTGGCCTGTGTCCGATGCAGATTTAAAGACTCGGCAGCAAAGATGGTGAGGAAACGAACACATATAAGCGCAGAAGGAAACACTCAGACTCACCTATGTCGCAACTGTGTGCAGGAGGGTTGAGGCGCACAAGGAGAAGGAAAGAGTTCATGCTCTGGTTGTTGTTGCCGTGGTGCTGAGCGTCCGCTATAAGACTGCCTCGTGGTGTACGCGTAAGGGACTTCGAAGCAACACAGAGGGTATGCGAGTTTGGGAAGAGCGAAATACGGCTGTGTTTGTGGAGATCGTGCAGTTAAGAGGGGTGAATAATGGGAGGCATAACTGCTGGCCATGCAACGTGGAGAGTCGTTGGCGCTACCTCGCTGGGCTTCTGGGCTGCGAGGACAAGAAGCAGCTGACCCTTCTCTTCCTTGGGCTGCCAGCGGCTGGCATGCTGAGGAGATTGCTGCAAACTTCTAGGTTGGGCCAAAGCTGCAAGCATGGGCGAATAGGCTAAACAAGGTAAAGGGGAGTTGGGCTGAAGGTTGTCCAGAACTTGTCAAAACTCGTCATGGCTTCGTCCAGCCCTTGCATGACGTTGTCACAAAGTTGTCGGGCTTCGTCATGACCTCGTCTAAGCTTTGTCATGGTCTCGTCACAGCTTTGTCGTGGTCTCGTCACAGCTTTGTCATGATCTCGTCTTAGCCTTGTCATGATCTCGTCTCAGCCTTGTCATGATCTCGTCTAAAGTCGTCGTTAAGAATTAATTATAAGAATTAGGGTTTGATATAATTCTATCATTTTATGTGAATTAAATTTTACATAAAATGATAAATAATTATAAGAATTAGGGTTTGATATAATTTTATTATTTTATGTGAATTAAATTCTACATAAAATGATAAAATTTGTGAAGAAAGAAATACTAGATAGAATGGGAAACCGTCAACGGCTTGAAGTCCGATTTGATTCGGAGTTAAACGGAATAAAAATTCTGGATATTACATTCATGATTCTAGCAATAAACCATGGTCTATTTATACTACAAATGGCACTAAATGGGAGTAAATGGTCGGCCCAAAACAACCACCTTTAATACCATAAAGGTGGTGTAAACTGCCGGAGTAAAGCCTTTGTCGTTGAACCGCAGGGGCGGCCTTCAGATCCGCAAGGGCGGTTCAGGCGAAAGTGTTTGATCTTCTTTGTGGCCGCAGGGGCGGCCAAGCAGTTCCGCAGGGGCGGATCATTGATGATCTTCAAAACATCTGACTCTTCAATTTTCTATCGCTTCAGATGCCAAGCCGTAGGGGCGGCCCAGTGTCAATGCGGGGGCGGTGATATTGACTCTTCAGCTTCACAGCTCCATAGGGTGAGACGCAGGTAGAGGCGCAGGGGCGCCGGTCTTCGCTTCTTTAGGATAAGTCATCGCAGGGGCGGCAAGGTGTGGCGCAAGGGCGGTGACAGTCTTCGTTCCTGGCGCTGGCGAAGGTACCGGCTGCGCTCCGGAACATGGTGTCACCTGCAAGGGCGGTGACACTGCTCCGCGGGGGCGGTGAGGCAACAAAAGCTTTTCTTTGTGCATGTTTTTCAACTCCCAAGTGCTAAAACTCCTTTTATATCTTCTTTGAGTTTTCTTCTTCCGGATCAAGGAGTTAGTAGCATAAACCGACACTAATGTGATAAAAAGACTCTGAAAACAACCCTAAATGATAGTGATTCCATCACCTATCAAACTCCCCCATACTTAGACCTTTTACTCATCCCGAGTAAAATACATGATAACAATTTAGACTCAAAGGCCTCAAGAAGCATGGGTAAGAGGCATAGACAATGGAAAAGAAAAGCCAAGAAAGAAAGAAGGAAAAGAGAGAAAATGTGAGAAAAAGGTGAGAAAACTACCATCCTTATTGCTCCAAAAGTGACCTACCCGGACAACCTCCTTATGACTCCCCTTCTTATGTCGCCAAACGCCGGAAAGGGAACCTACACTCGGTGCCACTCATTTTGCCAAGGTGCCCTTTCGGGTTTTCACCTTGCCACTCTTCTTCTTTTTGTTAATGATCTCACTTGGAACTCACATCCCTCAAGTCCAATTTTGCACCAACCTAAGGTTGGTTGGACTACCTTCTTTTTGCCTAAACCGCCCTTTTAGATTTTCGATTTATCCAAGGATTTTCATGTCTTTTCCATTTTCTTTGGCCCTTTTTTTTTTACTACAAAATCTCAATGTTAGGGCACTAACATTGTCCTTGGGGTTTATAATCGTCTGGGAAGGCAATCCTCCGAAGGATCTAGCTTCAATCCTTGTTATGGTTTCCGCTATTTGCCCAACCTGTTTTCCAAGGTTCTTAATATTGTATTTTGTTGTTTGGACATGAGTAGCAAAATGTTTAGTCAAAACCTGCAACATATCCTCAATTGATTGATACTTACCTTGTCGGGACTGTTGTTGTTGGTTTTGTTGATCCCTCCAACGATAATTTTGTTGGTCACGCCAGTTTGGCATGAAGTTCTGTGCATAAGGATCGTTCCTAGGCCTTTGTTGTTGTGGCTGTCCATAACCTACTGCATTCACCTCTACATCGTCATCCTGGACTTGGGGACACATGTCCCTTGGGTGATATGGGTCAGCACACACTCCACATGCCTTCAGCTGTTGTGGGGTTCCCGTAAGTGTTAATCTCTTCACCATTTCCTTCAGTTCCGCAAGCTCATTGGAGATCTCATTCTTCCTAGAATTCACAGCATGAACACCTCTCTTGGAAGAAGTCCTTCCAAAGTTCCGGTTCCTTCCGCTAGTTCTGTATACTTTCAAGAGCAAGTTCATGGGTAGAGTTAAGAATGTTACCTCCACAAGCCGCATCGACGATCCTCCGTTCGGTGTCAAGCAAGCCATTGTAGAAGTACAAGACTAGATCCTGAGTTTAATATCCATGGAAAGGACAGCTGGATCGGAGGCGTGCAAACCGCTCAAAGTACTCATAAAGAGTCTCGTCCGCCTCTTGCTCGATGTTGCTTATAGCTTTCTTCAAGCTACTAGCCTTCTTGGTTGGGAAGTATTTCTCCAAAAACGCCTTGTGGAGATTCTCCCAAGTGTCGATGCTTCCGGATGGAAGGTGGTAATACCAATCATCCGTTGCATCTTTGAGTGTGAAGTCGAATGCCCTCATCTTGATTTGCTCTTCGGTAATGTTGGCCGGCTTCATGCTCATACACACGGTATGGAACTTCCCAAGATGCTTAATGGGGTCTTCATCACTTAACCCATGGAAAGATGGGAGCAAGTGAATGAGACCCGGCTTGAGCTCGAAGTTGACTCCTTCCCCTAGTGCGGGTATAGTAACCGCAAGAGGGTGTTGAGCCAAAGTTTGCTGAGTGAGTTGACGAAGGGTACGATCAGCCATTTCTTGTTGGAGTTGTTGTTGTCTACGTCGCCGGTTGTGTGTCCTCTCAATTTCTTGATCAAAGGGAACAAAGCCGGAGTTAGTAGCACGGGTTTGGACCATAAAAATGGTCAACACCAATAATCAATAATAAAATAAAATAAAAATAACTAAACTCCACGGCAACGGCGCCAAAATTTGACTGAAGATATTTTCCTAAGGTCATTTGTATCCTGTCAAAATATTTTCCGAACTCAACACTAAAGCAAGTATAGTGATTAAGTAAGGGTCGAACCCAAGAGAGTTTGTGTTATTTTATTAAATTCAATTATTGATTATAGAACAAAGTAACACAAAGGGGGGGGGGGGGTTGGAATGAATTGATGCACACAAATCTTAAAAAGTAATTACAAGAGATTGATAAGATGATGATGAGTGAATCTACACTAGGTTGATTCTTAGCATGCGATTACTACTTTGGTGAGTTCCTTTTACAAGTTTCAAGTAATGTTCCTGTCTTGATCATATGTATGTGTTGAGCCAACCGGCATCAACACAACTTAACAAGTTAGTGTTCCGTAAACCTACAAGAACAAGTCACAAGTTAGCTTTCAAACAAAGACTAAGGGATCTAAAGAGAAGATTAAAACCGTTAAACTACTCTTTATAATTGTGTTTCTTTTCCTTCAAGCAATTACAACCCGTTATTACTTAAAGGTTACTACTAGACTAAAGACCCGAACCCGGAATCTATTAATCATAGTTGTTTACATGCACTTAGAACCTAAGGTGATCAATCTTAAGTAATAATGAAAACATGCAATTTAGATAATTGAAGCTCAAGAAACACAAAACAATACTGAATAAAACTTATATTAAAGGGAACTTACAACCAACGTAATAATGCAACCTCAAATCAACCCAATGTAGCAAGGAAACTTAGAAGCTCATTAAAAAGGAAGCAAGAGAGAATAAAAGTGGGAAATGATGGTTCATGATTCTAGCAATCAACCATGGTCTATTTATACTACAAATGGCACCAAATGGGAGTAAATGGCCGGCCCAAAACAGCCACCTTTAATGCCATAAAGGTGGTGTAAACAGCCGGAGTAAAGCCTTTGACTCTGAACCGCAGGGGCGGCCTTCAGATCCGTAGGTGCGGTTCAGGCAAAAACGTTTGATCTTCTTCGTGGCCGTAGGGGTGGCCTGGCAGTTCCGCAGGGGCGGATCATTGATGATCTTCAAAACGTCTGACTCTTCAACTTTTTGTCGCTTCAGATGCCAAGCCGCAGGGGTGGCCCAGTGTCAACGCGGGGGCTGTGATACTGACTCTTCAGCTTCATAGCTCCACAGGGTGAGACGCAGGTAGAGGCGCAGGGGCGCCGGTCTTCGCTTCTTTAGGATAAGTCACCGCAGGGGTGCCAGGGAGTGGCGTAGGGGCGGTGACTGTCTTCGTTCTTGGCGCTGGCGAAGGCGCAGGCTGCGCTCCGGAACGTGGTGTCACCCGCAGGGGCGGTGACACTGCTCCGCGGGGGCGGTGAGGCAACAAAAGCTTTGCTTCGTGCATGGTTTTCAACTCCCAAGTGCTAAAACTCCTTTTTTTATCTTCTTTTAGTTTTCTTCTTCTGGATCAAGGAGTTAGTAGCATAAAATGTGATAAAAAGACTCTAAAAACTACCCTAAATGATAGTGATTCCATCACCTATCAATGGGCTTCAGTTCTTCCTATCAAATGATCATCATTTCCTTTCGAGAGGTGGTCCGGAAAGTGGTCTTCATTTGCCTTCTAGAAATGGTCTTCATTTCTTTGTTGAAGATGTTTTTCATTTTTCTTCTAGAACTGATTTTGATTCCTCCTCTTCTCCTCCTTAAAATGCTCTTCATTGCTTGCCACCTAGCTTTCATAGTCACGATCTTAAAGCGAGCTAGCACTACTAGAAACACGGGTCATTAACTACGCTTTTTTAAGGCTTTCTCGGCGTTAAATAGTGTCGAGAAAAAACCTCTTGACGCTTTCACTAAGCGCAGTTATTCACGACGCGGAGAATGGTCGACGCTTTTTATCGTCGAACATTGTTGGCGCTATGTACGGTCAATAAATATCTTTCGACGCTTTTATGGTTTGAATTTTTAAAAAAATTCAAATACAATGGACGTTTGAAAGCGTCGAGATTTTCGAGCGCCAACTTCTTTCTAAACTTCCCGCAAATAAATTTATGCACTTATCGACAATAAAAAGCATCAACAAGTATGCCCGCCAAGTTTCAACGAACTTCCCGCCATTACAGAGTTGGAATAAGGGACATTAATAAGTGTCGCGATTATTTCGCGCGCATTTATTTTATATATTTTGTGACATTAAAAAGCATCGACAAATGAGTTATGGAATATTAATGTTTAGCGCCAATCCCGTATAGGGGTTGGCGCTAAATATTATTGACACTTTATACACCATTATAATTAAATATCCTGCTAAAAAACTTTATCACAAAAACAAGAATTTACGATACACATCGTACGTACAAACTAATCTCCCTAACAAAACTATCTACTACATTAGATCATGGGTATATGATGTAGAAATTATGAAACGTTGTAGTTATATGCCGTCTTGACCAACAATACTTAACTTCAATGCAAGGTGTAAAAACATAAGGAATGTCAGTAGCTCTAACTTCAACAACAGTTGCAGCTCTAATTCTCTTCACAAGTTCAGAGTCCTTATACCATTACCACAATGTAATCAAAATTAAAAATAAAAATAACTTACAAGAATATAGAAACTACAATTCATTATCCTATGACCTGATTTCCCCCAAGCCGACATTGTGAGGGAAAATGGTGGCCTAGCATCAATCCCATAAATCATGGTTTTAGTGATCCAAGCCTCCAGCGACGCTTGTGGACTTGGTCCGTCACCTGCACCACTCACTATACTTCCTGCACATTCAAAAACACACTAGTTTTCATTTCTCATTTATTTCATGTAACAAGAAGTATGAAAAAAGTAAATCTCTTATTCACCAATATAGAATTTCTGCAAAACATTAACAGTTTTCTCAATTTGGGTCATTTGGCAAATCTTCTCCTCCAATGTCATCCGGCCAAGGAGATCATTAACTCGCACACCAATTAGTTATTTGGGGTCTTTACATTTCATGTACTCTCCCTTGGCCGTCAAAGTTCAGCAACACAACAACAACAATCTCAAATTTGGTCTCTCCATTTGCTGCTTCACAGTTCCTGTCACAATCTAATCAAATTGAAAATAAACCCATTTATTGATTGCAGCAACACAACAGCAGCAACCAATCAATTATGGGACCGACTGGTGAGAAATTTCAAAGCTTCAAAATGGTATGAAATATCTGGTATAATCTCAATTAACCAAAATTGACAACAATCGCAATAAAGCCAAATGATTTAAAAATGCATGCTATACTATTGAAAACCTAGAATGCAGATAACTCGGTTACTGTGACACTCCCAATCACTTAGTGAAGTTCTCAAACTCGGTGTAGTCTGAGTCTGAAATCATGGTCTTGTAGAAAGACTTGCCAGAAGCCTTGATTGTTGTTTGCTCCTCCTAATCATGCAAATAAGTAAATAACAAAATTCACCAATCACTAAAATCAATTAATTAACATGGATACTTAAAGCCTAGACTTGGGTTATAAGTATATAACTCAGAAGGAGCAATTCAATCAATTTCTCATGATAAACACACGAGAAACATAGCAAAATAACCAAAGCCATCCTAGAACTTATTTAAACATGAGTTCCACTGAAAATCAACCTTGTAATCTATTCTTAATTATCTTTTCGTATCTTATTCAACCTCTTAACTCAGATATCATATACTATTACATAAATAATTCAGTAATCAAATAAAAAATAAATAAAGATTATTATACCAAATATCCACAAACACATTTACCTTAGATATAGGAGTCCTATTCTTGGCAAGCTTGTCTTGCTTGGCCTTGACCCTCTCCTTCTCACCCAACAAAGAAATCCTCCCTAGTGTACACAATGAACCTACATTGACTTGATGTGCACATATATTAGAAATAATGCATTAGAGTAGAGAGCAACTCACACAAACACACAAACAAAATCTGGATGACGTAATGTAAAAATCTAAGTTAGCACTGCATGAATACCTTTCTTGGAATTCAAAATCACAGTATTAAACAAAACAGACTATAACTTTTAGATAAAATAAAGTGAACACTACCTTGTTGATGGTAAGAACTTGACAATTGCTCTTATATACCTTAATAAGCTTCCTTCATAAGTACCTAATATAACAGTGATAGTAAATATTAACAATAAGAAAGCACAAGATATTACAACTTATAGTTTATAGAAAAAAAGAAAGATATTACATCTTAATCTCATGATATTAAGATGTGTACAAGCAACCAACCCTAATTAACAAGAGGGTTCTGACAATCACGTGGAGCAAGAAGATCAGCGGGATAACACTCATAAAAGCAATGAGCAATAAATACAAAGCTATACTGTAGTGGAGATGTGTCAACAAAAAACCAAATGAAGATGGAACATAACCAAAGGATTAATCTCATTATGTACTAAACACAAACAAGCATGCCATCAAAATGGTTAATTGCTTGAAGGATTAAGCTAATTTGTTGGGAACTAAGGTCTCGGATATTGTTATAAAAGCACCAAATAGACAAAGGAAGTGGATATCAGTAGAAGGATGAGTCAATAAGTAAAAACTACTTCATTTCATGAAAGTAATTGTTGTGATACAGACTATACAACCAACAACTCTCCCATGTATGCCTACTCCATTAAGCAATATGCTGGAAACCGAATTAGGGTTAAAAGTATAATCTAATATATACATCCAGAAGATGACACATCAGAAAGTAAAAATAAGAAATAAAAGAGGCAAAGATATTCAAATACATGACCGAAATTCCATATAAAACTTTCAGTATGTATATCAAATAATTGAAAAGTGGAGTTTGATCAAGATGAATACATACAAGATGATCAATTTCACTTGGCCATTTCATCGAACACTTGATGGGCATCCTTAACCCACTGATCATAGATAAACTAACCCATGCCTAGCCTGAGATCAGAAGCTGCTAATTAACACAAAAACTACATATAAGACATTCTCTTATAATCATAGCTAAGGAATTGGAAAAGAAGTTACCAATCCACTCTGCAGCCAGTGACGGCAGTGGGGGAAGAAGGGGTTGCTTGTTGCCAACAGGAGGGCTTGAACGGCCTACCACTACCCTTGGATAGAGGGCTCAGGGATGAGAAAGGTTGAGACTTCGCTTGCAATCGTCGGCATTGATATGCAACAAGGGACGAGGAGGCCGATGCTAGTCACTCCCGTTGAGCCGGCGTTTTCCTGGCATTGTTGTGCGTGATGACGGAGGAACAACTCCGTGTCGTCGATTGAGGAGGAGTAGGAACCGGACTGCGTTCCTGGGTGCTGAAGAGGAGAAGGTCTACACAGCTGCTCGCAACCGGAAGACAGTGGAGGAGATCCGTTACATCTAGAGCCGAAGGGAATTGAAGGAAGAAGGTTGAAGACGATTACCTGGCTGTCGGCGGGTGCACAAGAGAGCCACCGGCACCGCTGGCTTGGTCGTGCCGAGAAGACGGTAGGTTCCTCCTCTTCAATAAAGAGAACGACGATGCCGATAGAGAGCGGGATGTATTAGGGTTTGAGGAAAAAAAGTGAGAGAAAGGGTTTGTATGAGTGAAAAATGAAAGAGTTAGTGGCGGGTTTAGTGTTTGACTCAAAAAAAAAGGCGGGTTTATATTTGATCTTTCGTGGGTTATGAAAATTGAACATTCTGTTGACGCTTTGTAAATTATTTTGATATTTAGAAGTGTCATTTTTATCTTCGACATTATATAGCGTCGACAATGTTATGCGCTTGTTGGAAGCGCTGAAGTTTCAGCTGACGCAAAAAGTAGCGTCGAAGTCAAAGCGTAGTAGATGACCCGTGTTTGTAGTAGTGTAGGTCTAGGGATGCTCCTGTATCACCTATGAAGCTCGGATAAATACTTTTAATAACACTCATATGCTACTCAAAGGACGGGCCTGCCAACATTATAAATGAGCATCGCTAATATACGCATGCGTGCATATAGAGTTGTTGCTAGTCTTGTCGATGACTATGTTTGCATTGGTGAAATAACAACAAGAAAAGGCTTGTCCCATTTCGTTGATTGAATTATTTCATTATTCATAATTAAGTACCTAAGAAGGCCTAATGAAAATGATTTACAACGGCTATTGTGCGCTAGAGAGGATAGAGGTTTTTCGGGCATGATAAGAAACATCGATTGCATGTACTGAGAGTGAACAACTTATCTAGTTGAATGACAAGGTCAATATGCCCGTGGGAACGACAAACCAACAATTATGTTAGAAGTAGTTGCACCATATGATCTATGGATTTGACATACCTTTTTTAGAACACATGCAATGATACTAATTTTCTTGATCGTTCTCTTGTATTTGATGATGATATGAATGGTAGAGCCCCTAAGGTAAATTTTGTGATAAATAGACATCAATACAACATGGGATATTACCTTGGCAATGACATCTACCCAAATGGGTGTCTTTTATCTAATCGATTTGACATTCTGAAGGGGATAAATACACGGTGTTCGCTAAACATCAAGAGTCTACCCGTAAATATGTAGAGCGAGATTTTAGCGTTCTACAAGCTCGGGTTGCTATATTTTGTAATCCAACACTTGTGTGTGACATATATATATATATATATATATATATATATATATATATATATATATATATATATATATATATATATATATATATATATATATATATATAGAGAGAGAGAGAGAGAGAGAGCATAGATCCTATGAGAACACCCCCTAACGTGAGAACATGAGAACAGATTCGCAATTATTATCAGTTTTGTTACGAATGTGCCATATCGTTTAATGTATTATTCGTAGTTATTGTTGGTTGAGTGGATTATTCGTAGTTATTGTTGGATTCCTAATTATTATTATTCGTAGTTATTATTATTTTTGATATCTACTCTAAATCTCAACCCTTAATACTCACATCCGACGGTGTACGATTGTTCTCATGTTCTCACGTTAGGGGTGTTCTCATGGGAACCACACCCTCTATATATATATATATGATTTGGATCATATATAAAGGGACCTTAGAGTGAAAAGTGATTGACTCACAACCATGGATCAAAATAATAAAGGGTTGTGATTTGTCTAAATTAATTAACACTTGTCATATATTTGAACAAAAGTCTAGTTGAACAAATGAACATATAAATTAATATTTGAACAATTAGTTATATAGTTGAACAATTAGTTAAAAAAAACTAGAACATGATAAATATTAAACAAAATTAAGAATGGGTGACAAAACCTCCAGTTTTCTCAATAATATTTGAGTACTCTTTTTGAACATTCTCAAGTTCTTAGCTCATTCCTTGAACAATCATGAGGAATATATGCTCTTATGAACAACTTTTCATGTGACACTCTCTCGTTTAAATTTGACAGTTAACTTTTTGGTGTCTTCTTATTTGACCTCTTGATCATCAGAGGACTCTACAAGTTATGGACCCCCAAATTGGTATCTTCTCTTCGATGCATGTGTAAACAATATCAGATTGTTCAATAACCTTCCAAACATGGATTTGGAAATCCATCAACAATAATGTTAGAGCCAAAAATCCATCAATTTATGAGAACTGACATTGAAAAAAAAATCAAAACTCGTTCTTAAAAGAACTTATTTGAAATTTTGGAAAAGATTGAATATATAGTTGAAATCTTTTCTTGAAAAAATGAGAACCCTTGAATCACTAAATTCTGAAAAATGATCTGAAACTTATCCTCTATCGTAAGTAATATCACTAATCTCACAAACCTAAGTTTTTTTTTATGGTTTCTTCCCCGGAGAACTTCTCATTCAAATGAACCTAGTTGAGTTTCTTTTCAATCGATGAAATCTTCATCGTCTCAATTTGAGTCAAAATGCATGATATCAATTGTGAATAAATGAATATAACCCATTTGTTCTCTCATGAATTATAATGGGACAAACGTTTGTTTTTCTTCTGTTGAGGATGTCCGCTTTCGACAACCTTTCAAGTCATAACTGGGGAAGAAAAAACCCATAATTTGGAATCTTCTCCAAGGAACGCATTTTTTAAGCACTAGAAAAACCCAAAGAAAATGAACTAACCTTGTTCCCATCGATGAACCTAATTTTCTAATCATATCATATGCATTTATTAAATCCTCAACTTCATTATCCCCTCCTTGAGAGTTGGTGACCATTTGTTCCCCTCCTTGAGAGTGGGAGAAGAAGATTTTTTTTCCTTCCTCCATCAAACTCTACAAAAAAAAGAGAAGAAAAATAAAATTTGACAAATGAAATGTTTTTGCTCTAAATTAATTTACAACTTGTGCATTACTAGTATCCTTGTTCAGTAGTGGTAACTAACAAGGTGATATGGATTTGGGTTATCATAACTCGTTGAACCCACTCATTTAAAACCATATACATTCTATTTTGAAATAAACGGGCAAGTCTTTTAAAAGCATTCATGCACAAATGAGTTTTTGTGCTCCAAACAAGTCTTCTAAGACACTCGTGAACAAAGAAGTTATTGTGTTCCGAACAAGTCTTCTAAGGCTATCATAAGATAAGAGGAGGAGGAAGAAGAAGAAGAAGAAGAGGAAGAAGAAGAAGAAGAAGAAGAAGAAGAAGAAGAATGAAAGAAAAAAAATTATGCTACTTCTTGACTAAATAATTTTCATTTTGATCGTTTAGCTCAAGTCTGATATGATCGATTGTTTTGGATGAGTTTGTAGTCTCGTTCTCCCTGTTTGATCATGTCGACCGGGATTGTGTTTGAGGTCTTAAGATCCCTCGTCTATGTGGGGAACGTGCAATCCACATTTCTCAAGTGGTGTCTTTTCTTTTATTGTGAATTATTTTTGTCATGTTCCCCGACAACAAGACATCGTGGTAGTTCATCTACCCCATGTTCCTCCATCCTCGAGCTTTCAACGTCCCTCATCTTTGGTTTTGATTGTTTACTCTTTTTGGATGACTTTTGTCCTTCTTGTTCTTTCCCACGATGTTTTGTTGCACCACTATTGTTGTTTCACCGCTTGTTTGGTGGCTTGTCCATTGACTATATAACCAGCCTATTGAAAAATGACAATTCAATTATGCATAGTATGTATTTTAACCCATTATTTATTTATTTATTTATTTAATTCAAATGATTTAGAGTACCAATAAAAAATAATGATAAAACTCTATTATTGAATACCATTAAATCAATCATACAATAATAAAAAAATATGATCGTTAAAAATTATGATAAGTACGGTTTTATAAACTCTTAACTCTACTGTAAGGATCCAATATGACTATAAATTTATTGAACAACCTTGAATGAATATATGTTTACCGGGGCCTCGTACATGAAAGGGGACAATCTGTGTGTCATTAAGTCTTTGTAAGATCTTGAAATTATCCATATAAACGAGATGATTATATTCAACTATATGTGGCTTCTGCTATTGGTAAGTCCCTTGAACCTTATTTTGAGGATGTTCAGTTCGGGGTTGGAGTTTCATGCGGTGGGGAGGCGGTTTTACATGCGGTCAATCGGTTAGTAGAATCTCAAGGCGTAGATGATAGTCTTTCCATGCTTCTGGTCCATTTCAAGAATGCTTTTAATCTCGTTGATCACACTTCTATGATTTCTCAGGTCCAGCATGTTTGCCCCGCTATTTCTTCTTGGGTTGAGTTTTGTTATGCCCGTTCTGCGTGTTTATATTATGGTGAGCATGTCCTTTATTCTTGTAGAGGTGTTCAGCAGGGGGACCCGCTTGGCCCGTTGCTTTTCTCGTTGGTCCTCCATCCCCTTATCTGAAAAATTTCGGATTGTTGCTGGCGGAAACTTAATGCTTGGTACCTTGATGACGGGACGTTGATTGGTGATACCCTGATGGTTAGTAAGGCGCTTGACATCGTCAGGGCGGATGTCCCCGCATTAGGCCTTTACCTTAATAACGGTAAAACGGAGATATTTTGGCCAAAGGTTGATCCGCGTAGCTCTGAGCCTGGTGTTTTTCCTGAGCATATTGCTAGACCGCTTGATGGGAATAAGTTGTTGGGTGGTGTTGTCAGCCTTGACTCGGCCTTTTGTTCTCGTGTTGCTTTAATGAGGGTTGCGAAATCCAAGTCGTTGATGGAGGCCATTATGAGATTGGGGGATCCCCAATGTGAGCTTCTACTTCTTCGGGCTTGTTCCGGTGTGTACCGTCTTTACTTCGCTATGCGGACTACTCCCTCCTCTCATTTTTTCGAGGCTATGGGGGTCTTTGATCAGACCCTTCGTTTAACTGTTGAGAAGATTGTCACTATTGGTGTCTTAAGATTGGGATCTCTGTTCGAAAAGAGGTTCATATTAGTATGGTTGATGGTGGTGGTGGGGAGCTGCGCCCGGCCGACATCCTTTTCTATAATTGGTTTCAGGGCAAAGACACATGTGTTGACATCACTAATACATCTCCTTTCTCTTCACCTGACCTTTCTAGCTTCAATCCAGGTAAAGTTGTGAGGGTCGTTGCTGACAACAAGAGAAAGAAGTATGCGGAGATTTGTAACTCCATGGGGTATCACTTTCTTCCCTTTTCCTTTTCCACATTTGGCGACTTGGGTGACGACGCGGTGAAACTTCTTAAAAGGTTGGGCTCAGTTGCTAAAGAGTTGCCCGGATATAGTAGGAGTACTTGCTTTATTTTGACTAGGATTGCGTTTACCATTCAGAAGGGATGCGGACCCAACTTGTTAATCGGCTCCCATCCAACGACATATAATGTATTTTTCCTTCGATAATAATAATAATAATAATAATAATAATAATAATAATAATAATAATAATAATAATAATAATAATAATAATAATAATAATAATAATAATAATAATAATAATAAGTTGTAAACTCGAACTATTTGTCTTCATCTTAGAATAGAATATATGTAAAGTTAAGAAAAGCAAACAAAATGGGTGATCGACAACAAACTTGGACCTAAAAACAGTTTTAGGGTGCAGTAATAGTAATTGACTACATACCAAAAGCCCAATAAAACATATCAAATATAATATCTACTATAGAATATTTCTTGTAAAATGGTTAGTTAGTTGAAGTCTTCAAGATAAGATAACGACGAGAGTGGATCACCTATTGTATTAAGTACAAATAGGGTCCACTTATCCAACTTACCCTTTATAAATTACCTAATTCTATACTTCCGGTATGAAATCACTAATTAGTTTATTTATATTGATTTCACACTCCATGTGGGAGTGAGAGTCCCATGACCACTTGATCTTTGGTTGTACGTATGCGCGGGAGGTCAGGAGGCAAATTTGTGAGGGATTTCGAATGTCTACTGATATTTATATTAGATCATAGGCTATGGATTGACTACTTTGTTCCGCACCGGGCAAGAGTTGGACGAGTAGAGGCACAATTTATGATTTCTATTATTCAGTTTACTACCTCTGGCATGCCCGGAATGCCTCGGTATTTGACTAGAACAAAGTTGCAGTTGATGTACTAGTCAAGATGATCAAATTGCATGTCTATATTCTGCTATATGAGGCCTTCCCATCTAGGATTAGTGATAGGTTTGTGACTTAGTTTTCATTCTTTTGTCACTTGAGTTATATTCTTCTCATGGTTTTCAAATTGTATGGATGTATGTCGACATGGGTCCGGTTTGGGCTAAACCGCCAAACTGGCGGTTTAGGTTTGCCGGTTTGGCCAAACCGTGGGTTACCGGTTTAGGTTGAGGTAATTTTTATTTTTATTTTTTTTAAAATGGATCAAACCGGCCGGTTTGGTCATCAAACCGCCGGTTTGGTCCTCAAAACCAGTGGTTAACCCACCGGTGTTAGGCAAAAATATTACAAGAAAATAAAATTGCGTAACACATTTCATTTGAAATATGTTTACTAAAGTTCAAACCTTATCCCTGTATTATCACGATTCTAAAACAATATTGATACACTCTTGATGACCTCTTCAATTTTTCTTGAGTATTTGGGTTGCACCGACGGGTTGCCTACGCATCTTCCCTCAGAAGGATCAAGCCTTACGTAGTTCATATATTTATTTTTGTAGACTTTGAGCATCATATGTCACATATCGGATCCAAACTCAATTTTAAAGGCGGGTTGTCTATAATCCGCACCAATTATCACTTGCATTTCTCCCTTTTCACGCATCACCGGAATCACTTGGACCCACCTTCTATGAAGGGTTTCCAAGTTATCCGACTATCATTTGCGTATGAGAAATTCTAAGTTGAGTATATTTCACATCTTCTACTTTTTTTTTTAGGTATGATTGAACTCAACGAGTTTCCTACATATCCGTTTCAACGGAATCAAGTCAAACATAGTTCTTTATTTTAACAAATCTTGGAATTTGGGTGTGACTGAACTCAATGAGCGTCTTGCTTTGTACCGAGCTTTCTGTGTATCCGTTCAGACGGAATTATATCATCGTAGCTCCAACCTTGTCCTCTTTTTGACTTCATTTTGGATTTTTTTAACTCAACACTTGTGATTGAACTCAATGATCATTCAATAAAGTTTCTTACGTACCCTTTTATATGGATCAAATCATACGTAGTTCTACATTTCTTGTTTTTCCTTTTATTATCACTTGGTTGGGTTCACTCGCTTTGTGCTTCACAACATATTGCAATCGACTTTATGTCCACTTGCTCTTGAATTTTTTTAATCTTCTTTTGAACTTTGCAACAAAATTGACCTTCACATTCTCCGTCTCAAATCTTCTATAACTTTTCTCATTCTTCATAAATTTGTTTTGTTGCGAACGAACCGTTAAAACTCCAACTACAAGGTAACAATCTTTGTGTGATGACTTTTTCATTTGTGTTTGATCCATGTATGGCTTGGTACACATTTATCTTTGAACCGATGGCGATTTAAGTCTTATTTTTTCCAACTAGTACACATTTTTACTTCCATCTTGATGCACCGAACATAAGAATTTCTTCAATCACACATTTTGACATGGACCATCCTTCAATATATAAATAGTTGTCTCGGATTCCACGTGAAACACACTTTTTGAGAGAGACTGGGTTGGAAGTTGTAGACGAAAGAATGTTACATTCCATTTTTGAATTTGTTAAACTTTGATTTATTTTTCAATCTCTTCTTGGCTTTTGGAGTTAAGGTATTGTTGAACGTTACTTCTTCTATCCATTGTTTGGATGGCCATTCACATGAGTTTCCTCTTATTCACGTTCAATTTCTCACATTTCTTTGGTGTTACCGTAAGGAAGTCTAACATTGTATGAGTGTCTCTATATGTTTGAGCTCTTTGACAACTCTGAAGAACCGACCTAAAATTTAACCGAAGGATTCTTGGTCAGCATGCTCTCTGTTATACTTTATTCACACTTTTTCACCTTGAAGCATTTCACATTGTACCGTTGAGTCCAATTTAAACATGAACCGCCCACATATCTTGAGTGTCGTCTTCAAATCCATGTGGATTATATAAAATCCATTTAACACATTCAAACGCCATTAAGAAAGAACTTTGACAGACCAGTTGGAAGTTGTAGACGAAAAAGCACCACCCTTTGCCTTCAAATTTGATAGTTTTGGGTTCGTCTGGCCTCACTCTTCTTGACTTTTGACTTGATTTATATCGATTGACATTTTTATACCTCTCCTTGATTCACCTTTCATATTAGCTTCCTCTTCTTTCCATGACCACTTCCTCAAATTTCTTGCCTTTTTAAATCCCATCACATTAGCCTCATCTCTTTTACATGGTGTCTGCCACATATATCCTTGTCTCCTTCAAATCCCTTCATATGAGCTTTCTCTCTTTTCATGGCAAATTCCTCACATGTCCATCTTCCATTGTATGAGTCTTCATATAAGCTTGGTACATTTGACATCTTCCAAAACACTTGCACAAGGGATATCAAGAATATAATTTGATAACTCCATGTCACCATTTGGATCCTCCAGACCATAATCCACTTGAATCTGTTCGAGCTTCCATATGGGAGATTTAGTGTAGCGCTTGAATTGACTCCTTTTTGGATCATCGGGCTTCATGTGTGGTTGTATCGGGCTTCATGTGTGGTTGTAGCGTTGACAGTTATCCGTTTTCAATCCAACTATCACTATTTGGTGTAGTAGAGGAAGTATTTGTTTTGAACCATCTACAATTTTGGTCTTCATTTCCTGCTTAATATAAATAAATAGACACAAGAGAGAGTTAACAAGGAAGAAATTATCCTCACTCTTTGTATGATTCTTCATTTGCCCATACTTTGATTGGCTTCTCCCTTACTCTTTGTTATATGTGCTCTCAACTTCTCCCTTTCTACTTTTCAAAGTAGTTGCGGATGCTATTATTTCTTTGTTGAGCTTGTGGAATTGTTTGAAGACCCCCTTAGCATCATAGTCTCAAATGCTATTTGTAATATTATGGAGGAAGATGAGAGAGACAAATTAATATTTTCAATTGATTATGCAAATAAATACTATTATGCTCTAAAACCGTTTTCATCTTTTGGCTTTCCACCATTTTAATGTAAATTGTAATCATCCGAATACATACAGTGGTCAAGGCTAAGGATGGTCAATCCATAATTTGAAGCACTTAATTAGGGACACCATAACCCCCTTATTTCATCCTTTGGTAGCAAGTAACAAGCCCATTGAAAATCTTTATTGGGAATTATTTAAAGTCATATTAAAGTGATAAAATTAATAATAATCACCTCATATTCTTTTTTTTGTAAGTGAGAAGTTGATATCCCCTTAATTCAAAGGTTGGAAATACAAACATACAAATGTATAATTTGTATTATTTTTTTTGTTTAACCATTTTTTTTTAATAAATGATTTGGACTTTTATTCTTTAAATATCTTAAAAAGATAACAACCCATCGTCAAAAGGTTCACTGTTTTCAATTTATTGGATTGCATCTAACTTGATGGGTTGTAATCCAACATTATAATTTTTTGGTTTGTGATATAATTTTTGGTTTCCCAATATTATATAAACTTTTGTGTTTATATAATATAGTTGTACCCTATCACTATTAGGGCGATGAAATGTGGTAGTTGATCACCATTTCATCATTTTTGTAAATATAATTATTTTGGGTTTAATTTCATATAATACACCCGAAAAACTATTTTCCACAATTTATTTTAAAATCATATCCATGATTTATAATTAATTTCATTTACATTCACAAACACATAAGATTCATGAAAATTACTCCTCAACAACCGGTTTGGTCCAATTTTCTAGTTTTTTTTATTATTATTTTAATAAGCCGCCAGCCAAACCGTCGGTTTGGACTTTGGCCGGTTTAGGTTTAGGTTTGGCCAAAGACCAAACCTAAACCGGCGGTTCCGAAACCTAAACTGCCGGTTTAGGTTTTGGACCCATGTCTAGATGTATGTTTGTACCGGACATGAGTCCCATTTGCTTATGGATTTGCCGAAGGTGAATTGTCCCTTGTAATGAGGGTTAGACACATATTTGGTTTGTGAGTGTCCTTATTTGCTGATGACACTGCCGAAGATGGACGGGCCTCATATGTGGTGCCACTTGATGTATGTTTTAATCATGTTTTGAGGGTTGATGGTATGTTAATGAGGATTGCATGCTACCTGAAGTATGTGGGTCTGTTGTTTTGGGAATATGCATTATTTCTTTGATCATGTACATATACATTGTTGCACATGTTTGTCTAGGGCCTAGTTGGCATTAGATATATTTTCTCTTTTTTTATGAATTTAACATTTACCTAGCTAAACCCAATTTCTATTTCGCACTCCATGAGAGGATTTAACTAAACCAAATTTCAATTTCGCACTCAATGTGTGGAATCGATTGAACACTAATTATGCACTTCGTGTGCAAAATTAGGGAGATGGTCAAAAAGATATGAGTTCGTTGAAATCCTCGTTCATAAAGGTTGTGCTTGGTAGGTTAAATTAAGAGGATGAAGATTATAGAGGTGAAATAATTGTACATAATCTGGTTTGGTTGAAATTTTGTCTTTCTTTAAGATAGCTTTTTAGATTAGAGCTAATTGCTAATGAAAGTCTTCATTTCCTCCGTGCATGGCTTCCTTTTACTAGTACAGGTAGTTGCTTTCTCGCGTTATTTAATCCAATTCTATTAGAAAAGACATACCTATATAAATAAGAAGAACAAAATCGAATAGTCCTACTATAGTAGGACTCTCAATCAAACACATTCAACCCTAAGGGAAGGGTATATGCATTATTGGCAAGAGTCAGCTGCATAATTGCATTCTCTATGAATGAAGGAGATGAAGAGGATTAGATTATGGGATGATGTAATCCAATTAGAGATCGGTTACTTATACGACGCTTCCTAAATCTCATTCTTAC
>BSUD01000004.1:136636560-136761346 GCA_033239045.1 Fagopyrum esculentum
CCCCCCCCCCCCCCCCCAAAAAAAAAAAAAATTTTCCCTCTTCGATAACCATCCTAACCAAGCAATGAAGAGCTCAACTTCTTACCTATAACTCTCTGGTACGATTCTACATTTCTAAGATTCAACCCTCTTCTTCTCTTCTTTCTTGTGTTACTAATCGATCACCGTTTGTGTCTTTCAAATTCACATGTTCAAAGGATGGGAGATCGGGAGAAGATTCATTCCATTGAAAACCATCGACTGGGCAAGAAACCGATACATTTTGAATTGTTACACTTATACAATTGAAATGGTAACTTGCAACCCTAGTTTCCGCCTCATCTTCTGTTATTAAGCTGTTCTATGAGTTTATTTAGTTTTTTTTGTCTTCATGATTCCCAAACCCCTTGTTTATGCTCTCTAGTTAATTTAAGAATTTATTATATGTTATATATCTCTATTATGAATATGTGTGGGCATTTCTTTTACCTGAAATTTGGTTGCTTTACAAATTTGTACAAAGTTGTCTTTTATGAAGCTTCCCTTGTTTGCCATTTGACTCATTTTGTAGGTTAATTTATGAATATGTTATTTGTTATATGTCTCTATTATGAATTTGTATAGACTTCTAAATGAAGCAATAGCTTAAAGACACATCCAACACATGATTCGGTTGTGCATCAAATGTGCTGCTTTCATTTGCATATTTATGTCCGCTGTCAAATCTAATAAGACTCTTGTCAACTTCTGTTTTCATACTTATGTTTTTTTATAAATGTTAAATGTTTAATATGTGATGCCTTTTGTTTTTATATCATTACAAAAACATGTTTTTATTTTCATTATAAAATATATTACTATGATAATATGTTAAAACTCAACTTTAATGTTAAGATTTCCTTAATGTCGGTACTTAATTTTAGAATCCTCTTAACAATTATAGTACTCATCTTTACCTCATATTGGTGGGTTTGTATAATGCAAACATGAAGTCAGCAAATTTCCGTACTATATAAAAAGGAGGTATTTGAGAAAATAGAACGGTTGGCCGGTCAAAGAACTGAGAGATACGAGTGGGTGTGAGACTCGGGTACACAAAGGTTACACAAGCTCTTACATGTACTCTCTTGTGCACAATTTTTGCCAATATTTTTTTTCTTTAAGCTGTTGAGCTTGCTTACTGTTTATTTGCTTATTTGTCATCTAGTCGGTTCTACTAATATGTGTATGTGTGAGTTTATGTGAATAATGGTTGTTGACAACAATCTTTGATTTATATGCGGACTCTGTCCAATAGTGAAGATAACTCTTCATGCTCTTACCAAATGCTGGACATGTGTGCTTATGAGGATAATTGTCCATAATCTCGACATTTGATAGCAGCCAATAAACGGCTGAAGGCCGCTCTTGATGCCTTTGAGGAGCGGGCTCGTAAGGCATGGGTGAAGTGTTGAACCTTCGTGCAACCAACAAAGTCTTAGTTGAACGAGTTTTGGAGGTGACAACGGGTTATTGTATTCTTGAGGTTCAGAATGCAACAAATAAGGCAATGGTCAGAAGTTGAAGCTATTGTTGGTAGTTTCGACATGCATTGATGTTGTGTCCCTCTTAGCACACTTTCAGTAACATTTGTAATATGATCATGAGCTTGTAGGTTTTTGTTAAGAAGATGCCCATCCTTTTGTATTTAAGAACAAGATGATAACTTTTTTAAGGGAAGCATAAGTGTCTTTGAGAACTCGATAATAGAATACTTTGTTTCTCAACTCAAATTTTAATCTTGTAGAATTGCCACTTTAACAATGAGAACCTTGCTAATCACGAGGTATAGTCAAGATACAATTCATCGTATCTTCTGCCATAAATTAATCAACAATAAAACACCAAAGTTGTTTACCCTCTATAATAAGTCCTTTCCGATCCATCCTTTCTATCACTTCCATATTGTCATCCAAGGTAAACATCTTCTTCATCCGGAAAATGTTTGAAAAATCAACATTGCCGTCCAACAAGGTTAACATCCTCTCACTAGTTTGCCCTATCATGGCAAGGCCTTCGTTGTATAGGAGAGAACCAATAGAAGGCTTCCTCTTGTGCGTATGTGCATTCAGAAGTTAATAAGTACTTCTTCTAGCGACATTCGACTTTGCTTTTGGAGGCCACACAATAGTTAAAGAGCTTCCTTTTGTTTAGGTCACCTTCTTGTACACTTCATGACGGATATTGTCATTGTGACCATCAAGATTGGGTGGGGGTGTGAGATTTGCAAACCCCTCGTCGTCTTTGTATTTGAACATATCATTATGTTTTTCATCCTTGGCAAGTTCCACGATATCATTTTGCCTGCCAAGCTCTTCCACATCCATACTTGGAACCACACAATGCTTTCTAGTGACAACAAAGTTTGTGAATATTTGATTTCATATGTTACCGATATCAGGAGATATTTCTTTGATACAGAATGTCTTGTACTTGAGATTTTTCTGCAAATAAAAAACACATGTCTCACCTTTAATTAAACTCATTACCTTGACTTTGTACAAACTTAAAATCAAAACACAAGTATCACCTTACTTTCTTTTCCCACGAAAAGTCGTCAACAAGAATCAGACTAGTTTGCCGATCAAATCTTAGGCATGTCGCGCAAAGCCTCAAGTTGGACCAAGTACGCCAAATACCCTTCATATGTCCAAATTTATATATCACACATAGCTAGTCACACGGCTTTTCGATTTTTTCCTATAGTTGTTTTGCAATTTCTGGCAAAGAAAATGGTTGTTTAAAACCATGGTTGTTTGGTAACCGCAACTTATGGCGAGGAAATTCATTGTTGGGCTAGGACTCCATACATAATGTTTTTCTTTCCGTTGACCGTTGGAGAATTTGGGTGCCATCTAAGTTATAGACAACTTTTTAAATCATTGACAACACACACATTTTCACCGGTTACTTACAGTTTAATTAGTCCAATACAAATCTAACAACAACTATTCAATACAAGTCTAACAAAAACTATTTGATGTTGGAAGTCTAATAGACAACCGTTTTGCTATTTCTTCTGTATTTAATTTGAATCTGATGTTGAAACCTAATAACTATCCGATGTTGCTTAAGACAAATATTTACTTCAAAAAGTCAAAAAGGAAGATTTTTAGGCAAATAAAACAGGAAAAAAAACTCTCAAGCAACCCTCTCTCAAACAAACTCCATTAGTTTAATTCACTAAAAACCAAACTATAAACTATTAGAAACTTAAATTTCAACCAAGAGAAGAGTAGAGGAGACAACTTAGGGATGAAAATACTGTATCAAGAGATGACGATATTGGTTGCACGTTTTTGGAGAAAGACATTGAAACCCTAATTTTCAAACACACCGAGAAAAGCATGAAATTGGAGAATAAAAACTAAAGCAACATGAGTGATGTGAAGAGAAGAGGAGACTCCGACAAGAACAAAGGAGAAGACGACTACTATACCCCCCTTGAAGAGTTTGAGAGAAATGATATGCATCCTTGCGGGTTATAGATCTCATGAATCAACCGTTTCTAAGGCTGACGTGCACTAAGATTGTGTGTCAACGTCATATTTTTCTTTTTTTCTTTTTTATGTTTGACGCGTAGTGAGACTACGTGTCAGTGTTTTAATGATTTTGAACTATGATGCACGGACACGGCGAGAAAAGGGGAAGCAACAATCCTTATATATATATATGAAACTGGGATACGACGAGGAAAACAAATAGTATATCATTTTAAATCGATTGGAATGTAGAATAAGAATAAGAATAAGAAGTTTGATGTCTTGCTTCCGACGACCACAATCTCGTAGGTGATCATATGAAAGCTAGGTATTCGGAGAAAAAATGGGAGAGAAAAGAAATATTACGGTAAATCAATTTTTTGGCCAAATTATTTGATATTTCTATGTATTAACTAGGCACATGCTATAAATATGTTTAAGTAAATGTACCCATAGTCAAATTTTTTATCTTCCAACTTTAAGAAGGGTACCAAACCTAATGAAAATAGAAAATGGTGTATTTGACCAAATTCTTTCATTTTTTTTTTTAATTATGTTTTTCTTTTATTAGCTTTAAAAATATGGAAAACTAGACCGGTCCTAGACGTGTATACGCCGTGTCCTAGACATTTATTCGTTGTGTTCTACTTATGAACCGTGTCTTGATTGTGTCGGATCTGCGTCCCGCCGTATCTTCATGTCCGATACAATAGGACACGAGACTCTCCGCCTTCCCGCCTTAGAGACGTGTTCGTGCATCCGTGTATTTAACTAGCCCTCGTGATTTAATGATTTGTTTTTATTATTTAAAAAACTCCGAGAAAATGGACCTGATTATCCGCACCCATTGATTCCATGGAAGTATGGAACACTTTGACGGCAGCAACAACGTCAATGTTTAGGGAGTTAAGAGTAAGAGAATAAGTTAAATTCCAATTTTGGAAGATAAGAATCCGGCGAGACCAGCGTCCTCCACTCTCTCAAAGCAACGGTCTATAAAAACTCAACATCTGCGCTTTCTTGAAGAACCATGGTGGCCATTGCTTCTACTAATAGCCCTCCACTGTTACTATTAGCTCTTGCTTTACCATCGGAGCTTGCCTCCGCTTCCGACCTTGCTCTCTCGCAGATTTTGATTCGAGGTATTCGATATATATTTGCTTCTTTTAGGTCTACGTTTTTGTGGATTCGGTGGCTAATTTTTCCTTGGTTGCAATTTTGTAAGAGGGCCAAGGTAAGGCAATATGGCGGCAGCTGGTTCGGGTTCTGGAGAGCAGCAGCATCAGTTCATAGTGGGCAACGGGACAGGTGGGCATGCAGTTGCTCCATTGATTGATTCAATTCAAGCTGAGCAGATCATTGTTCCTGATGTGAGTATTGGTTTTCTTTTTTTTCTTCTTTTCTTCAGCTGAGTTATTGCCCTGAGTTCTAACTCGTTATTCTGATGCACGTAATATCACAATGCCTCCACGGATGTTTTGACATTCTGATTTGTATACAGACTGACTGATTTGCTGTTTAATTTTCACCTTTGAACTTCTTCCTTTTTGTTTTCAAAATTTGATGCATCCACGCACCCTCTGTGAATAACTGCTCTTTTTCTTCTTGGAGCTGATGAAGCGCCATTCTCAATAACATAGCTCAGAATTTGAAAGATTTCTTTTTTGTATTGTTATCAAAACTTTCACATAGATGGATGCCCTATGCCTCGGTTAAAATGAGATTCTGGCTTTTTAAAAGAATCTGTTATTATAGTTTATGCAAGATCATAAACTTTGTAGTTCTAGGTGCTAGAAATGGTGTAGGCAGTGCTTGTGCACAGAGTGAAATGTGTAAATGTGTTTGTTACTATTCCATTGCATTCACTGTGTAAAGAACAGGTACATATATATATAGCTGTCTAGGTTTTGTCTTCTAGCTAGAATACTCTAGAATGCTTTTATACATTGCCCTAGTGTAGTATGGTGCAGCTGGCTGTTATGCATCAGTATCCCCCCTCGCGCCAAGCATGGTAAGGCAGAGCTTGGAGCGTAGCAGGCCAAAACGAACACTGGGCAATGGTTTGGTAAGAAGATCAGCTAGTTGGTCTTTAGAAGAGACAAATGCAACCTGTAGAGACTTGGCTTGAACCCTTTCACGAACAAAATGGTAATCAAGGGATAGGTGCTTGATCTTGTGATGTTGGACAGGGTTGACAGCAAGATATGTAGCACCTAAGTTGTCACACCACAAAATTGGTGGTCCAGAGAGGGTAATGCCAAGTTCAGCCAAGAGGGACTGGAGCCAGATGGTTTCACACGTAGCATGGACAAGTGCGCGGTATTCAGCTTCAGTTGAGGATCTGGCGACAGTGTCTTGTTTCTTAGAGGACCATGAGATGAGGTTGTTGCCAAGGAAGACGCAGTAAGCACCTGTGGATCGTCTATCCAGTGGATCACCTGCCCAATCAGCATCAGAAAAAGCCGAAAGCTGGGTGAAGGAGTTGGAGGAGATGGAAAACTGGAGATCTCGTGTGGAGTTAAGATAGCGAAGTATCCGTTTGACCATCTGCCAGTGGAACTCCGTTGGATTGTGCATGTGTTGACACACTCTGTTGACAGCAAAGGAAATATCAGGGCGAGTAAATGCTAAGTATTGAAGACTTCCGACAGTGCTGCGATAGAGGTGATGATCCTTGAATGGCTGTGACTGCTCTTGGTCTTTAGGGGAGGGCAAAGCAATAGGAGTTGCTACTGGTTTAGAATTAGCCATGTTGGTCTTCAACAGGAGATCTTTGATGTACTGCTTTTGAGATAGCAGAAACCCAGTAGAAGTGTGTGTGACCTCTATGCCCAGGAAGTAGCGTAGATCGCCCAGATCTTTAACTGGAAACACCTGCGACAGTTGGGAAACAAAATTGGTAGCCAGGGAAGGGTTAGAGGTAATAAGTAGGATATCATCAACGTACACCAATACAAAGACCTTAAGGTTTCCTTGGCAATGATGGAAAAGAGAAGTGTCAGCTTTGGAAGAGGTAAAACCCATGGTGAAGAGGGTGTCACGAAGTTTGGAAAACCATTCCCTGGGGGCTTGTTTCAAGCCATAGAGGGACTTGTGTAAATTGCAAACATAGTGAGGAAATTGATCATGGACAAAACCTGGAGGTTGTTCAATGAAGACCTCTTCTGTCAAGTCCCCGTGTAGAAAGGCATTGTGTATGTCGAGCTGTCGGGTGGTCCACTGGTTCATGGAGGCAAGGGAGAGCAGGAGGCGGATGGTGGAGGGTTTGGCAACAGGACTAAATGTCTCAGCATAATCAATGCCTTCCAATTGGTGATAACCCTTTGCAACAAGGCGGGCTTTGCGACGTTCTATTGACCCATTTGAATGACGCTTGGTTTTGTAAACCCATTTGACACCGAGAACATTGGTGGAGGGTGTAGGTGGAACAAGGGTCCAAGTGTTTGTATTGAGGAGGGCTTGGAACTCAGCAGTCATTGCATCTCGCCAGGGTAAGAATTTGGAGGCTTCACTGTAGGATGAAGGTTCATCAGGAATGGTGGTGGTTGTGGAATGGCAGTGAGGAGGAGGCCATGGAATGGTTCCATCATGCCGAACAAGGGGAATGGATATATTGTTACGGAGGCGGGTGGTCATCGGATGCGGCGCAGGGGGCGTAGGAGGACTGGCGGAAGCAGGGCTATCAGATGGAGAAGGATCGATGGAGTTGGATGGGGTGTTATTTGGGCTGATTGCAGAATGTTGGGCCGGTGAGAGATCCATAACCGGACTGGATACATGTGGTAAAGGGGATAGAGGAATATGGGCTGAAGCGTGTGATGTGGGAGTATGTATTGAGGTTGGTGGATTGGGAGTTGGGTTGTGCAGACATGGCCCACTAAGTGAAAAGGGGAGTTGGGTTGGAGAATCCATGAAAGCAGGTATGAAATTCAAATTGTTGTGCTGGACGTTGGTCCTTTTGCAGCTTCTGATACCATGCTAGAAATGGTGTAGGCAGTGCTTGTGCACAGAGTGAAATGTGTAAATGTGTTTGTTACTATTCCATTGCATTCACTGTGTAAAGAACAGGTACATATATATAGCTGTCTAGGTTTTGTCTTCTAGCTAGAATACTCTAGAATGCTTTTATACATTGCCCTAGTGTAGTATGGTGCAGCTGGCTGTTATGCATCAGTACTAGGACTTCTAGCTTTTACAGAATATTTTGTTTTTACTATGCTGCTTTAAAAATGTAGCCAGATATGTAGCAGTACTGAATATTTATTAATTTATTAGGAGATAGAAAGAACAGTTTTAGCCTAATTTCTCCGAATGATCAAGAAATAAAAAGGCTTGTTCCTTACAGTTTCTTCTTTGTGCAGAAGAAAAGCTGGAAGAATATATTTGCATATATGGGTCCAGGGTTCCTCGTTTCTATTGGTTATATTGATCCTGGGAACTGTATGTCTATGCACTTCTTTTGTTGTTGACCAGATGCTTCATGGGTTTTGTAAGTTTCATCGTTAATATGTGGTATTGGTGACTTGTAGTTGAAACGGATTTGCAAGCCGGAGCACAGTTCAAATATGAGGTTCATGTCTTTACCTGTAAAGTGTCTTTTTCGCTTACAATTTCTTCACTGTGAGAGAATGTAAACTAACACAATTCTTCTCCCTTGGGGATTATCTAGTATATTATTCACTATATATATACGGGTTACAAGAATTACCATTATCACACGAATGGTTCATAAATACATATATTCTATGATTGATATAATATATATCAAAGAGGTTAAGATCTGGGAAGTGATGATAATATCCTCACAGTCTGCTCGTTGCTACAAAGTTACAATTGATGTTGCTGAAAGTTTTATGTCCATTTCTTCTCCATACAACTTATTGAAACTGTTATTTCCTGAAGTTTTCCCTTTCTTTGTGTGTGATTGCTTCATCTTTCAGTTACTTTGGATCATTTTAGTCGCTTCATGTGCTGCACTACTTATTCAGTCTCTAGCCGCAAATCTCGGCGTTGTTACAGGCATATTTTTTGTTGTAATGCCTTCTTTTTCTCCCACATTTGCTATTCACGCTGACCTGATTTTAAATCAATATCCTTATTTGCCAGGAAAGCATTTGGCCGAACATTGTAGAGCTGAATACCCAAAGAGAACAAACTTCATTCTGTGGGTTTTGGCTGAAACTGCCATAGTCGCATGTGACATCCCTGAAGGTTACTTGTCACTTATTTCATGGATATGATAAAAATATCTGTTGTACTTTTTCACTGCTTCATTCACTGATAAGTCATAAAACTTGTTATACTTATTGTTTTTAATGGATAACAAGATAGTAGAATGAATTCCTCGTGACTTTTTTCCGTCTTTTTTTATCCAGTGATTGGAACAGCATTTGCACTAAATATGTTGTTCAGTATCCCAATATGGATTGGAGTTCTGTTGACAGGCCTTAGTACTTTGGTTCTCCTTGCACTACAGCAATATGGGGTATGTCTGTCTATCTGTCCCCCTTTTCTTTTGATATTTTGCAGATGAAAATCAAGCTGAGCTGGTCCAATGATTGACATTGATGCAGGGCTTTCTGTTTTCTATACAAGAATGCACTTGTTTAATTTCTGGATATCAGAAACCTCCACATGAGATTTTTTTGCATCCTATGCATTGCTGTCAACTAGGAACTTTAGCTTCAATCGATCACATTTAGTTAGTTGAAGAGACCATAACAGTGAATACTAGTTCTCAGCTCTTAAGACATTATTACATTTGATAATTAATAGGTGCGCAAGCTTGAGTTCTTAGTAGCAGCCTTGGTATTGACTATTGCTATATGCTTCTGTATTGAGCTTGGTTATGCTAACCCTCATGCTCCAGAAGTCATAAATGGTCTTTTTGTTCCTCAACTCAAAGGAAATGGTGCAACTGGGCTTGCTATATCTTTACTTGGTGCCATGGTTATGCCGTAAGCTCCTAACATCAGTTTCATTTTGTCACGTTTCTAGAGAGTTTCAAGTAGCCTCAGTTTCTTATCTGACTGTCTAATCTCCTCTGCTTAACTTAATTGTGCAGCCACAATCTTTTCCTTCATTCAGCCTTAGTACTTTCCAGGAAAATACCAAGATCTGCTGGTGGCATCAAGGTGATTTTGTTTTGTTTTATACTTTTTGTTTGCCTTCTCGTCTGATCATTAGGGGATAGCTATAATTTGCAACATTGGAGCTATAGATGATAAGTTAATTTTCTGGCAGGAGGCTTGCAGATATTATCTGATAGAAAGTGGAATGGCTCTTGCTATTGCCTTTCTCATTAATGTGTCAGTTATATCTGTTAGTGGTGCAATTTGCAACTCTTCTAGTTTAAATCCTGAAGATCAAAAAAGCTGCAGTGACTTGGACTTAAACAGAGCTTCCTTTTTGCTGAAGGTATGATCTGCTTCTCTACCCACTTATTCTAATACATGCTCCCTGTTTGCCGGCGGTGGTCAACTGTCCATTGTTTGCTTTCCACAGAATGTGCTGGGAAAGTGGAGCTCCAAGCTTTTTGCAATTGCATTGCTAGCATCTGGACAGAGTTCTACAATAACTGGAACTTATGCAGGTCAATATGTCATGCAGGTAAAAGTCTAATAGCTAGCTTGTATCGAGTGTTGACAAGGAATACGATTTAACTAAAGCTGTACTCAAAAGATCACAAATATGTATATAAAGACAAAGTGGATAGGAAGTAGTTAGAAAGACACTGAAAACATAAAAAAAATCGGGTAAAATGGCTAACTTAGGCCTTTTACCATTATTACTCGATTAAGAGTACCCATAGTATAAACTCATTTAGTAAATATAGCCCTATTTAACTCAATTCTTTCATCTGGGGGGGAAATTATATATAGGATAAAATTATAGGGGTCCACGAAACAAAAGCCTATAAAAAAAGCCTATTTAACCCAATTCTTTCAAAAAAATTAGGTTTGTGTTGGAGCAAGAAAATATAACGAAGGGGTGGTCATCATTGTGGATAATTCGACTTAAACAAAAACTTCATTCTCTCCCGGGCCTTTTAGACACTGATTTCATTTCTTCTAATATAATACACAGGGGTTCCTTGACCTGCGATTGGTCCCTTGGATGAGAAACCTTCTAACTCGATGCCTGGCTATTGTCCCTAGTTTAATCGTTGCACTTGTTGGTGGCTCTTCAGGAGCTGGAAAGTTGATTATCATTGCTTCGGTAAAACATTTTGGCACCTTGTTTCAGTTTTATCTAAGACTTCTTTGTCTGTTTCTTAAAAGCATGTAATTTTGTTGATACATGCATAATCTAACCTACAATGTTGTCTTGACAGATGATTTTGTCTTTTGAACTCCCATTTGCTCTTGTTCCCCTCCTCAAATTTACTAGCAGCAAGACAAAGATGGGCATTTATGCCAACTCTTTCTTGGTGAGTTTCCTGTCAGTCATTTGTAACAGTTATTTGATTCTTGAATGACTTCCTCCCAATATTTCTAATCTTGGCTTCTAATGATTGCTCTTTTTGGATCTGTAGGTTTCAGCTATAACTTGGATAATTGGTCTGCTGATAATGATGATAAACATTTTCTTCATTACAAGCAGCTTTGTCAAGCTACTGATACACAACAACTTGAAGACAGTGATGAAGGTATTTTCTGGAATACTTGGATTTTCAGGCATGCTGGTGTATCTGGCTGCAATCGGTTATCTGATCATTCGTAAAAACAAGGAGCACAGCCACCTTTTGTCATTAACAAGAAGCGATAATAGCCGCCAAGTTCACGAAGAACCAGATAGCCTTCCTAGAGACGACATAACGAGCATGCAGTTACCTAGGATGAGGGCCAATGCAGATTTAGATTGAGTTTTCAGGTTAGTATGTACTTGATAGCAAATAAATATCACCCCCATTGATGTGAAGAGTTCAGAAAGAACCCTAGGAAAGAGGAAAATTTCCAAGTAAGAATAATAGATAGATTATCTGGTTACTATGAGAGTATATCATAGATAAGGGCCTAGGAAAATCTACCTTCCATCATTGAATCACATGCAAACATTTGCATTTGGTGTTACTATTAATTGCTTCATTGAGGGTTTCAGATGATTGAAAGCAGCTTATATCATATGAATCAGAAGAGGGCAAATATACATATTTAGGCTTCTTGGTCATCTTCAAGAACATAAATGACATTACACATACAGCTTGCAGAGTGATAAAGGCAGAGTGATCAAGGAATATTAATAACTTGGGACGTTATATGAAGTGGGTCTTGTTGTTGGGGTCCTTGAGGAAGATGAGCTTTCTCTTGGAGGCACTTAACAGTGTCGTAAAGAGATTGGTTTGTTGGAGTAAACTCGAGCCCCAAGTCCTTAAGCTTTTGGTTCGAGAACTTGTATGGTTTCACTCTTTCCTTTACCTCATCCGAGCATCTGCATTCAAACATTCAGTTTTTTAAACGAGCCGAATATGACCCTCAAGGAGAGTCGGGTGGAATTGGGGTCCCATTATATGGAGGGCATTATAGCAAATTCAACTGCAGACAACTCCGCATGCATGTCACTTTTGTCATGTATGCAAATAGGCTTTAGATGAGCTAGCTTAGAGACTTGTATCCTTTATAAATCAAAACAATAAAGAAATCTAATCGAATCTAAGACTATTTTGTCCCATGCATGTGTGTTAGGTAAGGATAGTGACATTGGAGGATCTTTACAATCGTAAATTTACCAAAAAGTTAATTATATTTGGGAGAAGAAAACTTACTTGGTAGGAACGGGATACTCGGGAAAGAATTTAGCCAAAATGTGACAAACATCACCGCGGTGCAGAACGCTCTCGGCGCAAAGGTACCTTCCGGAGGCCGTGGGGGTCTCGTAGACGAGAATATGAGCCAATGCAACGTCCTTTACGTGCACGTAAGCTTGCACCGCGTTTGCGTACTTCTTAGCCGAACCATTCAAATACTTGAGGACGTGCACCACACTCGCGTTGATCGTTGGCTGCAACAAAGGCCCCAACACCAGCACAGGACACACCACAACCAAGTCCATCCCCACCTCTTCCGCCACCTCCCACGCTGCCTGCTCCGCCACCGCCTTCCCGTAGCAGTACCAGTTCTACAACATCGATCTTATAATACTTAGACAAATATAGATTCCAAATACCATATTGAAATTAATGGATTAGAGTTTAACAACTTTAGTGTTCTTGCAAAATTCAAGATCACTCCAGCAAGTTTCATCAACAACAACATCAGCCCCCCGGTTTGGATCCATGTAAACTGCTCCGATCGACGACGTGAACACGACCCGCTTCGCTTTTGCTTCTGCTGCTGCTCTTATCACGTTCTTTGTTCCCTTCACTGCTGGCTCCACCATTTCTTCCTTCATTTTCAATCATGTTGCAGAAATTTAAGATTGGCTATCCAAAATCAAAAATTGAGTTTTAAAACGCTTACAGGATCGTCGGTAACAGGCGAAGCAGTGTGAAAGACACCATCGCAACCACTAATTGCTTCTTTGAGACTTTGATAATCCAAAAGATCAGTTCTGCACAGTTTGAGCCTCTCCCTTGCTCCTTCCAGCTCCCATAAATGCCCATTTTTGGGATCATCTACACCCAACAACAACAACAACAACAATGTCAAACAAACATCTCAACGCAAAATTCACATATAATCGTAACAAATTACCTGGGTTTCTGACAGTTCCTTTGACGAAATACCCATTTTGGAGGAGAAGCTTGACGATCCAGGAAGCAATGAATCCTCCGGCACCGGTGACGCAGACAGTCTCGCCGGCCGGCATGTTGTGGGTGTTTGGTGGGGGGATCTGAAATGGGAAAAGGACTTGTCTTTGGTTGGCTGTGGATGAAGAGCTTAAGAGAGAATGGTAAATGCGTACTTATAAGGTAATTAGTTAGCGTAATTTATGAATTCTTCACCTACCACGGTGACCAAGTTTGGTAGCAATTTCCCAAGGACATAAATAGAATGTCATTTACGACGTATCTCCATCGAATTTGATTCTTACATTCAATCTGTATTGCCTATTGGTTAGGCGATACACAAGTTCTAGGTCTATAGACAAATCAATGTAAAGGCCCACTTAGCTACGTAACGGGGACATGTACTATATAATACATTACTATTATTAATGCACCTATAAAACGTGCACGTACAGACTCATTTGATAAATACATAAAATAAAATAGAATCTAAAAAATTATGACATTACGAGTGTTATTTCTACTAAAATCTAGGGGTGTAAATAGGACGAGTATTCTTCGAAATCCGTGAAAAGGTGAAAATTGATGAGAAAATTGGGGTAGTGAAGCCCTTTTTGTATCAATGATACAATCTAGGTCCCTCCAATTTTCTCCCTAAAAATTAAATTACATTAAATTATAAAGAGGCTATTAATTGTGGGGACTACTCTAGTTAAAAAGATTTTCTCCCTTAATTAATAGGATAAATAACTATTAAAAATTTAAAAGATAAACTAAATTAAAAAGATAAATATTAATTGTGGGGTTCACTCACATTAAAAAAAATTCTCTTAATTAATATGTTTTTTTTTAATTAAATAAGAAAAATGAGAGTGGTCCACACAAATTCTGTACATAATTTTATGTACATAATTTCGCACGCAGATTATGTACATAATTTCGCACGCAAATTATGTACATAAAATTATGTAATTAATTTTAATGCCAACAAATAAGCGACTCTTCGAAAAAAAAAAGCAATATTAATTTAGGGAGAGATTTTTTTTAATGTTAAAACTAATTCCTTAATTGTAATGGACCACTCTCATTTTTTCTTTTTTATTTTAAAAAATTAAGGAAGAGAATCTTTTTAATTTTGAATAATTGTAGGGGACCACTCTCATTTTCTTTTTTAATTTTGAAAGTATCTTAAATTTTTTTAGATTTTATCTTTTTCTCAAAATTACAAGGGGCTAGTTAATACATATTGAAACATAAAAGCCTACTTAATCTACATTTATACAATAAAAAGTCTACTTACCCCTTTTACTCAAAATTGATTCTCCACTCGAAAATGAGGACGGGATAACAATAGGAATATTTGTTCCGTTTTCCGATCCAAATCCGCCGGAAATCCCTATACATAAATAATAATAAAAATTGTATTTATATTACACGTTCATTATAGTGTGAAGTTAAATAAAGTAAGTAATTCAGAAATTACGTTTAAGTTCAAAATTTGACGATGATTACTAAAATTTTTAAGACAATATTTTAAGGGTAAAATGGCTAACTAGGCCTTTTTCTTTTGATGACCACCAATTTTAAAGTTTTCTCTTGGTGCCCTCAAGCTTTAACAAATTTTATCTCCATACCCATTATAAACATTTTGTTAATATAACTAAAATTCCATTCAAAAGGTTTATAAAAAAAGAAATTCAAAAGATTTTAAATATTTATGAAATAGGAAAAAAAAAACGCAAATTTAGGATGATAAAAGATTATTAAACTATATACACTTTTGTGATCATGAACTAAAGATTAGTAAACTACATACACTTTTGTACATTAGGATAACACCCTCGTGAAATTTGTGAATATGTCGTAAACGTCAAATCACAATGATCAAATGTATTGCACACTACATTGTTGTATTTTTTCTATGTGTCTTAGGGTCCGTTTGAGAGCCTTTTTTACCGGCTGATGGAGATGAAGGTAGCTGAAGGAGATGAAAAATTAGGATTTGTGGTGTTTGGAAGTGAAGATGAAGGAAGTTGATCGTAGCTGATTTTTTTATAAAAAATTTGTAAGCTCCCAAGAGGTAGATTATGGTAAATGGTGGGAGATGAAGAAAAATATTTCCCAAAGTTAACCTTCTATTATAATATATACTAACCTTATATATATAGGAATATAATATATATGGTATCTAATTTAAATAATTTCGGACATAAGACTTATGAGCAATTATAGTTTGAAAGAATTTGGCCTACTAAGGCTCTTTTTGGTTTTTGTTTAAGAATCTATACCCCATATTTTTCTACTGTTAATAAAGAGGTTTTAATAAGTAACTTTCATTCACTCACTTCCTCCCGCTTCATTCAATTTCCGAACAAAAACTAACAGAAAGAGCCTCTCGACTACTCAACTTCAACTCAGACTTCTCCCTCAATCTCTCTCGTAATGAAAGGAGAAGAATATTGTGAGATCGATTTCTGTTTCAACGTAACGGAAAAGAGAGAGAAAAGGAAATGACCTAATTTTATGGTAATTATTTGCCTTTTTCACGGTAAATGTAATTTGGGGTATATTTTGTTAATGGAAAACATATAAAAACCTGGTTAGTACTATGGTTTCTCAAAAGGCCTATTAACCTAATTTTATAAAACTGTAAATTAATTTACCACATTTTATATAATTATAAAATAATTTATTCAAAAAATGTTAAATTAAATTAATTAATTATCACCTTACATATATCTTGTAACACAAAGGAAAGTGTGTGGTTAAATAAATGAATGTCTTAATTTTGTCAAATTCAATTGAAATTATTCATAGATGAAATTATGTCCATTTTTGTAATTTTACGTTTATATCAGCTTCAATAAGCTTGTACTTCCCAAAGGCTCAACAAGCTTATCTAAAAAATAGCTAGTTCAATCAGCTACTCACTCAGCTTCATCTTCACTTTCACCTATAATAAGATTCAACTTCAGCTTAAGCTACAATGAGCTTGGCGCTCCCAAACGAACCTTTAGTCTCACATATACATGTTTTGGTGTGCAATCTAAATACTAAAATTTATAGTTGAAAAAAAGTTATCTTATGATCGTGATTTAAAAGTTACTAAGATATAATCATTTTAGTTTATACTAGCTTGTACTACGAATCTCGATCCTGCTTGAATGAGTGATACTATATATATATATATATATATATATATATATATATATATATATATATATATATATATATATATATATATACACACACATATACAGGGTGCGGTTACCATGAGAACAATCTTATTATGTATCATAAGAATAATCTTAGACCGTTGGATGGTGAGTATTAAGGGTCGAGATTTAGGGTAGATATCATAACTAATAATAACTACGAATAGTCCATTCAACCAACAATAACTACGAATACTCCATTCAACCAACAATAACTACGAATAATACATTAAAACGATATGACACATTCGTAACAAAACTAATAATAAATACGAATAATATATTAAACAATAAGACATGTTCTCATAGGATCTATACTCTATATATATACATAGAGAGGGAGTATAGATCATATGAGAACAAGCCTTATCGTGTAATCATGAGAACAAATCTTATTGTGTAATATATTATTCGTAGTTATTATTAGTTTTGTTACGAAGGTGCAATATCGTCTAAGGTATTATTCGTAGTTATTGTTGGTTGAATGAATTATTTGTAGGTATTGTTGGTTGAATGGTTATTCGTACTTATTATTATTGATAATTATTCGTACTTATTATTGCGTTGGATTGTCACTTGTTAACAAGCATTTGCAATAATTTAAACAAGCAGAATTGAACGACATATTTAAATGGTGGTCCTGGCTTGGGGTAAACACAGTAACAGATAAAATTTAAAAAAAATTAATACTTAACCTTGCTGTAACAAGATGATCCCACATCGGACAAACAGGTGTGTCCTTTGTTAGTTATGATCTCGGTTTCATTGCGACTTCAAGAAACTTATTGATTTCACTCCTAAATTCATCTGTCCAAACCTTCCCAATTGAAAGCATTTTAATTCATACAAACTTGAATTGTTGTTAAAACGTGGGGATGGACGTGGATCCAACTCCGGTGAGTCCGGTCGTCGCGCTGCCATCAACTTTACGAAATCGAGTTGATAGATGGGCCAAGAGATGGACCATGGCGACCTCATTAAGACCTAGTTTTTCATCCTCAGTAGCCTGCTCACAAGGTCACGATCTCTCTCTCTCAACACAATTCGATACACTTATTTCCACGTCGCAATTATGATTGATTTGAATTTTGCTTTCATTAACGAAATTGCTCGAGCATTGTCAAAATTTGGATATATGTTTAGAAGCCTTCTTGGTCTGCATGTGTTAATATATTTGTGGATTAGTTTTGTGGTGACATTGATTTTACAAAATATGTGATTGTAAGGGCAATGGAGTATGAACAATGAGTAATATACAAATTAATCATATTTCTGCAGGAAATCAAGTTATCTTTGAGATGTGATTTTGTTCACGTATTTAGGTCATCATCTTCATTCACCATTGAGCTGTTGCATTTCATTTTATTTTTTCTGAAAATGGAAAGCGGTTAGCACAAATTATCTTCTATAAGTAGTCCATTTTAAAAGCATCTTTGCGAATGAAAATACGGAGTTCGGGATCGTCAAAAAAGGTTGAGTTGGGGGTTGAAATTTTCAAATGGGTCAATCGGTTAGCAACACAGTTGATTTTTCTTAACACATGTCTGACCTGCACTTCCTCAAAGAAGCAAAGATGTCGGGAGTCGGATAGAATCATCTCGACCTCCTAGAGACAACTTCAAAGTCCTTGAAGTGTCTTGATTTCACGTAAGTTATCGCCCTCAATTTCGATCTTTTTTTATATTAAGCCTTATAGTTTCATTGATACCTACTTTCAGCGCAAAGACTTCTGCTTTAATGACCGAGTTGAAATTATTTTTCCTAACGTCCAAGCTTATTACTTTGCCATTGTGGCTTCAAGTTGGATATAAATTAAATGACATTTTTTTTTTAAAACGGAAAGTGGTTCGACTCATTAGACGGTGCGCCGTCTAGTGAATCAAAAACCGAAAAAGATCAACAAATGGACTAACCGTCATTAAGGGTCACACAACAACTGACATTTTCTTATTAATCTCAATAAACTTGGATTACGAGTATGAGTTTTGTAATGGATTATGGGATTTGGATTTGAATTTACGAATGGTGGATTATGATTAAGAGTTTTCGGGTCAATAGTACTTTTGATGAGATATTTGAAACGTTGATTATGAAGAATTTGAATTAAGAGTATTTTGGACTTGATCATGATTTGATGATTTTAAACGCATGATTAATTATTTTATATAACACATTTCACATATTAAGTCAAAACTAAAATCTATAAATTAAATAAAAAATTAATCCATAAAAAAAAAGACTATTTTTGCTACTCCCGGAACTTGAACCTTACACTCCAATTACCTCCTTTCTTTCTTCTAACAGATGAACTAGCGGAGATGTATGTATTTTATCCACCTAAGAGGAAATAATATCGACGGAAGGAGGGGCACAATCCCCTTCCTTACCCTCTTATATCCTCCCCTGTCTTTAGACATCATGATATTACATCTAGCTTGCTTGCACGCACGTTGATTAACTATTTTCCTTATTTGCTTCAAGCGTCCAATCGTAAATTATGGTTTTCATACGACATACTCTTAAAAGATTGATCTCTTTCTTGCCCGCTCTTTTGTTTTTGTTGTAATCATTTTTAAAACATGTGTCGGAGAGATTCTTCAAGCATGTTTCTTGTGGGCGCCGCCAAAACCAACGCTGAAAAAGAGCGTGTTAACTTTATGGTCTCAAGTACTACAAATTAGTATATTTATATGCATAAAATGATGTACTAATAATTGAGATATTAATGGGAAAAAATGAGCGTGTCGCAATTTGCCGGTTCGAGCCGGAGTTCACGGGATGGCCTCTGTCTTTGCCCACTTTCTCGATGATACCGGTGCTGCTTGATAAGGTATTGATGTGAAGCTTTATCTTTTAATGGTTTCATATCCTTTAAAAGATAGGTGGGTTATGCAAGATACTCTTTATGGTAAACTACCTTGTGATTTTGACATATATGGGTCGTGTCTAAGAGAATCTTCAAAAGGTTGAAATTATCCAAGTTCACTCATGATTCAATCCGGAATGTTCAATCCCAAATGACCTAAAATGAACACAACAAATTGAACATCATTTTGTGAAGAAGATGAAATTGCGCACTAGTAATTGTCCAGGTTTACATCAAAGTCCGGGTGGTTTAATATATCATTTTCACCATCTAGTCGAGTAAATCCGATGACTATTCACTACGGGTGATTCAAGGTTGAAAAACGCTACCAACCCACATGTAGTGATTCTTCGATTGCACTCTCTAAATTCCATTCCGTTTTTTTTTAAAAACAAAATACATGGTTTATAATTCATTTCTATTCATTTGGAGGATTGTTAGAATCATTTTTAGAACATGTACATAAGAGATTTTCCGGGCACATTTCTAGCGGGCTCCGACCAAAACATCGTAGCAAAACGGGAGTGTTAACTTCGTGGTTTCGAGTGCTACAATTTAGTACACTCATATGTATAAAATGTTGTCCTAATAAATGAGAAATTAGTGTCCAAAGATGAGTGTATTAAATATACATTATGCCATTAATTGTGGAGGATTTTGTCCCACATCGAAAGTGAAAGATTGATAGAACACGATATACAGGCCAGACTCGGAATCGGTGCAACTCATTCTTATGAACAAGTCCTTGGATTGTTTGGAGCTTCATTATGAAAATGCTAGATAGAGGCCTCAAACATAAGATCAAACAGGCCTAACAACACATGTTTGATCTCAGGTCCAAGACCTCTATCTAGCATTTTTTCCTCGTACACTATATATTCTTCTAACTTGAGTGCCTATGCATTTTTTAATGTCGTTGGAATGGACCTCCAAAATCATTGGTCCGGCCCCGACACCCTAGTTTTTGCTAAACCACACGAGTGAGCGCCAAGGCATGGCGCATTGTTGTTCGCCGGTTCGGGGATGACTTTCAGGCCGAGGGCCTTATCGACTCGGTGTTGGGTTAACCACCTTTCATCTTGTTCTTTCAATAACCCAATTCCATAATCCTAGAAGCATGTTTGACTGAATTTCAGATACAAGCCCAATATCTAGTCCAAACGACACAGGCCTTGTCCGCGTATCTGATTCACTCCCACGCCTGATCCAATCCAAGAGAGATTTGATCTTATCTCTAAAAGAATATGCTTACCTTTCATGTGGGAATGGGTGGACGAGAGTGATTCTCTCCGGTAGATAACTCCCTTCAGGCTCCTATAAAAAGAGGGTTGTCACGCTCATTCTAAACACACCAACAACAATCATCTCCTCTTTTCTCTATCTCTCTCTCCTCCTTATCCGCGATCTGAGTGTGAGAGTACTTCACTGATGGTTCTCGTAGGCTTGCAGAGATGGTTTCATAGTCTAAAGCACAACAACAGTTGTATCTTGGGATTCTAATCGATCAAAACCCTTCGTAATAGAGGTGATTTAAGAATTGATGAAATAACGTCTTGCCTCGGCTACTCTAATACGTCTGGATTTGTACGATTGGGTTTGTTCTAAACTTCCCCTTTCGATCTTCAATATTAAGGTTCTAGAGTCTTCAAGGCAAGGTCATCCTGACACTGGTAACTTGATGCTCAATCCAAAACTAGTGGTCACCCTCATCCATTTTTTTATTCCAATTTCATGGTTATCGTATTACTACACTTCCATATTCACCGCCCTTTCCTTTGTTTTTCCCTCTCAATCTCGACTATCCAGGTTGTCTCTTTCGAAGACATGTAGCACTCCCGCCAAAATTATCTCCATTGATCTTCACTATTTTTTTTAAACGGAAAGCGGTTCGAACCATTAGACGGTGCGCCGTTTAGTGGATCGAAAGGCCGAAGAAGATCGGCAGACGGACTAACCGTCGTGAAGGGTCACACAACAAATGAGAAAAGAAATACACAAAAATACATCAAAAGAAACCCGAGAGCAAAAAAGTCTTTAAGGGAAAGCAATACGATCCAACCAACAGGAAACAACGAGCATAAACGATTATCTTTAAAGGAAGTACACATGTATGACGGTTATCTTCAAAGGAAGTACACAGGTATGAACCCTGGGGAACAATTGTGGACACCTCAAATTTGGACTGCAACAGAGCCATCAGGAGTCGATCACAAATCTACGCCTCCTTCTCGACAAACCGCTCGAACCACCACCAAAAGACAACACCAAACCTCGGAAGACGAAACTGTTGAAAACGGGTATTATCATAAAGGTGTATATCTTGATGGTATAAAGATTAACGATTGTAAGGAGGAAGTTAATTTTTTTTTAAATGTTATGATTTTGTTCGAGTTTGTTTTTGAAAATTTTATTTCCTTGGACAAAAAAAATTGAGCCTTAACTCATTTGAAACTTGATTTTTATTTCTACTTTTCATTTTTGGTGTTTTTGGGTGCCGTAAAGCCGATATCGGTGTCGTTAGGTCGCGGGATTGGTGCCCTTAGTTCGAGAATAACCTCTTCATTCACCGGAGAACATTTCACAAGGGAAATCAGTGTCAAAATTGTAGGCTTGTTAAGAAGTGAGACTGAATATTTTTATAGACAAGTAAAATCCATTTTTGTTATTTCAAATCTTCTCGTTAACGAAGGAGAATTGGTTATTTTAACGGATTTTTTTTAAATTCGGTTTAAATAACAATCGAAAGTGTTTTTACAAATATGGTGGCATGCGGAATTTCTCCAACGAGGTTGGTAGCACCAACATTATAAAGGTTTTTCTTTCCCTTCAAGTGTTCAAACTCCATGTGTAAACGGTCCTCTATTTGAAATGCTCTCTATTCGATTTTCTATATCTTTCACCACTCTTAGAGTTGCTCACTTCATTGCATGTGTCGATTCCCATAGTCTTCTTCCATCGACCTTCTGGAGGCAATTCCGTTCATATTGGAGAGAAGCCATTACTGACAATTCAAAGCTGGCCCGATGCAGCATCGATGAAGTCAAGCCAACAGTAACAAAGAAACCTAACACATTAACACCACATCAATTATAAGTAAACGTATATAGCTGCAAATTTAGAGTCAAATTTGTCCACTAAATGATTGCCCATTTTTCCATTTCTTGTCCCAAAGCTTTAAAAGCCACCAAAGATGTTTTCGCTTCCCAAAATATTGATCTAATCTCTCTAACTATTCATGTTCAATATTCGACCTATACATACCATTCTCTATAATAATTTATACACACAACTAAAATATGAATGATCTTAGATCCAATTGTTACACGTTAAGTTTTTTATTACAATTATCATCTACCATCTAGTCTACCCACGTAAAAATCTTCATCGTAATTTACATAGATCTTTTGGCGGCTGAATTAAGGATAACAAAACTCGAAGACATAGTCAAAAAGTAACGTTAATGAATAATAAGTAAAAAAAATGTGTCGATGATCCTCTTGAATCTTCATGGCCAACGTGTTAGTTGGGTAATTGACAAAATCTTTAAAATAGTGATTCCTCTACAAAAAATAGGTTAATACTTGACCTACATAAGAAGTTGACACTTCTGAATTCAAACACATTAATCATGCCAATCACATCACTATTTTGTCCCACCAAATTTCAAATTATTAGGTTAAGCACAAATCATCTGAATTTTAGTACGAACAAGTGAACTATTTACCAATATTCATACCTAAGCAACTTGGTAACCTTCTGAAAAAACTCAGAATACATTTTTAAACAAATCAACCAGATCTAAAGCGTAAAACGAACAAGAATACAAAAGGACGTATTTCGAGAAATCCTACTATGTGGGATCACATGAGGGAGAACCAACCCAATCCACTAAGCAGTATTACAATATGAACAAAGCTTCGAAGAAGTTAAAGTCACAAGAACATTAAAAGATCTCCACAAGTCTAAAGCACAAAGAAACGAAGAAGACAAAACATACAGAATGAACTCTCGTCTGTAAAATCCCCGGGTTAACAATCAAGCTTCCAATGAAGTGGAGTTAGACAAAGAAGAGAACACTAGAGAAAGATATAAGGCGAAGCACTCAACTCATAACTCTCGAACTCTCTTTTCTCTCTATTGGAATCGCATCGGTGATGCTACATTGAGAGAAGAAGGGAAGTTCTTCTAGATTGTATCTAGGACTCAAACGAAGCAGATAATAGATAGTTAAATCCTAGGGTCGGAAACCCTAGGTGGAGACGTAGGCTGTTAGAGCTGAACTTCGTAAACATATCGTGTGTTGATATTTTCATTTTCGCACTTTATATCGTTTATATTGTAACTAACAACTTTTTGCGGGTTTCTAAGTCAAGACCTTGAGATTCACTTGAAGGCCTTGAGAAACAGTTTTATCACATATTAAGATCGACTTCAAGGACTTGAGATTCATTTCAAAGTTTATCTGATATTGTGAAAAGTTCTCATACTCTATTCAACCCCTTTTTAGGATCTTTATCCTTATCGATTCCCTACTTGGTTCTTCAATAGTGATGTAGGGGAGCTCCGCCCGACTTACATTTTATTTGTGAAAAGTATTAATAACGCAAATTATGTTATTTTGTAATAAGTTAAGAATATTAAATAAAAAAGTATGAAGTAACATATTTTTAATTATTATAAGTGGTTACAAAAGTTGTTACAATTAATAAAAATAATTATACTTTCCATGTATCACACAAACTTGAAAACACTTTTAATTTAAAAATGTCAAAATTCAACAAACAACAACAGCCCTAAAAACTATAAAATAATATATATCCCATGCGTACTACTACTTTATATAATACAGACAAATATATAAATTCTACCTTTTATTTGACAAGATTAGGAACAAATTTCCTTACCTTCACATAAGCATGCAAATCTTATTTTTGTTTTTTTCTCCCTTCTAATAGTCTCCTTTTAGAGAGGAGCAATTTTCTCAATGAGATTCTTCTAATTTTTTTAAACCGCCAATTTTAACAACTAAACCTTTTTGAAAAAATATAACAGTAATTAGACTTTTTAATGTTTCAATTAAGTAAATATACCCCAATCTTTTGTATTTATTTCTCAAACTCTACACACTCTTATCTCAAGGTGTACATTTACTAAACACAAAACTAAAAAAAGCTAATAAATCAAATTATTTTCTATTAAAACACGACCAACTTCTAATTTGATGATTTTTTTAAGTCGACCTCCATACTTAGACTGATATTCGGATGGTTTTCAATATGACACTTTTTTAATTTGGAAAATTTTAGAGGATGATCCTATAATTTTACTTTACTATTATGTCTAAATAAAGTTTACTTTTTTTAATCGTACCCTCAACCTTTATAACTTTTTGGAGAATACGCCTCTCTATCCTCGACAACTTAACTTTTTGTGGGAAAAAGGTCTATATAATATATTCGACGTTTAACTTTTTTTTTTTACTTCAAATATTAATAAATAATAAGTTATGAATGTTAGAAGAACACAAGGGAAAAAAAATTGTAAATTTAAGGAGATTATCTATAAACAAAATTCTTTAACATAATTCGAAAGTTAAAAGTACATAAGCATTATCTAAAAATTTTCTCCTACCGAGTTTAATAAGAAATTATTTTCTACAATTAGGAAGATGTATTCATTTTCGAGTCTTATCCTCATGCACAAAAGAAGGCACGTTCATTTCCTCTATCTTTACGAATGATCTCTCTCTTCCATTCAAAATACATAACATCCTTGTATTCTTTCTTTCCTACAAAAAAGTAGTTAGAGTTACAATGACTGCAAAGTTGTCCATTGGTCAAAGAGATCTCTTTATCATGATCATCCTCCTCATCTTCCATTATTTTGATAGCATCACCAATTTTAAGTATATTCCCTTCAAAAACTTCTCCAATTTTTGGACTTTAAAAAAAAATGTAGGTTGAAAAATCTTCACTTCTAAAAGGGAGATTCGGCCTAATATATTTTTTTATTGTATTTTTTGTAACTTTTTTTTTCCTATGTTTGTGACCTTTTACGAAGGTATTAGTCTGTCTGCCGATCTTTTTCGATCTTTCGACCCTTTACGAATCGCTTTCCAGTTTTAAAAAAAAAAAAAAGAGGGGAGATTTTGGACCTAATATATAAGGTCGGTAGGCTACTCCTATCGCCAATTGATAATTTGATGGAACTTCATTGAACTTATGTGTTGGGCTAGCACCTTGTGCTCGTAAATTTAATCGGATGTTGGGAAATCTTGAATTTGTCTCTTCACTATTTAACACCCGAGTCTTGATGTCTAGTCAATAAGTTTGGGATCCCAAGATGACACGCATATAGGGTTATTATATGAGTAGAACATTGACATGCATGCTCAAGCCCGACTCTTCGTATAAACGCGCGAGCCTAAAAGTGAACGAGCTTGAACCGAGTTTTTTTCCAAACCGAATCATATCGTTATGTATAACAACCCTATCCACATATGTATCGAGGGAGCATAGTCGCCCCGACGTGTACTTCTTTTACTCTATTTAGACCCTTGTTGTATGTTTGGCCCTAGCTAGTATACTAGGATTATGTCACACTTAAGATGGACCGACATTAAGCGAAATGGATTTTAAATCAAGCATTTATACTATAAATTCTGTATAAAGTTTAGAAAACAAGGGTATAGTAGTTTAAACTTGCACATCAGACCATTAAACATGCACCTATATAAAAGAAACTGAATTATTCAATTTTAACATGACTATTATGAGGCGATCAAGTCGTGAATTTTTTTTTTGGTGGTTTTGTTTTTTACTTTAGGATTGGACTAAATGTATTGTTTATCCCGTTGGACGATGTTAAAAATTTAATACTACGTGATGTAAGGGTTTTGGCTATCACCGGTGATTAACATTTAGATTGTTTTATATATGAATAAAAAGTGAGGTTAGATGAGCGAAGTGTATCAGATCTCCTTCCCATAAAAAAAAATAATTAACCTCCGAAATTCTTTATAATTTAGTACTCCTTGTTCTTAATAATTGGTATTAGAGAATAAATAACACATATTAAGAAAAATATAAACAAAAATTGTATTGTTTATTGATGCACAAATTTCAAATTTTTATAAAAATAATGGTTGAATGTGAAGAGTTATGTGAGATTAGAGAAATTAATGTTTTGAAAATACATATAATAAATGAAAAGTAGATAAAAAAAACCTTTGTAGAAAGGTCTGGTTTGGAGCGGGGAGTACCCTATCCATCTCCATCCTCGTTTAGTTAATATTCTCATCCTTGTTCGGTACTGAAAATTTTCCATGTTCTCGTCGGATGTTCGTGCCCATTAGAGAATCCCCGTTTTGTAACACCCCAAGTTTTGGGAACTCGAAGCGTTACGGGCTAGAACTTCACAATGGGTCCCGACCCTCAAAGTAGCAACGACACAATGGATTTTACAACAAGGCACAACCGAATGAAAACCAAAACTCAATATAAAACTAAAGGTTTAAACAAAAGGAAGCGTAAAAGACTCACAGTCGAGTTCAAAACAAAAAGAAAAACAACAACAGAAACATAAACCTGATCCCGTCCTATAATGTACGGGAACCCCGGCTGTCCACACCATCCAGATCACTCAGCAGCATCCTGAACCTGTGGAACATCTACAACATCGATATAAACCGTTAGCTAACACAACAGCCGGTCATCATCTTTCATTTGGTTATCCAATTACTAATTCAACTTATGGTTGTTACACGAGTATCGCTACGATCTCTCTCGTCCCCTTTCACCAACATGAATAGAATGTATGCGTCTTTCTGTCACCTGCTGGACTGGTCGCGAGAGCACCTCCCAGTTTCCTCATTCTGAACTGGACAGGCGGTAACCGCCTGGTTATAATACACTTGGGTCAATTTGTAACACCCCAAGTTCTAGGAACTCGAAGCGCTACGGGCTAGGACCGCACAATGGGTCCCGACCCTCAGAGTAGCAACAGCAAACGGATCTTACAACAAGGCACAAACGAATGAAAACCAAAACTCAATATAAAACTAAAGGTTTAAACAAAAGAAAACGTAAAAGACTCACAGCCGAGTTCAAAACAAAAGGGAAGCAACAAAAGAAACATAAACCCGATCCCATCCTATAATGTACGGGAACCCCGGCTGACCACACCATCCAGATCACTCAACAACATCCTGAACCTGCGGAACAACTACAACGACGGTATAAACCGTTAGCTAACATCCTAGGTATAAGCAAGAGTGTAAAGGCACAAACACACATAAGGTAAGATAAACATATAGCATGCTTGCACTCAACCGTTGATTATCTTTCATTAAGGTTATCCAGTACTAATTCAACTTCTTTTGTCACATGAGAATCTCCCGAAACTCGCCTCCGCTTCCGTCTACCAATAGGAATAGATCAGTACTATCCGTTACCTACGGGTCTGGGTTGTAAGAGCACATTCTAGTTTCCCGGAGAACTAGACAAGTGGTCACCGCCCGGTTATAATACACTTGGGCCAGTTAAGGTTATCAAAGGGTGAATCCTATTTCCAATTATTCATTATAAACATGATAGCAACACAACTAAGCCAATACAATCCAACTAATACACGGAATGAAGCTAAGTAAGTCCAAGGGACTTACCTCACACGAAGGTAACACAAGAGATCAACGAACAACTAAGAAAACACTCAAGGAAGCTCAGTTTCCCTCAGGAAAGGAGCAAGGAAAGCCTGTACGAACAAGCAACACGGATCAGGAACGAAACGGTTGCTAGAAGTCTATGACTTCTAGTCTCAAAGATCTCTAAGAGATCAACACATGCTAAGGGCTCAACCTTAGTCTTACAACAACTCAGGGGAACAAGGAACAACCATAAGGAACCAAGGAAGGAACGAGGAAAGGAAGGAAGGAAGCAACTCACCAAAGACGGGAACTAATGCAGAGAAACCGCAGGGGCGGTTAGACAGATGCACAGGGGCGGCTGAACAAAGGCGCAGGGGCGGCGGCGTGACATAAAGTGCTGCCGGCTTTCTTCTTTGACAGAACTCACAGCAGAGGCAACCAAAGCTCGAACCTTTGGTTCCAACACGTCGAGGCTCCACTCCAGAGAGCTTGAGAACAACGAAGGGTCAACAACGGAACACTCCACAAGAATCAAAGCTCATGGTTGATCCGTGGAGAAGAAGGAAAGAGAAGAACGAAAGGAAGAAACCAAAACAGAAGGGAAGGCATGCAGCGCTAAAGGAACGTGAGGAGGAATCAGAAAAGATGTACTTACACGTTCAGCGGGATTGCAGGAAGCAAGGACGGCTGCAACTCTCTAGGGTTGAAGAAGATAATAGAAAGGAACGGGAAAAGGGGGAGAAAGAAGAGAATATATAGGGAGGGCTGGAACGCTAGACGGGAAGGGCGTCTAGGGTTAGAAAGAAAACAAGGAAACCGGCCCATACGATAGAATATCGAATATTCTATCTATGGAAGGAAGATAAAACGACGAAAACAGATCGGCGCGATCTATCGCACGATCCGCAGGGGCGGATCTCACAGCCGCAGGGGCGGCTAACCGCGGGGGGCGGCCCTCTTCACCGCAGGGGCGGTGAAGGCAAAGCTTAGGATCTTACATCAGATCCTCCTAAAAAGAAGTTTCTTCCCGAAACTTGCAAAAGCTCACAAGCACAACACAAACAGAACTGAACTCATATATTCCCACTCGGGGCACGTAACTCAAACGTCACACAAAAGCGTAAGCAACACAACAAGAGAAAACCAAACAACTGACTATGCTAAAGGTGCATCCAACCCAGCGTAAAACTTCGGATAGTTCCTCTAGATACTATCCTCTGTCTCCCAAGTCGCCTCATCGGCTCCTCGCATCGACCACTGTATATTCATCATCGGTATGTCCTTCGAACGCAAGCGCCTCGTACTATACTCTAAGACAGCCACCGGGTGCTCTACAAACGTGTGGTCTGGCTCGATCACTAGATCCTCATGACTGACGATGTGTCTCGGGTCAGGAATGTACTTCCGTAGGTGAGACACATGGAAAACTGGGTGAACACCCTCGAGTCTCGGTGGCAACGCAAGTCTGTATGCTGCCTCTCCAACTCGCTCAAAAATCTCGAACGGTCCAACATATCTGGGACATAGATTCCCCTTGACACCAAAACGTTTGTCGCCTCGTGTCGGGGATAATCTCAACCAAACCTGAGCTCCAACTCTGAACTCCAGAGTTGTGCGCCTCTTATTTGCATAGGATTTCTGGCGACTCTGCGCTGCTAACATCTGCTCTCGGATCACTGCTACACAAGCCATGTCATCCTGTATCTTCTCAAGTGCTACCCCGCTAGCACTACTAGGCTCATCCCAACATAGCGGTGTATGGCATCTCTGTCCGTATAAAGCCTCATAAGGAGCCATCCTGATCGATGCGTGCCAACTGATGTTGTACGAAAACTCCACTAAGGGAAGGTGATCTGGCCACACATGTCCCCAGTCTAACACGGAGGCTCGTAACATGTCCTCCAAAGTCTGGATGGTCCGCTCAGACTGACCATCAGTCTGAGGATGATAAGCTGTCGTGAACTGTAGACTCGTACATAAGGCGGCATGAACTTGCTGCCAGAACCTCGAAGTGAACTGTCCGTCTCTGTCGGAGACTATGGTGACTATGGTCCTAGGTACTTCATGAAGTCTCACTATCTGTCTCGTGAACTCCTCTGCTAATCGACTCAACGGCCACGTTTCCTTGATCGGAATGAAACGTGCAGTCTTTGTCAGTCGATCTACGATGACCCAGATCGCATTAAAACCACGACTCGTCTCAAACCAGTCACAAAATCCATAGAGATATCCTCCCACTTCCACTGAGGATCAGGGAGTGGGTGTAGCTCGCCTCCGGTTCTATGAAGCTCGATCTTGACCCGTTGGCAGGTCGCACACTGAGCTACATATCTCGCCACATCAGGCTTCAGACCTCCCCACCAGAAATAGCGTTTGATATCCTGATACATCTTACTTGCACCAGGTTGTACAGAGTAAGGTGAAGAGTGAGCCTCCTGAAGGATCCTCTGTCTCAACTCTCGATCTGACGGTACACAAACACGCTTCTAGCGTCTCAAAACTCCGTCAGCACCAACTGTAAACTGTGGTGCCTCTCCTCGAGACATCCGGTCTGAATCTGTGTCAAAGCTGGGCAACTTTCCTGCTTTTGTCAGATTTCGGCCAACAGATTAGGTACTATCTCCAAGGTGAACAACTGACTATCGGAATCTGGGAAGTAGATATCCATCTCTAGCCATGCAAGGTCTCGCTGTAATTGTGGCTGAGCTGTCAGCCTAGCGATCACCATCTCCCGGGAAGTCTTCCTACTGAGAGCATCTGCTACCACATTAGCCTTTTCCGGGTGGTATAAGATCTCAAGATCAAAGTCCTTGATCAACTCTAACCATCTGCGCTGACGGTTATTGTAACACCCCGAATCCTAGGGATATCGGGATGCTACGGGCGAGACCTCACAATGAATCCCGACCCTTAGCTTGACAACAATTTCACCGGACCTTTCCAACATGGCACAAATAAAGGCAAAATCGTAAATCAATTTTAATGCAAAAGATAAGAAACCCGAAAGAATGCAACAACAACTTCAGCCGAGGTACAACTCAAACCAAACGCCAAACAAGTGGCACACGAAACATATTAACAGAAAGACAAAACACAAGACAACTCCAACTCAAACCCTTCCTAAAATGTACGGACCCCGGCTGCCCACCCTTCCGGATCTCTCGGAGCATGCCTAACCTGCAAGGCAAACTACAACATTGGGTATAAAACCGTTAGCTCACATTCGAAGCATTATAATTAAAGGGAAAGACACAAACACAATTAATTCAACATAGTCACACAACATACTCAAAGCACACAAATCCGGTTTATTATCTTTATTTATTAAGTCATATCCCGTTCTAGTTCAACTTCTTTTGTGACACGAGAATCCTCTGAAACTCGCCTCGGTCCCTTCTTCCGGCAATGGAACGGTCGGATGCCTCTGACCATCTACCCAGCACGGGCCAGTCGCCGAGATGCCCCTAGCTCTCACGGGGAGCCAGACAGTGATGTCACCGCCCGTTATCATACACTTGGGCCAAATAATATAAAGGTCGGTAATCCTATTTCCGGTTTAGTTGTTATAAACAGTAAAATAATAAACACACACCACCCAACACACAATAATGCTAATACAAAGAATACGAGCTAAGTAAGTCCGGAGACTTACCTCGTTCCATAGATAATCCCGCTAATCACCGCTCTCAACTTCCCGTAGGAAGGCACTCAACGCCTGGTCAAAACAAGGCACACAATCAACATCTCTCTCACATTCTAGAAGTCCTTAGACTTCTAGTCCCAATGATCTCGCAAGATCATATACCATAACCATGCTAGGATAACAAACTCCTAGTCCTCACGATCTCACAAGGTCATAACCATCAAAACACAAACTAGGATACTCTCGTACTAGTCTCCACAATCTCAACAATCATACAACTTAAAGCCATAAACTACCTCATAAGATTACAATACTACCTCAAGCTTATAACAACAATCCATCAAACAATATCAAATCCTTAAAACTCAGCTAAGGGTTCACAACCACTACTTGGCATTCGCACTAGATTATGCTAGATCCAACATAGCATGATACTACCATAAAACATAACTAGATCGAGTAAGATCATAAGCTCGGGGGAGAGGGTACTCACGTGACGTAAAAGACGGAAGTTGATCAATGGATGTCGACTTTGGACTCGTTCGGCCTTTACGGGGTCGTTCCCGAACCTAGCACCAAAACTAAAAAATTTTAGCTCGTACGCTAAATTTGATCGGAATATATATAATACATATAACTCTAAGGAACTTAAAAAACAAGATTAAAACCCGCTAAAATATTTTTCGAGCCAAAATACACAACGTCACAAACATGCGTCATAAAACCGTAATTAAATCTCCGGGCCATAAATATGGAACTCAAGAACTTAAGTTATTTTCCGAAAATAAAATCTTGGGCCATAATATGTAATTAAATTCCTGCAGGGGCATAATTATAAAATTCCAGAAACTTGGCTCAAAACTTGTAATAACAAAAAGGTGGGTCACATTTGTAATTAACACAAAACTGAGGGACAAAATTATAATTTAAACAAAATTCCTTCTTCAACCTACTGTTGCATACGACAAAAGAAGGAAGGAAGGGGAGAGGGGCTCACGGTGACTGTCCAGGCTGAGGAGAGGAGGAGCGGCCGGGCGTGCAGGCGGCGGCTCCAACGGCGTCATCTCCGGCGGCAGACCGATCTCTCTCTTTCCGGCGGCTTTTGTAAAGAAAAGAGAAGAAAGGGAAGATCAAGGAGGGCATGGCGGCAGTTGGGCCCAGTCCGGATGGTGGCTCCGATCGATCTAGGTTGCAACTCCTCTCGATCCGGCGGTTCCTGTCCTGAGTTTGGCAAGGGGGTTCCTCGCCGATTGTCTCCGGCAGGGATTGTTCTTCGATGGCGAGGAAAGAAGCCGGGTTGAGCATCTCCCTGAGTTTGGAGACTCCACAGAGGAGGGATCGAGGGGCTGTTGTGTTGTGGATCCTGGTTTTGATGAACGGAGTAGGGGAGACGAGCAGAGGACGAGGATGGAGGGATGGGAGGTTGTTGGTGTCTGCAGAAAATAGAGGTGTTGGAGAAGGAGAGTTGAGGGAAGAATAGAGGGAGATGGCGTGAGAGAAGACAACTCACATAGAGAGTGGAACAGATAGGTGTAGATGAGTGGTCACTGCAGCTCGCATCATCAGGGGCGAGGGGTCGGTCACCACACACGGCCAAATGAGAGAGAGAGAGAGAAAAAATAAAGTGAAAGAAAAAGAAAAGGGTAAAGGGTGAAATCGATTCAAACACACTTGGTACGGGATTTCCGAATCGGAAAAACTTTCCGAATTTTCCGAAATAAAATATAATATGGATATACGCGAACGTATCCAAAATATATATAAAAGTACTCGGAAATAAATATTTTGATCGAATATATAATTAGACTCACAAAATTTATACTTGCGACATATAAATCGATCTCATAACATTTACGACTTAAGATACTCGTAAAACATACTTAATGTATTAATATCTTCGATAACCGCCAAAAAGAAAATACCGAAAATGCTCCCAATAAACGGGGCGTTACATCAGATCCCCCTAAAAACAAGTTTCGTCCCGAAACTTGCCACACGCCGAACTTCTCGGCTCCTAAGGTCGAGGTATAAACTCACAACTAGGAAGGCTTAGACCTTCTAATCTATACTCACAGTCTACTCAAACTACCACCGCAAGATATATTAGGTCATATAGCACATTCCCGCACAGGGCATAAAATACACATAACATCACACATGCACATAACTCTACCAAGAGAAGAACTAGGTTTAACCCGTTGATTCTATCAATGCTACTAGCTCAACATAAAACTCAACTGAAGAAACTATCCTCCGTCTTCTAGTTAGACTTATCGGTTCCTCTTCTGCCACTAGATCATCATGACTGACGACATGTCTCGAGTCATATATGTACTCTCTTGATTGATACATATGAAACACCGGTGAACACCCTCTACTCTTGGTGGCAACACCAACTTGTAAGTTACTCCTCCAACTCACGCTATGATCTCAAAAAGGTCGATATATCGGAACTCAACTTCCTTCTCGGATCTCTCCCAATGCAGCATATCTATTATTTTCCCTTTGATTTCTCTACCAAAGAAGATCGAACTTCCAATTTACACTGCTGGCCTTGGTTCTTGTCAAACCAAACTTTGACGTTATGCTTCCTCAATTCTTGTTGCAATTCCAAGTAACGAAGGAAGTACTTTACTCCATACTACTTCTACTAACAAGACACATATGCTATTATTTTTACATCCCTCCTCAATACTCGATCAAGACATTGTCTTGAAGAATCACTTGTACACCTCAAACCCATAATACCTCACGGTAAATCAAAATAGTTGCACCAATGAACTCCCTTTTAACTCTCCACAACTCTATTGTCAATTTCCGTCTAATTCAATACTTCATTGTCGTCCGGAGGGTTACCATAATTGGTGTTGTACAACTTCTCTCTTCACATATCTGGTAAAGCTCAGTACATCTAACAAAGCTTGTAACTTCTTTAGCATCTTTTGGGTTTTGCCATCCCGAGACAACTTGCCATACAACTTCTCTCTTCTTTGACAGTAGACCAAAATATCTTATCCGGGTATTGGTAAGCCTATATGGAATCACTACAATTCGTAGTGACCATGGTTGTCCGGAATGCCGTATTTGCAATATCTCAGTCTCGAATTCTCAATTGGTGACAATCAGACCTTAAATCATTCTTAGAAGAGACTACAATCCCTTGTTACCGGTCGAGTATATCTTTAATCTGTGGTAAGGGATAGTCGTTCTTCAGTGTTATCTTGTTCAGATCACGGTAATCGATGTTCAAATGAAGATAATTGTCTGTCTTTTTCACAACAATTTTGGTGTTCTCATAACAACTTCAAATCAAGAGTTCAAGATAACATTCGGAGTTCCCCATAGCATTTCACTAATTCTAATGAAATCTTATCAATAAGTTCTTGCAATTGCCCCTTCACTTGCTTCCACAACTCGTGTTTCTTCACAAGTGTCATTGCATACGGTGCCTTATATATCGGGATTGAGTCAAGCTCGACCTTAGTGAAAAATTCACATTCTAACATATTGGAAGTCTTGATACATTATCAAGAAGACGTTGGGAATTTCACCAATAATTGGGAATCCGTGATATCTCGGTTGCGTCTTTTCATATCCTGCCACATAAAATAAGACCGACACAACCTTGTCTTAAAACTTGACATGTGGCCATGGCACTAATGATCTACCCCGATCTATTGGGGTGACGTCCATTAAACATGTGCATGGTTCTATCTTTAGCTACATTGTTTACCATCCTCTTTTAGAGATCCCTCATCTCTTGAACTCGAGAGACTTGCTCGAGTCTTCCGACTCTTGTAGCCTTATTTAAGTATTCCTTTATCTTAATCTCATTCTCCCTCTTTGATGACATGATTGCAGAAATCTTCTAAGGTTTCTCACTTTTCTTCGCTTTCCAGGACATCCCAACATATGGAAGGATCTCTTCGTCTTCCACATAAGCTTTCACCATAGACATCCTTTCTTCAAGTCGGCGTAGAAATTTACACTTCATTCTCTTAGGTAACATCAACAACCACAGATGCTCTAACCTCGATCTTTTATGTACTTCTCGTACATCTCATGTCGACATCCAACTTCAAAACTTCGGTCTTCTCTTACTCTTGTTGGTCACCTTAAGCATCTCTTGCTATTTCATGAACCACTTCACAACCGTACCGATATGCCTTGTGAAGAATGCTAGGCTAATATCCCCCTACCAATATCACTGAAGTATCCAACTCATAACTCCACTCAGCACTAACATCATAACCCTAAGCTTGTAGCGTTTCCCCAATCCAGATTCCTCGTTTCATGTTATAACCACTATGACTCCACTGTACGAGTCACAAAAACCTTGACTTAGCTTGGCTCGTGAAAACATGTCATCCATAACCTTAGAACAAACATATCTTACATCCCCTTATATATACCCCCTTTCCGCACAAAAACTATAGAAGACTCAATTTCCTCTTCGTCCTTCCAATTTACTTTACCTTGATCCGTGTCATTTCTCCATATAACAACCCCCATGACCTAAGAAGGTCGTATTAGATCGTTACAATCCCTTCACAAGATACGTTACCATCACTTGTTGGAATCGGTAAATTGTTACTTGATTAAGATATTTGCACTTCCCTTGATATACCTCTTCATTGTCGACATTGAACCACCACGAATATTCTGAGCTCTCGTTACCCTTCTTCATACCCCACACCTGGATTACTCTCCCACTTACATTCACCAGTAGACAGCCCGCACCTATGCATTCTCAGTTGTCACTAATTAACATGTATCTGACCTTCTCTGAAGTCAACGAATTATTATTCTATTACACTTCTCATGTTACCATTCTTATGAAGGCCACCCTCCTCGGGATACCTACCTTAAACTCCGTTAGTTCCTTCTTCATTTCATGCTTCCTCTTCTTTATAAGGTAACTATATCTTCTTTGCCTTTTTTTTTTTCATATAACTCCCTTTCATAGACTTAACCATTCTTCCTTGATGTCTTTCAAGAGTACCTTCCCAAATATTATGGCCCTAGCTAGCATCCACTCTCGTTCATCTTGGTTGGTATCTTAAATCTCTCGATCAAAGCTCCTCGTTTCGTCTTTCATCTTCTTGGGGTCATCATTTATACACACTTCCTCCTTGGCGTTTCTTAGTCTTATCATCATAATGGAAATCGGTCAACACCACGTGAATCCCCACCATGCCCTTCTTCTCATTACTCTAATAATATTGATACTTCACTTATTGGTACTTCATAAGCTTAACTTACGGTATCTTAAATCTTTCGTGATTAGTTCATCCACGCCTCTCATCTCGACTCTCATGCCTAGGAGCGCCAAGGAAAACTTTTACGTCTTAATGAAATACCACTTATACCCTTGCTAGTAGGTATTTCTCTTTCTCTTGAAACGCGTCTTTGGTTTATCGTCACGCCACTTGGAAGAATCTTAAGTTCATTGTCTCGAATTCGCTTCATTGATGTCCATCATTGCTTCCTCGGAACCACTCCCATAACTTCATGTCGTTTCCTTTCTTGTATAGCTTTAATCTCGGTTTTGCTTAAGTTGACTCAAAGTTCCCCTTTCACTTGTTCGTCCTTCGTTTATGTCATCTCTAATCTTCCTCTTCGACATCCTCTTAAAAGAGTACAAGAACTCCAAGGTGTTCGCCCGAACGTAGCCCTCAACTCGATATTTGAGCATATTCATCCTCGTATGTACACTATCCTAAGTCAAACGACGTCGTCCAAGGATGATGATATCATACTATCATCTTAGCTAAAAGGTCTCATAACTTCATATACTACTATATATATAAGAAAACTTATACATGACTATATAAGTCCTAAGTCCATATCACTACCAACATAACACATCAAGCATTCCATTAACAATATAAGGTCCCATAATATATAAGCGTCCACATATATAACTATACACATCTATCAAGTTCATCATGCAACTTAAAATCACAAAGATACAAATCAATTCCATCATAGATAACTACAAACCTCATATCCATATCTATATATACATATATATATATATACATATCAAAATCCAATAAACTAAGCTGCCGAGATCCGCGGAAGGAGTGGTGGTCCGTACATTCTACCCCGACTCATGCAAGTGATTTTGAAAACGAAAATTCAGAACCCGCGGGGTTCTGTTTATTCCTTATTCGGCCTTTAGAAGATTGCGAGTGCCATTGTTGTCAACCTATGGCTCTGATACCACTTTTGTAACACCCCGAATCCGCGGAATATCGGGATGCTACGGTCGAGACCTCACAATGGGTCCCGACCCTTAGCTTGACAACAATTTCACCGGACCTTTCCAACATGACACAAATAAAGGCAAAATCGTAAATCAATTTTAATGCAAAAGATAAGAAACCCGAAAGAATGCAACAACAACTTCAGCCGAGGTACAACTCAAACCAAACGCCAAACAAGCGGCACACGAAACATAATAACCGAAAGACAAAACACAAGACAACTCCAACTCAAACCCTTCCTAAAATGTACGGACCCCGGCTGCCCACCCTTCCGGATCTCTCGGAGCATGCCTAACCTGCAAGGCAAACTACAACATTGGGTATAAAACCGTTAGCTCACATTCGAAGCATTAGAATTAAAAGGAAAGGCACAAACACAATTAATTCAACATAGTCACACAACATACTCAAAGCACACAAATACGGTTTATTATCTTTATTTATTAAGTCATATCCCGTTCTAGTTCAACTTCTTTTGTGACACGAGAGTCCTCCGAAACTCGCCTCGGTCCCTTCTTCCGGCAATGGAACGGTCGGATGCCTCCGACCGTCTAACCAGCACGGGCCAGTCGTCGAGATCTCCCTAGCTCTCACGGGGAGCCAGGCAGTGATGTCACCGCCCGTTATCATACACTTGGGCCAAATAATATAAAGGTCGGTAATCCTATTTCCGGTTTAGTTGTTATAAACAGTAAAATAATAAACACACACACCACCCAACACACAATAATGCTAATACAAAGAATACGAGCTAAGTAAGTCCGGAGACTTACCTCGTCCCAAAGATAATCCCGCTAATCACCGCTCTCAACTTCCCGTAGGAAGGCACTCAACGCCTGGTCAAAACAAGGCACACAATCAACATCTCTCTCACATTCTAGAAGTCCTTAGACTTCTAGTCCCAATGATCTCGCAAGATCATATACCATAACCATGCTAGGATAACAAACTCCTAGTCCTCACGATCTCACAAGGTCATAACCATCAAAACACAAACTAGGATACTCTCGTACTAGTCTCCACAATCTCAACAATCATACAACTTAAAGCCATAAACTACCTCATAAGATTACAATACTACCTCAAGCTTATAACAACAATCCATCAAACAATATCAAATCCTTAAAACTCAGCTAAGGGTTCACAACCACTACTTGGCATTCGCACTAGATTATGCTAGATCCAACCTAGCATGATACTACCATAAAATATAACTAGATCGAGTAAGATCATAAGCTCGGGGGAGAGGGTACTCACGTGACGTCAAAAGACGGAAGTCGATCAATGGATGTCGACTTTGGACTCGTTCGGCCTTTACGGGGTCGTTCCCGAACCTAGCACCAAAACTAAAAAAATTTAGCTCGTACGCTAAATTTGATCGGAATATATATAATACATATAACTCTAAGGAACTTAAAAAACAAGATTAAAACCCGCTAAAATATTTTTCGAGCCAAAATACACAACGTCACAAACATGCGTCATAAAACCGTAATTAAATCTCCGGGCCATAAATATGGAACTCAAGAACTTAAGTTATTTTCCGAAAATAAAATCTTTGGCCATAATATGTAATTAAATTCCTGCAGGGGCATAATTATAAAATTCCAGAAACTTGGCTCAAAACTTGCAATAACAAAAAGGTGGGTCACATCTGTAATTAACACAAAACTGAGGGGCAAAATTATAATTTAAACAAAATTCCTTCTTCAACCTGCTGTTGCATACGACAAAAGAAGGAAGGAAGGGGAGAGGGGCTCACGGCGGCTGTCCAGGCTGAGGAGAGGAGGAGCGGCCGGGCGTGCAGGCGGCGGCTCCAACGGCGTCATCTCCGGCGGCAGACCGATCTCCCTCTCTCCGGCGGCTTTTGTAAAGAAAAGAGAAGAAAGGGAAGATCGAGGAGGGCATGGCGGCGGTTGGGCCCCGTCCGGATGGTGGCTCCGATCGATCGAGGTTGCAGCTCCTCTCGATCCGGCGGTTCCTGTCCTGAGTTTGGCGAGGGGGTTCCTCCGCGATTGTCTCCGACAGGGATTGTTATTCGATGGCGAGGAAAGCAGCCGGGTGGAGCATCTCCCTGAGTTTGGCGACTCCACAGAGGAGGGATCGACGGGCTGTTGTGTTGTGGATCTTGGTTTTGATAAACGGAGTAGGGGAGACGAGCAGAGGACGAGGATGTAAGGATGGGAGGTTGTTGGTGTCTGCAGAAAACAGAGGTGGGGGAGAAGGAGAGTTGAGGGAAGAATAGAGGGAGATGGCGTGAGAGAAGACAACTCAACATAGAGAGGGGAACAGATAGGTGTAGATGAGTGGTCACTGCAGCTCGCATCATCAGGGGCGAGGGGTCGGGCACCACACACGGCCGAATGAGAGAGAGAGAGAGAGAGAGAAAATAAAGTGAAAGGAAAAGAAAAAGGGTAAAGGGTGAAATCGATTCAAACACACTCGGAACGGGATTTCCGAACCGGAAAAACTTTCCGAATTTTCCGAAATAAAATATAATATGGATATACGCGAACGTATCCAAAATATAAATAAAATTACTCGGAAATAAATATTTTGATCGAATATATAATTAGACTCACAAAATTTATACTTGCGACATATAAATCGATCTCATAACATTTACGACTTAAGATACTTGTAAAACATACTTAATGTATTAATATCTTCGATAACCGCCAAAAAGAAAATACTGAAAACGCTCCCAATAAACGGGGCGTTACAGTTATTCAACTCTCGTTGAGTGAATATGTACTTCAGACACTTATGATATGTGAAAATTTGACACGTGGCTTCGTACAGATAATGTCTCCAAATCTTCAAAGCATGAACAACAACAACTAACTCAAGATCATGGGTAGGGTAATTCTCCTCATACGTCTTCCACTGTCGAGACGCATAAGCGATCACCTTTCCCCTCTACATCAGAACACATCCCAAGCCCAGCTTGGATGCGTCGCTGTAAACCGCAAAATCCTCAATGCCCTCTGGTTGAGCTAGGATAGGAGTAGAGGTCAACCTCTTCTTCAGCTCTTCGAAGCTCTGCAGGCACGAATCGGACCATACGAACCTCGTAGATTTCCGCAGCAAGGAAGTGAGTGGTCGGGCGATAACAGAAAATCCCTCAACAAAACGCCGGTAGTAGCCCGTCAATCCTCAGAAACTGCGGACCTCCTTGACGTTCTTAGGTGGCGGCCAAGATGCTACTGACTCGATCTTTGCCGGATCTACCTTGATCCCATCAGCTGAAACAATGTGACCAAGGAATGTTACCTCGGACCTCCAAAACTCGCACTAAGAGAGCTTGGCGTAAAGCTCTCTCTCTTGTAAGACCTGAAGAACAATACTCAAGTGTATAGCGTGCTCGTCTCTGCTGCGAGAGTAAACCAGAATGTCGTCAATGAAGACAACTAAAAACTAGTCTAGGAAGTCAATGAATATGTTGTTCATCAACTCCATAAAGACTATGGGCGCGTTTGTAAGCCCGAATGGCATCACCACAAACTTGTAGTGTCCATATCTGGTCAGAAAAGCTATCTTAGCTACGTCCTGATCTCTCACCCTCAGCTGGTGATATCCAGATCTCCGATCGATCCTCGAAAACACTAAAGCTCCATGTAGCCAATCCAAAAGATCGTCGATACGGAGCAATGGGTACTTGTTCTTGATCGTTACCTTGTTCAGCTCTCGGTAGTCGATACATAGCCTTATTGACCCATCTTTCTTTCTAACGAAGAGAACTGGTGCGCCCCAAGGAGATAAACTAGGGCGGATGAAGCCCTTCTCTACTAACTCCTCAAGCTGCTTCTTCAACTCAAGCATCTCGATAGGCGCCATACGATAAGGAGCCTTAGAGATCGGTCTCGTACCGGGCTCTAGATCAATACCAAAATCTACACTCCTTTGTGGAGGTAAACCTGATGGCTCTCCAAAGACGTCAGCAAACTCACAAGCTACTGGAATCTCCTCCAAAGTTGGACTAGTACTATCCTTCAAGGCATAGCACCAAAAAGCCTCACATCCTTGACTAATAAGTCTCGCAGCTCGAACTACACTGATGACTATACCAACCTTCCCGAGATCCCATCCTTTGAAGATCTCAACATGGCCTACATCTGTAGTTACCGTCATTGTCTTCTTGCCGATGTCCAGAACTGCTCGATGTCGATCCATCAAAATCATGCCCAGAAGAACTTCTTTATGTACTAAGTACATGATGAAGAAGTTAGTTGGCCAATCGCGACCTCCCAATCTAATAGGGCAATCGCGAACCTCTCGCGTACCTCGAATCTTACCCCCATCGGGTAATCTATAAAGAAGGGTCTACCCTCTACAGTAACTAAGACCAATCTATCTACGCAAGCATCAGATATAAAAGAATGCGTAGCACTAGTATCGAAAATAACTCTGACAAGAAAACCATTAATGTGAATGGTACCTGTAGCTGTTGGCGCTGTCGGCTCTACGGCACTCCTCAACTCATAAACTCTGGCTGGTGCATCTCTGGTGTCTGCAGATCCACCAACACGTCCTCTACCTCTCCCCTGTCCCAGAGTGGAACCCTGAGGAGCAGTAGAACCAGAAACTCTCTCTACTACTGCTGGTACTGAGATCTTTGTCCTCCTCCAACAACACTGGCAGGTGAAGAACCCTGCTGAGATAGCGCCTTGCCCTGACGGCAAAACGTAGCTCTATGTCCGGGCTTGCCGCAAGAAAAGCAAGTCACAGCTGACCTCTTGCAATCAGCTCGAACATGTCCACCTACTCCGTAGTTATGACACTGTCGTGCTTTGTCAGAACGCTGCTGGAAACTAGAACGTCCAGGCGTCTGACTACGCCCAAAACCAGCTGCTCCAGCTCCAACATTGGTTGATCTAGTCTTCTCTCGCTTCTGAGGACCTCCTGTCTAAGAAGCTCTCCTCTGACCCGGTCGGTCTCTCTCATAAGCAGAAGCTCTATCTTGATAGTCCGTCAGAAACTCACAACGGGAAACCAGTAAGATAAGAGCGTATCGATTCTCTCAACCTCCGAGAGAAAAGGTAAACATGATGATCCTCCGGTGGTGCGGACGGACCTAGCAACGCCAACTCGTCTCGAAACTTGAGGATGATCTCAGCAATAGGCAAATCCTCGAATCCAGCCTCAAGGAAATCCTGAAGACGGTCTGTCCTCATGGCTGCAGGGCAATAGCGATCCCTGATCACTGTCTTCATCTGCTCATAACTGGTGACCTTACTGCGAATTGTCCTCTACCAAGAATGAGCCTGATCCTTCAACAGCGTCTGTGCTATGTTGACTCGACCTCCCTCAGGGCAACCGATAGCCTCCATAGCAGAATCAAGCTGTCCTAGCCACTGCTCCACCTCCAAGCCAGTCCTTCCCACGAAGACGGGAACCTTCAGTGGATCAAAAGCCTTCAACCAGCTGTCGGGCTTTGGCTCCTTTGCCTTAGCCGGCGCTCTAATAATTTCAACAACTCCAGCAGGCGGGGCAACAGCTTGGGTAACTCTCTGCGAAACCTCAGCTGATCTCGCAGGAACTGGCGGCACTGGTGCTGGTCCTCCAGTCCTGATAGCCTCCTCAACCCTCTTCACATAGTCGCGAAATGCAGAAGCTCCGATAGACACTCGTGCATACTTTGTTGATGGCGCTCTCTGTGCTCCAGACCTAGCAGTAGTCCCATTTCCAGCCTTTGGAACAATGCTCTCAACAACTTCTTCAGCAAACGCCTCAGCGATAGGCGGATCGGCAGCTGGGGCTTGACCCCGACCTCTAGCTAGTGGAGGTCTTCCTGTACGTCCTCGTCCACGGACGGCAGGTGGAAGTGGTGGTCGACCCCTTCCTCGCCTCATAGCAGATGTAGCTCTAGTACGCGCCATCTGCTATAAGGATAGATATATAAGACTATATATATATATAGGTATAAGGCCACGCTACAGCTAAAGCATAATCCAAGAAAAGCACATATAAAGGCCACATATAAGAAACTACACTGCTGAGATCCGCGGAGGTAGTGGTGGTCGCCCGTACATCTATCCCAGACCGAAAGGTTAGAACAAAAATCCCCTTTTGAAAATGTTAGACCCCTTGCGGGTTCTATTTATTTGTCCATCTGACCTCTAGAAGATTTCGAGTGCCATTGTTGCCAACCTAGAGCTCTGATACCATATTGGTACACCCCAAGTTCTAGGAACTCGAAGCGCTACGGGCTAGGACCGCACAATGGGTTCCGACCCTCAGAGTAGCAACAACAAACGGATCTTACAACAAGGCACAGACGAATGGAAACCAAAACTAAATATTAAACCAAAGGTTAAACAAAAGAAAACGTAAAAGACTCGCAGCCAAGTTCAAAACAAAAGGGAAGCAACAAAAGAAATATAAACCCGATCCCGTCCTATAATGTACGGGAACCCCGACTGACCACACCATCCGGATCACTCAACAACATCCTGAACCTACGGAACAACTACAACGATGGTATAAACCGTTAGCTAACATCCTAGGTATAAGCAAGAGTGTAAAGGCACAAACACACATAAGGTAAGATGAACATATAGCATGCTTGCACTCAACCGGTTATTATCTTTCATTAAGGTTATCCATTACTAATTCAACTTATTTTGTCACACGAGAATCTCCCGAAACTCGCCTCCGCTTCCGTCTACCAATAGGAATAGATCAGTACTATCCGTTACCTACGGATCTGGGTTGCAAGAGCACATTCTAGTTTCCTGGAGAACTAGACAAGTGGTCACCGCCTGGAATAATTTGATCTATGGACAGCGTCGTTGTGGTAAAGGTCGTAATGCCAGAGGAATCATTACCGCAAGGCACAGAGGGGGAGGTCATAAGCGTCTATACCGTAAAATCGATTTTCGACCAAAAATTATCGTTGATGTATTCAATTTTGATAACCTTCTTTTAGTTTTCAGCAATTCATGGAAGAAGAAATAAGGAAAAACTTATGACATTTCTGATCGAATCGGTATTGGCTAAAACTATCTATCCATAGCATTTCGGACTGATTCACTTCTTTATCGAAGCCTTATCCGATCCGGGAATACCTACTGGCTACTAGAAGCGGGCACGGTGATAAAGCTTTGTATAATACACTTGGGCCAGTTAAGGTTATCAAAGGGTGAATCCTATTTCCAATTATTCGTTATAAACATGATAGCAACACAACCAAGCCAATACAATCCAACTAATACACGGAATGAAGCTAAGTAAGTCCAAGGGACTTACCTCACACGAAGGTAACACAAGAGATCAACGAACAACTAAGAAAACACTCAAGGAAGCTCAGTTTTCCTCAGCAAAGGAGCAAGGAAAGCCTGTACGAACAAGCAACACATATCAGGAACAAAACAGTTGCTAGAAGTCTATGACTTCTAGTCTCAAAGATCTCTAAGAGATCAACACATGCTAAGGGCTCAACCTTAGTCTTACAACAACTCAAGGGAACAAGGAACAACCATAAGGAACCAAGGAAGGAACGAGGAAAGGAAGGAAGGAAGCAACTCACCAAAGACGGGAGCTACTGCAGAGAATTACTCACCTAGATTTTACAACGATGATTGTAGATGCATGTGATAAGAGCATGGGTCTTCCAGATGCGCTCAATAACTTACAAAGGGTTTTGAGCCATTGTAATAGAGAAGTGTTTGATAGTATTCACCAAAGGAAGGAGGCTCTAGTTAAGGAACTTGAGAAGATTAAGGACGGTTTGGATTCTAGGCCGTACAATACGCTTTTAAACTAATAGAGGGTTGTGACGATGGAACTCGACAAAGTTGTAGAGCAAGAGGAGCTCCTTTAGTGTCAGAATTCAAGACAACAATGGTTAGCTTGTGGCGATAGAAACACATCATTTTTCCACTTCTCTACTATCATAAGAAGCCAAAGTAACATGATTGTAATTCTTGAGAGCTTTTTGACATTGCAAATGAAACTTTGTTGGTATTGATAGGGAATGTAGAGAACCATGAACCATCCAACAGTTGCAACCAATAAACCTATGTAATGTGTCCTACAAGGTTATTACGAAGGTTAAACTTTTGATGAATTTTCTTGTTAGTCCTATGTAGGCTAGCTTTATTTCGGGACGCTCCATCTTGGATAATGTATTATTAGTGCAGGAAACTATCAGCTCGATGATGAGAAAGAAAGGCATAATGGGTTGGATGGTATTGAAACGTGACCTCGAGAAAGCTTATGATAGACTACGATGGGAGTTTATTGTTGATGCCTTACAAGATATGTGGTTACATCAGAGATGGGTGGATAGAGTGAAGAAGTGCCTTACGTCAAGCTCTATGCGTCTTTTATTCAATGGGGAGAAGGCAAAAAGATTTGGCATATCAAGACGGCTTAGGCAAGAGGATCGGTTGTCTCCCTACATCTTCGTTCTTTATTTGGAACGGCTTGGGCATTTGATTGAAAAGGCGATTCTGGAGGGTAAAATGAAGCCGATGATCATGTCGAGAGGAGGACCATCCCTATCCCATTTTTTCGCGGATGGCATCTTGCCTTTTACGGAAGCAACTTGTGCTCAGATTAGAGTGGTTAAAAACATCCTTGACGAGTTTTTTGGGGCTTCCGGTCAAAGAGTAAGTCTTGCAAAGTCTAGAGTGTTTGTGTCCCACAATATGAGAGGTGAACTTGAAACCCAGATTAGTGATATTTGTGGTTTTTCGTCTACTCGTAACTTGGGGGTTTACCTTGGTATACCGATCATTCATGAAGCTGCCTCAAAGGATATTTTCAATCCCATGCCAGAGAGAGTGTCTAGGCGGATGGCGGGGTGGAAGTCTCATAGACTCAGTTTAGCGGAAGAACAACTCTTGTTAAATCACTGCTAAGTGTCATGCCATTATACTATATGAACACTATCTTGCTTCCAATGAGCATTACCGATAAGCTTGATCAACTTTGCAGAAATTTTATCTAGGGGAGTACTGTAGGTAGGAAGAAGACTCATCTCATGCATTGGGACAAGCTTTGCCAACCTAAGGAGCAAGGTAGGTTGGGGCTAAAAAAAGTTGTTGAAGTTAATCTTGCTTCGATTAGCAAAATTGGTTGGAGGTGTTTAACTTGAAAGTTCAATTGTGGGCTCGGATATTTCTAATTAAGTACGTAAGGAACCATCAAGATTGGCCGGAGCAAATCCGATGGAAGCTAGGGAACTCTTATGCATGGAGGGGTATTGTTAGAGGTTATAACCAGGTGATTGTCACTAACCTTGGTTGGTGTATTAAGGACGGAAGAAAGGCCCGTTTCTGGAGTGACACTTGGGTAAATTTTGAACCTCTCCATTACTCCTTCCAGCTACCTCTAACAAATGCAGAAAGGAAGATTAAGGTATAGGAGGTATGGACGGAGAAGGGTTCTTGGGAGTGGAACTTTCTCGCAAGTAGACTGAATAATGCGAGTCTGTTAAGGGTTCTTGCTACACGACTATGGGATGGGGCTAAGAGTTCAGATGTTGTGTGATGACTTCCATCCAAGAATGGAGAGTTCTCAATTGCGTCAGTCTATATGAAGATTAGGGAGAATGCTAGTAGAACTGGAGTGAGATAAGGCCTATTCAATCGGATATGGAGCTTACAACTTCAAGAAATAATCCGGTATTTTATGTGGCAAGTTGCATGGGGGGCTCCTCTCACTAATCTTGAACGTTCACGCAAGCAAATGGCGGCCTCGTCCCACCATTTAGCATGTCCCAATGTTGACGAGTCTCTCCTTCATTTGTTGCGGGATTGTTGTTATGCCAGGGAGATCCGGCGCTATCTGGTTCCGACTGAGTTGCAGGGAGCATTTTTTGAACTATGCTGGGAAGAATGACTCTTCGAGAATATGAGCATTGATATAGTCCCTTCTTTGCGATGTAATTGGCGTGAGGTATTCGCTATTAAAGTGTGGTATCTTTGGCGTTGGAGGAACGCAAGAGTGTTTGAGGATGGGTGGATTGTGAGAGATAATGTGGGATTTATACGTGATCGGTATAAAGAGTACATGGAGGCTGTTAGTAGAGGGAAGTCAGGAATTATGCCCAAAAAGACTCAAAGCCTCATCACATGGCGGATACCGAAAGTGGGGTGGGTAAAAGTTAATACCGATGGGGCTTTTTGTGGTGTCTAAGAGTTCATAGTTTCTAGGGTAGTTTTGAGAGACAATAATGGAGAGTGGATTAAAGGTGTGGCGGTGAATTTGGGAGCTTGTTTTGCTGCGTTGGCGGAACTGTGGGGAGTCATCAATGGGTTTGAATTAGCGTGGGAGTTGGGATAACGGAGAGTGGAGCTGGAGTTGGATTCGCTTTTGGTGGTTTGATTCATCGAGAGTAGTGTGTGAGCCATGCTCACCCGCTGTCCAACCTGGTACCTCGCTGCCAAGGCTTCATTGTTAGAGATTGGATTATCAATCTCAGTCACACATTTCGGGAAGGTAATCGAGTAGCGGATTCTATCGCTAATCATGCTTTCTCCTTAGATTTTGGTGTTTATAGTCTATTAGTCCCGCCCTTGGAAGTTAGAGCTTCGATTATGGACGATATGATGAGGGGAGTTGCTCTCCCTCGTTAGTAAGGTTTCTTTTTCTAATAAAGCGTTATAGCACAGGAGTTTCAAGCTCTCAATTATAAAAAAAACACTTAAATCATTTTCTTTGAAAGGGATTTCTCACTTAAACGTCCCTAAGGTACTTCTAACTAGGGATGTTCATAAAAAATCTGATCCGTCAATCATCCAACGATCTGACTCGTGAATATCCGACGTTTACTCGATCCGATGGTATATATCCGTATCCGCTTTGATCCGTCAAATTTTTTTGAATATACTAATCGGATAGTGATCTAGTTTTTTTTACCTGGATATCCGTTATCCGAGTACATGTAAAATATTTATTAAATTATTGTACTTCAATTGCAATAGCTCAGTTGGTGGGAGGGAGAGTTAGTATTTTCTATCTTCAACATGGTCCCACGTTTGAACCTCCACACTTTAATTTTTTATTTGTATTTTTTTTAATAAAAAATGAAACCCTAATGTAAAGAATAGTCTTTGTCGATTCTTTTTTCACCAACACCGTCGGCGTCATTTTCCTACAGTCACAACCAAACTTCAGGACGATCTCTGAGACTAGTCTTTGTCGAATTTTTTCACTAACACCGTCTTCTTCCTATAGTGATAACCAAACTTGGGGGCAATTGCAATGGAGTAGTCAATTTACAATCCATGTTGAACTGATATTGATTATCGGGCTGATAAATTGCTTTAAATCAATAGACATTACAGTAAATCAATGTCGCTTTCTTTCAATCACAACGCCGCAGTTTTTGTGATTCCTCTCTCTTGCTTAGAACGCTTCAGACCGTGACCGAGACCACTCCGTTGTTGTGTTGAATTTGTTGATACTTTGTATCCACATCACTCGGATATCCGACAATTTTCGGATTGGATCTGGATATCATATTTATCGTAATTTTTTCCAAGATATCCGAAATCGGATATCCGGGAATAAACACCCCTACTTCTAACGATAAATCTACACATTCCAACATTATACATAACATATCTTATAGAAAAATTAATACACTTATATAATACTCATTTATTGTCTTCACCTTAACTAATCACATATTTTTTAAAAAAAGGTTTTATCTCATAGATGATTCATGCATTAAGTTATTATTTGCAAAAAAAAAAAAATCAAATATTGTTACGTTTTGATTGATCAACTTCCTATATAATAATAAAACTTTAGCCTCAAAATATATGCATAAAATTATATCAAAATCAAGTACACAAACTTATTCCTTACACCTTCTTATATTTTAGAAAATATCTTTTGTACATTTATGAAATGACTAATCTTTTTCATAACATTAAACATTGCAACATATTATCGAAAATAGTATATTATCATGCATAAAGATAATTGCTAATAAAAAAAAATCATTACCTATTATAAAGATTTTTTTTTCTTGATATATCATATATATAGAGGTAGAACCACATTTCTCCCATATAAATATACATTAACATACATCAATACATTCAAAAATAACATCGAGTACCTCAAATAGACAACAAGAAACGAGTACAAGTAGTTAATCATGACAACACTACAAAGGAACAAACAAGTCACCACAATTCTAATTTTTTTGACATTCATGTCCATGGTCATGCATTTGACAACCTCTATTGGTATGTATACATATACCCGTTTGTTTGTGATTTTCATTTTTTTTTCAATTTTCTTTTTATCACTCAATGAGTTGCCGTGTCGATTTAACAATGTTCTCGATTTATCGAGATATCTAGTACTTCAAATCAATTTTCTTTCAAAATATCAATTATACAAATCTCCTAAAGAACACCCTTAATTCTTAAAATGTCTATATTCATCGAATTTAATAAACTATTTCATTTTTTTGTAAAATATAAATAACAAATATCCTAAATGACGGATTTAATTATTCACCGTGTCATTTTTGTTTTGATTATTCTAGGTACAAATGACATGCTTATGAATAAGAACTGTTATGACCGATGTATCGGGAGTTGTGGGTTGGAGTGTCCATCTAATCATCGCAACTCTTGTATTTTACGATGCAAATGTCCTCCTGGTTCACAACTCACAGGCACTTGTGATACGATATTGACTCGTAAATTTACAAACTTATTACTTAAATGATATAATATTTCTCCTTTTTTAATTAATTATTTAGTAGAGTTATGAACTGATATTATCATACTAAATTTATTTGTAATTTATTATTACTTCAATTATATGTAGGCACCAATGAAGTAGACCAACCAGGTGGACCTGGTTGTGAGCAATGTTAATAAGTTATCGTCACTTCAAAATTTTCTATCAAGTATGTTTACCTTATAAACAATATCACTAGAATAAATTATTTTATCTACGTGTTTATTAACTAATTATTTAAAGTATAAATTATTATTTATTATCATCATGAATTAACTTGCGAATTTTTGTATATTGGATTATTTATACAGGTACAATAAAAATTTGAAATAAATGCAGAAAAGACGTTTCCGGAGAAGTGAAAAGCTTGATTTTCAACGGATGTTATGCTTCGAATGTGATCCATTAATATGAATAATATTTATTACCTTATATAATGAAAATATATCATAATGTTTATATAAATACATAATTTTCTCACTATCTATTTACTTCTTTTTAATTATTTTAGTTCAACGTCCCAAAAGATATAATTAAAGTTGAAAAAGTCCTAACGAAACACGACAACCCAAAACTCAACCACATGACTCTAATTAGGGTTCCTGACCTTCATGCTACTAAATTGATCATGTACCTGATTATGTTACAAAACGTAATCAACCCTACCGTGGTAGGGTTAGTCTTTCACATATACTAAGCTAATACATAAGTGAGGTATTATATATGAACAAAACATGAGTATAAGCATATACGACATCACATAATCTTTAGAATATACTCATGTAATTTACATAATCAACATGCATATAAAAATCATCATAAGCCTCAAATGTTCATAATAACAATATTATGTCTTGAAATCTCGACTCAACTTGAAAGGTTTCAACCCAATTACATCTCAAAAGTTCATAATTATAATCAATAACGCGTATTCCAAGTCCAATAAATCATAAATCATATTAAATACTCATACTCCAAATCAAGTACTCATAATCCAAATCAATAACTCATAAATCTAAATCAATAACTCGTAATTTCAAAAAATAACTCATTAATCCAACTCAACATACTCATAATCCAAAAATAACCGTTATATAACGAATCCAATGTTCAATTGATTGAAATGGGGTAACTAGGTATATTCTTACCCCTTCCTCAAATCCATCACAACAATCATCCAAATCACAATATAAAACATGTTCGAGCATTTTTACATTAGAAATCATAAATCGTAATTCATATCACGGGATTGTATTTTATATTAAAATATGTCCAACCCAAGTTGAATACAAAGGTACCTCCTAAACCCGACCATGTGATGATCACGTCAATCACGGATTAGATGCAATCCTCTCCACTCCCAATGGCCGGGCACAACCTCGGCCCGCACAACCCACGATCTCCCACCACCGAGGAGCATGACCGCCTAAACCGAGGAGTGTAAAAATAAGGAAAATAAAATAATCGGCACAACTTGCCACCGTGTTTATGGACCACGTATCTTTCATATTATTAGGGCAATATGCTTGTTGTGGTTGTAGACCAAGTCATCTTATAATAGTAATAATAAGGCAAAAATGCCGCTTAGGTCAAAGAGCAAATCATCTCAAATCCTCAATATCATACTTCGGTTCTTTTCCAAAACATCTCTATATTACACTTGAAAGAATCATAATCCAAACTAAATACGTCGCTGCCATTATTGACAAATCAACACAAGACAAGTATTCACATGGGCTTTCAAAATCAACTTATCAACTCGTATCATATTCTTAAATCGAAGGCAATATCTATATACTTTCCATAATTCTCAATAGCGCTTATCTTTATGTAAGACCCCAGTTTTCACCTTCACCGCCCCCACGGTAAAGGTAGCCACCCCTGCGGTAGGGCAAACCGTCCCTGTGGCAGGGCAAACTGCCCCTATGGTTTTGCCCCAAATCACGTCGATCTGTTTTAATCCCATTTTTATTTCTTTCCATAGATAGAATATCCAATCTTTAATCTTATGAGCCAACTTTCCTATCATGTTCTTAATCCTAAAACGTCTTTCCTTCTATCTTTTCACCCCTTTTCTGTAAATTCTCTCTTTCTCTTTTTTTCCCGTTTCTTGCATACGTTTTTCTTCAACCTCGAAATTTGCAGCCTTCCCTCCCTGTGATCTCTTGCTAGACATGTAAGTCTTCTCCCTCTTTGTTTCTCCTTCACGTTCATGTGTTGCTACATGTCGTTCCTCCTCTGTTTTGCTTTCTTCTTTCGTTCTTCTCTTTTCTGCTTCTCCAAGAATCAAGTTTGAGTCTTGATTCTTGTTTGCCTTTCCGTTGTTGATTCGTTGTTGTTCTCAAGCTTCATGAGTAGAGTTGTGACATGTGTGAAGAGTGAAAGAACAAAGATTTGGCCTTTGTGAAATTCCTTGCTGTCGAATGAGGAAACGTCGTTGCTGTCACGAAAACTACCCCCGCGCCTCTGTTGTGCCGCCCCAGCGGGAAGTGCCCAGTGCCTCCCCGCGGTCTGTCCAGCCTCCCTTGCGATTTGTCCAGTAGTCTCCCCGTCTTTGGTGAGCTGCTTCCTTCCTTGCTTCCCTCGTTCCTTTCCTTGACTTTAGTTGATGTAGTTGACCATTGGTGATCTGTAAGACTAGGGTTTGTGACCCTAGCTTGTGGAGATCTCTTAGAGATCATGGAGACTAGAAGTTATAGACTTCTAGTAATTGTTCGGTTCCTGGTTCGTTATGCCTTGTTGAGCAGGCTTTCCATCCTTCTTTCTTGCGGGAAACTTAGTTGTTTTGTGACCTTTGAGTTTACCTTCAAGCGAGGTAAGTCCCTTGGACTTACTTAGCTGCATTTTGTATATCAGTTTGAGTGTATTGGCTTGTTTTTGTTGTTATCTTTGTTATAACGGATAACCGGACTAGGATTGACCTTTATACCGTAATTGGCCCAAGTGTATAATAACCGGGCGGTGATTACTTATCTAGTTCTACAAGAGACTAGGAGGTGCTCTTGCAACCCAGGTCTGTAGGTAACGGATAGTACTGATCTATTCCTGTTGGTAGACGGAAGCGGAGGCGAGTTTTGAGAGATTTTCGTGTGAAAAAATAAGTTGAATTAGTAATGGATAAACTAATGAAAGATGATAATCAATTGAGTGCGAGCATGCTATATGTTTACATTACCTTATGTGTGTTTGTGTCCTTACGTTCTTTCTGATATCTAGAATGTTAGCTGACGGTTTATACCGATGTTGTAGATTCCTTGCAAGATATAGGTGTTGCTGAGTGATCCGGACGGTGTGGTCAGCGGGGTTCCCGTACATTATAGGACGGGATCGGATTTATATTTCTGTTGTTGTTTTCCCTTTGTTTTGAACTCGCTTGCGAGTCTTTTACGCTTCCCTTTGTTAACCTTTGGTTTTATTATGAGTTTTGGTTTTCATTTGTTTGTATCTTGTTGTAAGATCTGTTGAGTCAATTCTACTCTAAGGGTTGGGACCCATTGTGAGGTCCTCGCCCGTAACGCTTCGAGTTCCTAGAACTTGGGGTGTTACACTTTAAATATCATAATGTATATATATCGTAAGTATCATGCTATCATATTTTAAAATGTTAAAACATTCATGTAACAACATAATGGCTTAAACATAATCACGCTCATATAAAAAGCTCACAAGTACTTGGCTCGGAAAACCCTACGGAACGACTTAAAGCCAAAATGACAATGTCAATAATTTGACAAGCAACCTAAACAATTAAGGACACACAATCAATATCTATACACACTATATTATCACAAACACTTTCTCATAGGTGTAAAAGTGACTTACATAATCCCAATCCGAGTTTGGGTCGCACATCTCTTAGGGTTTGTCCAAAACCTTGTATCCAATGAAATAGTACCTAGAATTGTTCAAATAGGTATATCAATCCAATATTCAATTTATAATCCATAATAACCTCCGATTCAAGAGTTCAAGATTATTCACGTAGCTTCGACATAACGAAAGTCGATCGACAGTTGTCGAACTTTGACTTGAGATAATCCTTTTCCAAGAGTTTCCAAACCTAACCACAACAAATAAACATGTTTAGCTCTATAAGCTAAACTTTGGTCATTAAATGTAATATATTTTAATAAAGTTTAAAACTTGTAATTCTAAAATTTGTCTAAAATTCGTAATTACATTTTTTGGGGCAAAAAGTACAAATCCAAAAGTTTGGGTCATTTGTATAATTTATTAAACTAGGCTAAGATTTGTAAATATATTTCCATCCATAATTGAAAAAATAGAAAGTATGGTCTATTTTTTTTTGGTAAAAAGAAGTATGGGGACTCCCGCACAGAGCGAAAACTTTAAAAAACAGGAAACAAACACATTAGTTCGAGAAGATCCGGGGAAAAACAAGACCCCTAGCGTCGTTTGAAATAAACTGGCACAAGCCCTCAGGAGGATTGTCGAGATGATGCATCCCTATGGGGAAGTGGAAAGCGTGGTTTGCCAGAAAGTCCGTAACGGTGTTCGCCTCGAGGTAGATGTGGCGGAGTTGGACAGTCCAACTCCTACGGAGGAAGCCTTGACAACGTGCTGCCAGACTAGTGAGAGGATGACGGTCCGGGATCCCTTTATTGATGAGAGTAACTGTGATAAGCAAGTTAGCTTCAAAAATCACTTTCCTATACCCTAGGTTCAAACACTTTTCTAGTCCAAGTAGCAAACCCCACATTTCTGCAGAGGGAACCAAGCAGAAGCCAATGTTGTGGATTCCCCCAAAGAGCCATTGGCCATCATCATTGCGAAGATTGCCCCCAACTGCCGCCTCATTGTTGATATGCCTTACTGCACCATCTGAATTCCACTTCACCCATCCCTGGGGTGGTCTAATCCAACTTATACGGATCTCTTGCTTAAGGGTAGTCCTAGACAAAGACTTAACTCTTTTCAGAGTGTTGGAGTATTCTTGTACCTGAGCCAAGACGAAGTTACTCAGATGGGAAGGTAGTTCAGACTGCCTGAATACAAACTTGCAACGCCACTTCCAAAGCCACCAGACGGCGAAAGCGAAGAAGACGTTCCAGGCTGGCCCTTCTTCCATATTTCTTGTACATCTGAGATTATCTATGAACCAGTCTTCAGCCGGTAACAAGAAGAAATTACCGGGGAAAGCAGCCTGGTTAACTTGTGCCCAGAATCCATGGGCCACTGGACAGTCTCGACAAACATGCAAAAGGGTTTGTAAGTGGTATTGGAAATGTTCGTAGTTGGCAGTTGCTGCAATGTGTCTTCAAAATCTTTCTGAATTGGTCAGGGTCTTCCCAAGAGCTGTAGTCCCAAGGTAGATCTTTATTCTTTCAGGAGCTTGCATGTTTCAAATCGAGGAATAGATGGAGCCAGTAGGTAGAGAATCATCTCCAAATCTGAGAAAATGATATGCAGTTTTAATAGAATAATTGCCATTCCCCTCAAAAGGCCAGTAAATAGCATCGCTCAGGCAGTGTTCGTCGAAAATCCTACAAGACGCCAGTTTTAACGCAACCATGGCAGGCAGGATTGGGAAAAGCGACAACCAATCCTAGCCTTGACCCTCGATCCAGACGTCCCTAACCTTCGCATTGACTGAAATCCCATCAATTTGAGTAAGAGCCAAGTTCTGTAAAGGGGTATTAATTAACCAGTGATCCTTCCAAAAGTTAATTCGTCGGTCGTCCCCTAATCGCCAAGCAAAAGCTGGCCGAACAGTTTCAACGATCCCCCAGGCGATGCCCTTAAGAATAATTGAGCCTTTTCTTGATCGAGATATGTTGATGATGTCCTCTTGGGAGCCAAGTCTATAGTTGGCGATATGAATTGAGGCCCCTAGAGTATCTCTCTCCAGAATGGGTCTCCACCCCAATTTTCCTAATGCAACAGTGTTACTATCTTTGAGAGTCCTAAGCTCCGCTCCTCCTAGGGCTTTTGGGTAGCACAGATTGTCCCATGCAACTAGAGCCATCTTTCTCTCTCCCTCAGGTCCATTCCAAATGAAGGCCCTGCAAATTTTCTCAAAACGCTTGATGAAAGATGAAGGGAGCTTAACAGTCTTCATAGTATAATTCGGGAGAGATAGGAGAACCGATTTTGAGGACATGTCGTCCCACAAGGCTAAGGGTCCTTCCCTTCCAGTTGGTCAGCTTAGCTTGAGCTTTCCGGAGAATGAAATCAAAGTCCGATCCCACTGACCTCCTTTTAAGTATAGGAATACCCATATAATTGCTGAACTCGTCCTTCGTAGTTAGCCCACTGATTCTTTCCAATCTCTGTCTAAGTCGATCATCAACGTTTGGAATGACAAGAAGACTCGATTTTCTAATGCTCACTTTTTGCCCAGAAGCACCATAAAATTTCTCGATGCACTCTTTAATAACTTTCATCTGAATGGATGAGGCTTCAGCGAAGAGTACAATATCATCTGCAAAAAAAATGTGTGAGATAAGAGGTGCAGATTGAGATTTTTTAATAGGTTTCCAGCGGTCCTTGTCAACAGCCTGTGAGATACAATGACAAAGCCTTTCAAGACAGAGAACAAAAAGATAAGGCGAAATCATATCGCCTTGTCGAACTCCCCTCGATGGAGTAAATTCTTGCATCATTTCCCAATTCTAGAGAATTCTCATTTTCGGGGAGGTGATGCAATACATGATACGATCCATCAATAGGTGGGGGAGATCCGTGTGTCGTAGCATATCCTCGATGAACTCCAAACTTAGTTTGTCATATGCCTTCTTAAAGTCCAGTTTGATGGCCGTCCATCTCTTGCCCGATTTCTTTCTAGCCATGGAGTCAACAATCTCTTGAAGATGACAACTTTATCCTTAATGAGCCTTCCGGGTATGAAACTACTCTGGGTTGGGCCAACGAGCTTCTAGATAACTGGTTGGAGCTTTTGGACCATGAGTTTTGTGACAAGTTTGTAGGCCACGTTGCATAAGCTAATGGGTTGGAGTTGAGAGATGGTTTTAGGTTTGTGAAGCTTGGATATTAAGACAACCAGAGTGTCATTAAACCCATCTTGCATATGTCCGGAATCCCAAAAGTCTTGGATGCATTTACAAATAGAAGGGCTTACATCGTTCCAACATTGAACATAAATTCCTGGCCGGAAACCGTCCGGTCCAAGAGCTTTCCATGCACCCATCGATTTAACTGCACTGATAATTTCATCTTCCGTGAAACAGTTTCCAAAGTTAGCAAGGTCCTCTCTGCAAATGATGGGAAAAGAGGCTTCAAACAGATTCACCGAAACCGTGGGAGGGTTGGGTGGGGCATAGAGATTCAAGAAGAATTCCTGGGCGTGTTGTTCGATTTGGTTCGATTCCGACATCCACATTCCTTCTCCATTTTTGAGACTTTCAATACGATTCCCGCGTCTTCTGATAATGGTTGTCATATGGAAATAACTCGTGTTCCTGTCGCCATAAAAAATCCAGTTTTCGCGTGACTTTTGGAACAACATTAATTCTTCCTGGGACAGTATAAGTTCGAACTCCTCTTGCAATTTATACAAGAGATCGATTTTCCCATGAGTCATATCCTCCTCTAGGCTACGTTGGATGGCCTCCAGTCTCGTGAGGAGTTCCTCCTTCCTTGCAGGGATAAATCCAAAGGTCTTTTTATTCCACTTTAAGACGTTGGACTTGAGTTGCCTTAATGCCAACATAAGAACTTTGTTGTGATCCCATTTGCAGGAGACCATATTCTTGAAGTCTGGGTGAGTCAACCACGCAACTTCAAATCTGAAGGGCCGTCTATCTCTATTGAAACTTCATTTAGGATGGAGTGAACATAAAAGGGGATTATGGTCTGAAGAGAGAGTTGGAAGGTGTCTAACAACATTTTCAGGCCAAATAATTCTACCCTTTTTATTGGTTAATACTATGTCAAGGCGTTTCGCGATCCGGGTGCTAGTCTGCTTTCCTCTTGACCAAGAAAAGTTTGGACCTGAAAAACCCAAGTCAATTAATCCAGTTTGTTCGATCCATGATCGAAATTGGGCTGAATCTTGTGACAGCAAATTCTTCGAGTGTTCTTCAGCTAGAATAGTAGAGTTGAAGTCACCCCCAACAAGAAGAGGGCCGATGATGCTTCTATTATGAGTAAGAAGGGAAGACCAAACATCCCTCCTTCTTTCGGGCATTGGTGGGTTGTAAATTGCGACAAGAGTGAAGAAATCTAGGCTATTTCTAACCTTCATTACAAAAAAGTGATCCACAGAATTTTCTAAAGTTACCTCAATGTCCGGTTCATTCCAACATACCCAGACCCCACCTTCAAATCTATGGGCTTCAATCCTGGCATTATTAATGTACCCCATACTCCTACAAATTTCTTCTGCCGTATCTCCAAAGACTTTGGTCTCAAAAAGGGCCAAAACGTCAACATGGTGGCGACTGATCATATACCGAATCGCTTTACGGAAGCGTCGGTTGGAAGCTCCTCTATAGTTCCAGAACAGAATATTCATGATAAACTGTGTGGGGGAAGAGTAATGGCCTAAGACTTATGTGATAAGGGAAGTGATGAATGTAAGAGCCTGGCTGCTGAGTGCCTGAGAGAGTGAGCAGAGGGCCAGAGTTTTTCCTGGACCGCCCCTGCGCCACCTCCTAGCCACCCCTGCGGCCACCTACACCAGCTTCGTGTTTCACTTGGTTCTACAGTTGTGTGTTGCTTCTAGGCCTTCCTTAGGGTGCCTTTGTTCCCTTCTTTCCTAGTGTGAGTGCTTAGGATCATGCTAAATGTGTGAGGATGAGTTTTGATGAGGTTGTGAACGGTTTATGCCTTATATGGCTTTTGGAGGTTCCTTAGGTTGTGAGTGAGTTTGAGGTTGATCCTTTGGATCCCTATGGGTCTAGGTGTGACCCTTGTGATGTTAGGAGATTGATATATTTCTTTATGCTCTGTTTATAGGATGTGTTGTCCCTTCAGTGTAGAGGTGATCATGGTTGAGTTGTGTTCGAGGTTGAGGTAAGTCCGTAGGACTTACTTAGCTGTTATCCTTATATTGGATGTTTGCATGAGTGGTGTGTGCTTTGTATGTTTTCTATGATAGCATGTGATGCCGTATATACCTACCTATGTTATATTGATTGCCCCGTATGCGTGGTTGTGATAACCTTTCCCTTTCATGCCGCCGTAATGTCTGGGAGGTTCTCTTGAGTCAGGCCAGACCGGTTTACAGGAAGGGCGCAATCCACTCCCCTAGGGTACACGGATTGTGTGACCGATACTAGTACGGATGGCTAGCAGGCTCAAAGGCGAGGATGTATCGGCCCTCATGTCACATACTTTCATATATATTATATCTATATGATTTGAGTGAATGACCATTATATTGAAGTGATTAAATGGGTAAATGTGTGAAAGCATGCTGATGTGTTTATCTTACCTTGATTGTGATTGTGCTTATGCATTATTCTATATATGTGTATGGATAGCTAATGATTTATTACCATGTTGTAGATGCCCCACAGGATAGGCATGCTGCTAGGTGATCTAGCAGAGTGGCAGGCCGAGGACGTCTCGTACATAGGTTGTTGTGGGATTTTAGGGTTTGTTTCCCTTTCCCTCCTACATGAGGATGATCTTTTGTTACCTTCTGTGTGAGGTGTTGGTTTATGTACTCGGCTATGTTGTTGTACCTTTTGCTTGTACAGTTTTATACAACTTTATGTATTTGTTTTTATATCTGTCGGTGTCATGTTGTAAGGTCTAGTGAACTTGTTGTCAGGCTAGGGTCAGGATCCATTGTGAGATCCTAGCCCAATGTGACACTCCGAGTTCTGTGGATTCGGGGTGTTACAGAGTTGGTATCAGAGCCTTAGGTTGACAACAATGGCACTTGCTACCTGCAATGAGGTCTGATAGGTAAAATAAACAGAACCCACATGGGATCTGATGTTTTCAAAGGTTTTGATTTTAAATTTGGTTTTGGGTTCGATGTACGAGAAGTTGCCACTCTTGCTATGGATCTCTGCAGTGTAGATATGTATATATGTATTATGGATTATGTATGTGTATATATATATATATATATATATATCTATACTTATGGCCTATATAGAGCCTTATAAGTTAGGTGTGCATACCTCGCAGATGGCTCGGACTAGAGCTACTGCCGCTGTAGGAAAGGTAAACCACCCCGTCCTCTGGGTGTGGTAGTTGAGGGACCAGTTCCCGCTGCTGATCCACCAATTGTGGAGGAGTTACATGAGGAGGTTGCAGAGAGCGTCGTCCTAGAGATGAAGAGTGGTGGATCTATGAGACATCATTCACATGGAGCTAAGTCTGATGACGCTGATCGTGTCTCCATGGGAGGACCGGAGTTCAAAGAGTACCTCCGACGTTTTGAGGAGGATATTAGGGCTGGCAGACGGGCCCCAGATTTATCAGTGCATGAGGGATCTTCTGAGAGATCACAACGGGCGACATAGGTTCCAGCTGCACCTGCACAAGCTGCTGAGCCAGTTCGAGTTCCAGTGGAGACCAGAGGGCCTCAACTAGATGCTTGGTTGAAGGCATGTCATCATTAGGGAGTGCCACACTTCTCAGGAGAGATTGGTTTAGAGATTGATAGCATGTATTATAGTCTATATTTTGGGACTTGTTTAGACGTTTTATCTTCAATAATCTGCATGTTTGGATGTATATTATGTAATTATATTGTCGTTTCATCTACCTTTATGGGAATCGAGGTCTACACCAAGTTTCGTTGTAATCGTAGGTAAAATGGCATGTTTTGGATCAAAATGGAGCTAAGGAACAAATGAGTCATAGGAGCTACATTCTGGAGCTTAAGGAAGAACTCCGGAAGCATTGAAATGATGAATAAGATTGATTTTGGATCAGATTAGAAAGATTTACACGCAGTTGAGATTCACCTAGGTCGGCTACAGGATCACCTAGACTGAGGTGTTCTTCAGGGTCACCTAGACCAAGGTGTTCTTCAGGGTCACCTAGACCGAGGTGTTCTTTAGGATCACCTAGACCGAGGTGTTCTTCAGTGTCACCTCGACCGAGGTGATATTCAGGACAGGCTGGACCGAGGTGGACACCCTGTCGCCGGCGAGATCTTTATTTTTGGCTGAGATCTTCTATTTTTGGAAGGAGGATATCTTATATTTTTGGTTGGATTTCTGGAAGGAAGATATTATTTTAGGAAGATCTATTTTAGAGATATGGATATATTTTTTAGGAAATTATCTTTTTAAGATATTATTATCTTTGGAAGATAATTCTCCTATATAAAGGGTTGGATTTTCCACAATTCAATTATCTTCGGATCACTGATTTTCTGAGGATTTTTGGAGAGAGTTTTGAAGGAAGATTGAAGGAAGTTTTGAAGGTTGAAGTTCAAAGAAGTAAGGAATCAAGTTGAAGTTGGCTTTTGAAGGAGTTTGTAAGATCTTCTTTGTTTGGCTTTTGGTTTTGTTGTCTTTACTGATTGTGATTGAGGAACGCATACTGTTTGTTTGCTTGATTGATTGTTTGAGTTATTGATATCTTTGTGTTTAAGTTCTCTTGTTTGAATATTGATTCCTTTTCCATATATTTGATTATTGTTATCATGATGATTGTTGGCTAAGTTTCTTGTGCGATTCTAGGGTTATTGGCTGAAAGTTATAGGAAAGACGATGATAGAATGATCTTAACCCCAATGGACCCTGAAAGCTCGAGCCTTTACCTTAACCGACGAACACCTCGGTCAGCTGTGAAACATCTCGACCGAGATGGTACATAAACTGAACGAGGTGAACTTTTCCTGATTCTTATCTGAGTTAAGAGTTCCAGTTTGCCAAATCCTATCCTTGTTATACCCTTTCCTAGTTCAACGCAAGCCTATGATGAGACTTACCCGGTGATTCCTTTGTTTATTTACCCAAGATCATGAGTGTAGGTAATAAAGGTTTATCCTTTATTGGGGTTTGAGTGTGCCTTCATCCCATCTTTGTGAGTTAGTCTGAGACTTACCCTGTAAAGGTTGATTCTATTCCCTTGGGTGGTGTGTTGGTTTGAGATTATAGTTCCTTTCCTTAGTACCTTGAGACTTACCCGGTGATAGGTTCTTTGGTTTGGGATAGTGAGTGGTGAGACTTACCCGGTAATCTGTTTCCACCTTAGAAACACCTTCCCTTTGCAAACCTCAACTTTGTCCACGTTATCCTTTGAGATCTTGAGTCGGAACCACAACTGGATGCTTTAATCCCTAGAATCCGTATTTCCCTTTACTTGACTTTTACATCATCTTTGATTGCTTTAATTGATTTTGGTTAATTGCAATACTTGACAACCGATTATGTGCTTTGTTTCACCTAAGTCCCTGTGATCGACCCCTGGAATTCTTGCTTTTATTACAATTGACCCGTACACTGCGGGTTCGCATCCTTGTTTTAAGCAAACTTCTTGGGTTATAAATTTAAAGCTTGCACACACCATTTGGAGCGAACAAGTTTTTGGCGCCGTTGCCGGGGATTTGGTTTAGATCAAGCCGGTTACGGTTATCTTTCGAGGCTATTGCCCTTGTTGATATTAACGATTTGTCCTATGAGTTTTGTAGTTTTCAGGATATCCGATGACTACATTTGATCCAGCCTGGATAGCAAGACAAAGTGCTAGGGCGGACCATTATGAATACTTGGAAGAGAAATACTCCTTCTATTGGTTTGACAATGAAAGGGAAAGAGAAGAGGCCATTAAGGAGGAGCTTGCGATATGGGATGAGCTGAATGTCCCTCGAAAGATTTATGAGCAACCTCTTGAAGATTCGCTTGAATCAAGATGGGAGAAGTTGATGAAGAAGGTGGAGGAGATCAAGGAAAGCACCATATCCTATGCTAAGCCGAAAGAGGTGCATAAGGAAGCGCTGCAAGTTTCAAGCATTCCTCCAGTCAAACCAGAAATTTCTCTTGAAGCTCTTGAAGAAGAGGAAGAAGTGGAAGATCTTGATCCAATTGCTGAAACATCGGCCGAGGTTGAAGACAGATCGACCGAGATTGAAGACAGATCAACCGAGGTTGAAAACAGACCGGCCGAGGTTGAAGAGAATCCAGCTGAGTTGGGAAAGATTTCATGTGTGGATTATCACCCTAACATGAAACTTGTCCCACTATTTGAAGAACTTTATAAGGTACTTGCTCCTGCTCCCTTTAAAGTTCTAGAATTCTTCAGGGATGCACCAAAGACTTGGAGGTCTCTTCCGAAAGAACCTCCCAAGATCAAGATGAAACCTCCCTTGAATTTGCTGAAAGTAAATGCTCCTTGGACTGAAAGGAGTGGAGTTCACGAGCGCTTCAACGCTAAGGCAACGAAGTGTTATTTATTCAAGTATGGGGTCACTCACGTGACAAAGACCTTGTACTATCCCCAAGCTGAAGATGGGGAAGCTCCTAGAATCCTCGAGAAGCTGTTTTCTCGATCAAGGAAAGGATGGGACGAAAGAATGAGTTATGTCCCATGGAATCATAGGAAGAACCGGTAGGATTCCGGTGAGAACTAAACCGTACAAGCTTGTAGGTGGGAGATCCTACCATTTACCGGTGAAATTAGGAACCGGAACCTTTTTGGAGGAGTTTTATGATGGATGTGATGAGCACTCCAAGATATTCGAGGTGCATTGAGTAAATCCATGAGGAAAGGTCCAGCTAGCGACCTTAAACTAAGCGCTTCTTGGGAGGCAACCCAAGGTATTGCTTTCTTTTCCCTTTTCTAGCTTAGTTTAGATAGTTTGCTTTTGCTTTGCTTTGTTTTTGGCGTCCTCTAGACGGGAACCAGGAACTTTCTAAGGAAGGATTACAACTCAGGAGCTACACTTGAAGGACATTAGTTCTAGAAATTGAGAGGACGGAGCTTGACTGAGACACATCTCGGGTGCAGTCACAAGACCTCGACCGAGATGTTCTTCGCCAACCGAGACGGTCTTATCTGGGAGCTATTTCTTATTTCTGTATGCAGTTCAGCTATGTCTAGTGAGTATTCTATTCTTCTAAATTATATTTAACCCATTGGGACAATGTGTCCCAAGTATGGGGTATTTGTATGACTTGCATGACTCACTTGAGCTTTGATTATGATCATATTTTGCTCTATGTGTTTATCTGCCATTACATGTAGACACACAGGTTTTTGTTTGAAAAAAACGTCAAAATTTGGTTTAAGAAAAAAAATTTTTATAACCTCGACCGGGATGATTCTGGCCAAACGAGGTAAAACACCTCGGATGACTTAGAACACCTCGACCGAGGTGGTTTCTTAACTGAGAGTTTTCGAAACGATTTTTGTGCTTCTCTTTTGGAATGACCTCAGTGATGATTCTGTTTGCTGATTGGTTTTGAAATCTTTATATGTTTGAAAGGTTTTATGATATGTTTAAGTTGCAAAATGCTTTGTTTGAAATTTTGTCATGTTTAATTCTTTGTTTTTATCAAAATTATGTTGAATTTGAAGGTTGACACCACATGATGAATTCTATCACTTTCTTCCTGGGATGATTGAGGCAATTCACTCTCTTCTCTTCTTCTTCTTGATCATACTTTAGCCCTTCATATACATATTTGCCTTCCTTTACCTATCCGGGAATTTGGAAGCAAGCAAGTGAAAAGCAAGTGAAAGAAAAGTTGAGATGTTGGCATGAAGATTTAGAAAGAAACAAAATAGGTTTGGGGAAGTCAATCATGATGATGAGTAACTCGGCACCATTCACATAGCCGGGTGTTTGTGTCTTGCCAAAGTCGGATTGAGCGATATTCCTAACGGGTCATGGTATGTGCATCAAGGGTTTGAGGCATCTCGAAAAATGATGATTGCTGATCTCCTAGGCTTCGGTTATTGTGCACCTCTGTCCATGCATCACAAAAAGAAAAAAAGTGAAAAAAAGCAAAGCTTATTGGTGGAAAATGTTGAAGTTCAAAAGCAAGTGAAGTGAAGATCCTTTTGCCTGGATTTTAGCACCACATTCCCTATATACATCTCACCCTCACACGTTTCTTGACTTCTTTTAGAAAGCCCTTGAGACCTCGAGGTTGTTTATTGACTTGGTGGTTTAAATTGGATTATAAATGATTAATTTCGATAATTATGATTTATTATGCATTCTATGATTTTATGCAAAGATGAACAACTTTATTATATTTATAAAATGTTTTGATCATGTCTTGATTTTATTTACCATGAAGCATTCCCTTAGAGTGATCTATGAGTGGAGCACACCACCAAAAATGTTTTGAAATACTTTTCATTGATCTTTATGACTTATAATCCATTCTATCTTGTACTTAAGATTTGGAACTTGCTTGGGGACAAGCAAGGGACAAGTATGGGGTATTTTGATAGCATGTATTATAGTCTATATTTTGGGACTTGTTTAGACGTTTTATCTTCAATAATCTGCATGTTTGGATGTATATTATGTGATTATATTGTCGTTTTATCTACCTTTACGGGAATCGAGGTCTACACCAAGTTTCGTTGGAATCGTAGGTAAAATGGCACGTTTTGGATCAAAATGGAGCTAAGGAACAAAGAAGTCATAGGAGCTACATTCTGGAGCTTAAGGAAGAACTCATGAAGCATTGAAATGATGAAGAAGATTGATTTTGGACCAGATTAGAAAGATTTACACGCAGCTAAGATTCACCTAGGTCGGCTACAGGATCACCTAGACCGAGGTGTTCTTCAGGGTCACCTAGACCGAGGTGTTCTTCAGGGTCACCTAGACCGAGGTGTTCTTTAGGATCACCTAGACCGAGGTGTTCTTCAGTATCACCTCGACCGAGGTGATCTTCAGGATAGGCTGGACCGAGGTGGACACCTTGTCGCCGGCGAGATCTTTATTTTTGGCTGATATCTTCTATTTTTGGAAGGAGGATATCTTATATTTTTGGCTGGATTTCTGGAAGGAAGATATTATTTTAGGAAGATCTATTTTAGAGATATGGATATATTTTTTAGGAAATTATCTTTTTAAGATATTATTATCTTTGGAAGATAATTCTCCTATATAAAGGGTTGGATTTTCCACAATTCAACCATCTTCGGATCACTGATTTTCTGAGTATTTTTGGAGAGAGTTTTGAAGGAAGATTGATGGAAGTTTTGAAGGTTGAAGTTCAAAGAAGTAAGGAATCAAGTTGAAGTTGGCTTTTGAAGGAGTTTGTAAGATCTTCTTAGTTTGGCTTTTGGTTTTGTTGTCTTTACTGATTGTGATTGAGGAACGCATACTGTTTGTTTGCTTGATTGATTGTTTGAGTTATTGAGATATTTGTGTTTAAGTTCTCTTGTTTGAATATTGATTCCTTTTCCATATATTTGATTATTGTTATCATGATGATTGTTGGTTAAGTTTCTTGTGCGATTCTAGGGTGAATGGCTGAAAGTTATGGGAAAGATGATGATAGAATGATCTTAACCCAGTGGACCCTGAAAGCTCGAGCCTTTACCTTAACCGACGAACACCTCGGTCAGCTGTGGAACATCTCGACCGAGATGGTACATAAACTGAACGAGGTGAACTTTTCCTGATTCTTATATGAGTTAAGAGTTACAGTTTGCCAAATCCTATCCTTGTTATACCCTTTCCTGGTTCAACGCAAGCCTAAGATGAGACTTACCCGGTGATTCCTTTGTTTGTTTACCCAAGATCATGAGTGTAGGTAATAAAGGTTTATCCTTTATTGGGGTTTGAGTGTGCCTTCATCCCATCTTTGTGAGTTAGCCTGAGACTTACCCGGTAAAGGTTGATTATATTCCCTTGGGTGGTGTGTTGGTTTGAGATTATAGTTCCTTTCTTTAGTACCTTGAGACTTACCCGGTGATAGGTTCTTTGGTTTGGGATAGTGAGTGGTGAGACTTACCCGATAATCTGTTTCCAGCTTAGAAACACCTTTCCTTTGCAAACCTCAGCTTTGTCCACGTTATCCTTTGAGATCTTGAGTCGGAACCACAGCTGGATGCTTTAATCCCTAGAATCTGCATTTCCCTTTACTTGACTTTTACATCATCTTTGATTGCTTTAATTGCTTTTGGTTAATTGCAATACTTGATAACCGATTATGTGCTTTGTTTCACCTAAGTCTCTGTGATCGACCCCTGGAATTCTTGCTTTTATTACAATTGACCCGTACACTGCGGGTTCGTATCCTTGTTTTAAGCATACTTCTTGGATTATAAATTTAAAGCTTGCACACACCATTTGGAGCGAACAGAGACTGAGGTGTGGATTGGGCATGCAGACTCAGCTTTGGAGTCTATCAAATGTCCTGAGGACAGACGGATAGAGTTAGACCAGTCTCTATTCCGTGACCTCGGACACCAGTGATGGAGAACTGTACGGACCAGAGCCACCAGTTATGACCATATGAGGCGTATGATTCGAGAGCAGTTATGCCCTGTCTCACTGAAGAGGGAGAAGTTGCATGATTTTTTGGAGGCTGGCTTTGAGGACGTGCCTATTACTGATGTCATCCGCCACTTCCAGACCGAGTTAGCTTTGTTGGGGCCAACTGCACCATCTGAGGACCAACATGTGTATTTATTCTCTCGCCGTCTGAGAGAGAGCACTCGTTCATACATGGAGGGATTCCATTGCGAGTCCCTAGCTGATTACCAAGACCGGGCTTCTGCTTTTGAGAGGGAGCGAGCCAGTCAGAGAAGAGCTTCTCAGACGGGATGGTCTGAGAAGAGCTTCTCAGACGGGATGGTCTGAGAAGAGGCAGCGCACTGGGCAGACCAGTGGAGTTGGAGGAGCATCTGGGTCTAGACGAGACTAGAGACGCCAAAGTTACCCCTTGTCTACACAGACTGCAGATAAGGGACAACAGTTTTACAACTGTGGTGACCCCGACCATCTGAGGTCGGCTTGTCTCAGACTAGTTGTGACTTGCTTTACTTGCGGTAGAGAGGGACATCGAGCTGCCTTTTGTAGGCAGGGTGGAGTGGCATCTCAGTAGGGTTCTTCCCCTGCCAGTGTAGTAGGAGATGGTCAGAGGACACCTCAGCAGCAGACACAAGGACAGCAGAGAGTCCCAAAACGTCCATCTACTCAAGGTTCTGCTCTAGGACTGAATAGAAGCAGAGGTAGAGATGTTGGCACCAGTGATGCCAGAGGAGCCCGAGGGCACACTACTAAATAAATGACCTGTTGTAACCGTTAAAATTAGTTACTTAAGGCTTCAAAACTGTTACAGTAAGGCTTTAGTAATGGATTATGCTCCGCTACAATAGCCTGCCTTGCAATAGGTATGTAGCAACGAACATGAACTCTACTGTAACGGTTTATAGAATCAAGTCTAAAACAATTACAATAGACACATAACTATTACTATAGGTAAAACCATTACAAAAATAAATTATTATTACAATAGATCTTACCATTACAATATTGATAGACCCGTTACCAAGGAACAACCATTACAAAACGTAGATAATTGTCGATCACCTTACATATAGAACTATTGCCATATGATCTACAATTGTTACCACAATACCTGATGTGTACAATTAATTAGATAATTTATAAATTATACAAATTTAGTATAAAATACTAATGATAATCCATAGATAAATAATACAAATGCATAAAGTGTACATCATCATTCTCAATAACCCGAAAGTCAAAGTAGAACTTTACAGAATGAACACCCTCCTTTCTACTTGTACTACTTGAAGTGCAGTTGAACTTCACAAAATGAACACTAACCCTTATCGGAGGATTGTGTAAGTAGTAAGCTTCATCTTAGGACTGCTTTTTCTACAATCTGCAAGTCCATGAAATTTGAGCCATTGTGTGCGAAAAATCTCCGGAGATTAATCACTGATAGTTCGTTGAAGACTTGAAGTTTCCAAGAGCAAGATAAGCTTGTCTCAAGTTGTAGCTGCAACACAACAATCAAGCAAAAAGATAAGTTGATTTGTTATATCTCTAAGAGTAAGCTTGCATTTTCTATTTTTCTACAATAATTAAAAGATTTGTTATATCTCTAAGAGTAACCTTCATTTTCAATACTGCCTGCACAAAAACAAGATAAGGTGGTTTCAAAGTTGTTTCGTTTTGCAATAATACACTGAAAAGTGAACCTTAGATTTTAGCTTAGTATTCAAACTGAGACAAATTTTGGGGGGGGGGGGGTAGGGGTGGTTATAAAAACAGTGTTAAACTACATGAAAACATAGAGTACTTATGATTCACAAAAGAAAAAAAAACATCTCCACTGAACTGTTATAGTTTGTCTTTGCTTACCCGGATGTTAAAATCATTGAAAGTGAAGCATCAACAATGTCCTTGAAAACAACTGCTGGATGCAAGCATGATAGGATGAAAACATATTGCAAATACACAGAAGGTTTCCCTGATGCACATCAACACCAGAAATTCTGATAAATAAGTAGAAATGTAATTCGAACACAAGTAGCAAAATACAATCAGTTACAATTCAGCCAATACATGAAGACTATTTAATCAAATTTAACATTAACAAATCTATTAGAAAGCATGGTAAACACAGATGTTGCAGAATTGTGAACTAGAAAGGAAAAGGCGTGATGATCTCCCGTATATTTTGGGAAGATCCAAAACTGAGATAAGATCTTTCTAATAAAAATCTCTCTCCCTTTTAACCTAGCCCCTTTCAAGATTAAGAAGTAAGAAGGAATTAAGACACCAAAGCTAAAAGTTAAAGACCATCCATTTTATAATAGATAAGGCTTAAGAGCAACTCAATCATAGGTAAACTAAGAACATAACATATCTCTCTGTGTATAATTATGTCATATTAGCATTAGGGCTAGGTATTGGAGGAATGAAATTCTATAAGAAGTGACCTTGAAAAGTGTAAAGATACTTGCATCTCTTTTGGCAATCCTTCGCAAAGAAAGTTGGTAATCATTTATGTGTATCCCCGAGCTTTTAAAAAAAATAACCGAAGGATGACATCAACCCTGTTACGTCAGTAAAGATTGGTGTAGTGTATATTGATGTAACGTAAGATGATTAAGTAAGAACATATAAAATATCCAAATTAAGAAAAAAATAACCGAAGGATGATTAAGTAAGAACATATAGAACATCACTACAGGAAACCAAGAAAGTGAACACTTCAATAACTACTTGATACTATACCTCAGTAGCACATCCTTGCAAAGTTGAGAAGCATTGTTGGGACGAATTGGCTTCTTGAGGCTCTTTCAAAGCCTTTTCTCTAGTCCAGCTAACATACATTATCATTAAAAATATCCAAATTAAGGAAATATTAGCTTTTTGATGTATCGAAAGTACAAAATACGAATATGCATTCTAACAATAGAAAGTAACATGATCCATAAATTCTATTGAATAGCTTGCCTAAAGCATGTCAAGCTTATAAAAACATTACCCCGTCCAAACTCAATTTACATCACCAACCTACAACTCAATATGTTCAGGCATGGTATTTTCACTAAGTAATTATGAAATGTAAAGAAACTTACAAAGATACCGTTTCATGGCTGTTTAGTTCCGACCAAAGCATGTCAAACTTCTATTCAGAGGTGTCGTCGGCAGTGCTAATGGAGAGGTCTCTGAATTCAGGCCCGTTTAATGGACAGGCTTGGCTGTTTAGGTTGCTCGAAGGAAGGTGCTCTTGCAGGACCTATCCTCAGAAAACCATAGACACTAAGGTTAGTTTTGGTTAAAGCGTTCAAGTTACTAATGGTCAACTTATCAATAACATCCAGCTGAATTATTAATGAAAAACATATCTTAAAGCAATCAACTTAAGCTTCCCGAGCAAATGACTTTCAAAATTAAATCAAAATATAAGATGGCTTGAAAAAGGGTCTTAAAGGTTGATGATTAAGTTTTAGTGTCATATGAAGCCAAAGTTTGTTTATGAGAATTGAACTGAAGTTAACAAATTATAAGAGCTTCTTCTCCTAAAGAATGTAGCATGACATGAGAAAAATTAGAAATCAAATTTAGTCACAGAGAACAAAAACCTGAAGAAACACCAAATAGTATAGAAACATTTTTCTAATAAATCTCCAAAAATCCACTTGAGTATCACATGAAGCACGTGCAAGATAGTACTATGGACCACCATAAGAGACGTACTCAATAAATCCCATTGAATTGAAAAGCTCTAGACAACACAAGTAGGTTAAATTTGGATCAAGAGGCAAAATTCAGATTACTAAAATATGTGCCTTCTAGATCAAGAGAGATAGAAGCTATCAAAACAAATTAAATTTCAAGCAAACTCTAAAAAGTTGCAGGTTAGGAACACCAATCTTGAAAAGCATCTAATTCAACTTAGAGTAGCAAGGAGAAGCAACTAAGATTTCCAAATCATCCAATTCAAGTTTGAAGAGAATATTTGAAGGTCATGAAAAATGGAGAGGGTACTTACTTAGTTACTTCAAACGAATCAATCCCGGTATGCATGTTAACAAGATGCGTCCCCTAATTAATTTTAACTATAAAGTCTCCTGTAAAACCAAGGGAGGTAAAAATAAATAGATATCACAATAATCAGGTCCTAGTTAAAGTAGACAAAACCAAAGAAGAGAGTATAACACAACCCATTCAAGCTTCAACTACCTGCTATTTCCTCCTCATATCCACTAAGATCAAAGTTGATATCGATGTCAGCTAGTTGTCGTTGAACTGAAACAACTAGACAAAGCCAAATACAAAGATAAGGGCCATAATCCAAGATGAGACCTAAAAAATACAAATAGGGGTTTAAGTCGGGATTCAGATATCTAAAACAAACCTATAAATTCAGGAAACAATTTCCCTTCTGTTCTTTTCTAGGGCTTCGATTGGTAAACCTACAACCTAGAGATTCAAGAGAGGACTAGAAGGGATTAAGGAATTTAAGGGATGAACGAACCTTCAGAGTGAAGAGTATAGAACGAACCTTTAGAGTGAAGAGTTCAGAACGAACTTGAAGGGGAGAGTTGCATACTTGGATGGACTTATGGATTGAGAACGAAGCAATTAGGGCTGAGAGGGCAGTCTATGATGGGACACGGTGAAATGCGAGGAGGAGCCAAACAAGGACTCTGAAAAGCTCTACTACCTCAGGGATCTGGAACGTGGCGTCGAGGAGCTTTCCTACTCTGCCCAATGAAGATGATGGTAAATGACGAAGATAATGGTAAACCCTCATAGAGATAGACAAGAGACAAAGATAGAGCGGAGATATTGATGATGATGGTAGATAAGAATAAAACAATGTGTAATTTAACCCAAAATTTTCACTATGGCGCCTTTATCTTTTTCATTTTGCGCCAATTATTTTAGACGCACCATTACAATTATCATTACTATAAGTGTTCTTCTTTAATTTTATATAACTATTACAAATGACCGTTGCAATAGTTTGTCTATTGTAACATAAGAGAACATCCATTACCGACGTAGTATTACATTAAGGCAATTTTGTTTAACCGTTACAAAGATCATTACCTTACCAACTTATGGTAACATAATAAAAAATCCGTTGCAATTATACAGTTACAATAGGCCAGTTATTTAGTAGTGGCAAGATTTTGAGTTGAGGAGTGCAGAGGATCCACCTGCACCGGCTGCTACAGGTACCATTCTGTTTCATCGTTTACCTGTTAGAGTCTTGTTTGATACTGGTGCTACGCATTCATTTATTTCTGATACATGTGTTGAGCGTGTGAGTTTAGATACCATAGAGGGTATACCCTTTACTATAGGGTTACCTTATGGTAGTCGGGTCAGAGGTACCCGTGAGATACGTAGTTGTCCCCTTCGTTTAGGGACTCATGTTTTACTTGTTGACTTCTTAGTCATGTCACTAATGCATGAAGAAGTCATATTAGGTATGGATTGGATGCGTAGACACCATGCGGTTTTGGAAGTTGGTAGATGGACTGTTACAGTCTCTACCGAGGTTGGTCAGATTGAGGTCCTCCGAGGTTGGGACCTTGGGAAGACGGGTTCTGTTATCAGCACCGTACGAGTAGCTAGACTGATTGCACATGGATGTGATGCCTTCTGGTGCTACGCCATGAAGGATGGAGAGAGTCCATCTTTGGAGGACATTCCGTTGGTCTGTGAGTTTGCAGATGTGTTTGCTGAGCCGTCGAGCTTTCCGCCTCAACGGAGTGTGGACTTCAGCATAGAGTTAGAGTCTGGCACGAGACCCATCTCGAAGGCCCCATACCTTATGGCACCTGTCGAGATGTTGGAGTTGAACAAGCAACTCGAGGAGTTGGCTGAGAAGGGCTTCATACGCCCTAGCGTTTCACCATGGGGTGCACCTGTCCTCTTCGTGCAGAAGAAGGACGGATCTTTGAGATTATGCATTGATTACAGAGAGCTGGACAAGGTGACCATCAAGAACAGGTATCCACTGCCTCGTATTGATGATCTACTTGGTCAGCTTCAGGGAGCTACAGTTTTCTCCCAGATCGATTTGCGCTCAGGTTATCACCAGGTGAGGGTGAGAGAGCAAGACGTACACAGGACGACATTTCGTACCCGTTATGGACACTACGAGTTTGTAGTGATGTCATTCGGGCTGACGAATGCCCCAACAGTCTTTATGGAGTTGATGAACAATATATTCATCGACTTCCTTGATCAATTTGTGGTGGTCTTTATTGACGATATTTTGGTGTACTCTCGTAGTAGATAGGAGCATGTCGGTCATCTGAGGACGGTTTTGCAGATTCTGAGGGATAGAGAGTTATATGCCAAGCTCTCTAAGTGCGAGTTTTGGATGTCTGAGGTTGCTTTCCTTGGGCATATCGTCTCCGCCGACGGGATTATGGTAGATCCGGAGAAGATCGAGTCTGTTGCAGCATGGGCGACACCGACGAACGTCAAGGAAGTGCGTAGCTTTCTTGGCTTAGCCGGTTACTACAGATGCTTTGTGGAGGGATTTTCTGTGATTGCCCGTCCACTGACAAGTCTTCTGAGGAAGACTACCCGATTTGTGTGGACCGACCAATGTGCTCAGAGTTTTGAGGAGTTGAAGAGGCGGTTGACTTCTGCTCCTGTCCTGGCACAGCCAGAGGGTTCAGATGATTTTGTGGTCTACAGTGATGCATCCAAGCTAGGTTTGGGATGTGTGTTGATGCAGAGAGGCAGAGTGATTGCTTATGCGTCTCGACAGTTGAAGACGTATGAGGAGAACTACCCGACTCATGATCTGGAGTTAGCAGCGGTAGTTCATGCTTTGAAGATCTAGAGACATTACCTATATGGTGCTACATGTCAAATCTTCACATACCATAAGAGTCTGAAGTATAATTTTACGCAGCAGAAGTTGAACAACCGCAAGCGTCGATGGCTTGAGTTGATCAAGGACTTTGACCTTGAGATTTTGTATCATCCTGGCAAGGCGAATGTCGTAGCTGATGCCTTGGCAGGAAGTCGCCTCGAGAGAAGGCGATTGCCAGGTTGACTGTACAGCCTCAACTTCAAAGGGATCTAGCCTGGCTAGAGTTGGACATCTAGTTTCCTGATAAGGATGCCAAGTTGTATACATTAGAGGTTTTACCTGGTCTGTTGGATGAGATCCAACAGAAGCAGGGGACCTGCCTGACCCTGATGAGGATTAGAGAGAGGATGTCTCGTGGAGAGGAACCACAGTTTTCTGTTGGAGCTGATGGAGTGATGAGGCGGCATGATCGCATTTGTGTTCCAGCTGATGCAGAGTTGAGACAGAGGATCTTACAGGAGGCTCACTGTACACTTTACTCTGTACATCCAGGTACGAGTAAGATGTACCATGATGTGAGAAGTTGATGTTGGTGGGGAGGGCTGAAGCCCAATATAGCTAGATTTGTGGCTTAGTGTGCGACCTGTCAACAGGTCAAGATAGAGTATTGCAGACTGGGAGGTGAGATCCATCCACTGTCAGTGCCGCAGTGGAAGTGGGAGGACGTCTCCATGGATTTTGTGACTGGTTTGAGACCCAGTAGGAGTCTTGATGCCATATGGGTTGTTGTTGATAGACTGACGAAGATGGCACGTTTCATTCCTATCAGGGAGACGTGGCCAGTGAGTAGATTGGTTGAGGAGTACAGTAGACAGATAGTGAGACTCCATGGTGTACCGAGGACGATCGTCTCTAATCGAGATGGACGGTTTACCTCGAGGTTTTGGCAGCAGATTCAGACTTCTTTGGGGACGAGTCTACACTTCACGACTGCGTTTCACCCCTAGACAGATGGTCAGTCTGAGAGGACCATCCAGACCCTAGAGGATATGCTACGAGCTTGTGAGTTGGATTGGGGACAGGGATGTCTGATTACCTCCCACTTGTAGAGTTCTCATATAACAACAGCTGGCATGCATCTATTGGGATGGCTCCTTATGAGGCACTGTATGGACGTAGGTGTCGTACACCTTTATGCTGGGATGAGCCTAGCAGTATCAGTGGGATAGCGTCAGAGCAAATTCAGGATGATAGGGCTTGAGTAGCGCTGATTAGAGAGAGGATTCTGGCTGCACAAAGTCGCCAGAAGTCATATGCAGACAAGAGGTGTCGGCCTCTAGAGTTCAAGGTAGGAGCTCATGTCTAGTTGAGAGTATCTCCAACGCGTGGCGTCAGACGTTTTGGCATAAAGGGGAAGTTGAGTCCCCGATATGTCGGTCCTTTTGTGATACTGGACAGAGTTGGGAGGGCAACCTACAGATTAGCTTTGCCTCCGAGATTAGAGGGTGTTCACCCTATGTTCCATGTGTCTCAGCTGAGAGAGTACATACTAGATCCGAGGCACATCGTGAGTTATGATGATTTGGTGGTAGAGCCAGACCACACCTTTGTTGAGCATCCTATTGCAGTCCTAGAGCGAGGTGTGAGACGCCTGCGTTCGAAGGACATTCCTATGATGAGGATACAGTGGTCGAGACGTGGACCTTAGGAGGCTACATGGGATATTGAGGATAGTATCCAGAGGAACTATCCAGAGTTTTATGCCGAGATAGATACACCTAGGGTTGATGAGTAGATCTTAGTGCTATCTTGGTGAGTATGTGATTATGTTCTTACATGCCTTGATGTGTTATTCCATGCTAGTGATGATGTACCTTATGATCTTATTAGATCTTGCTATACTAGCATGATGTATGTTATAGCTGGAGATGATTATTCCCTCCATGCTATTTGAGTATGACTTATGTTTATAGTTGGAGATGGTTCTTTCCTCCATGCTATCTGAGTTGATTAGGATTCAGCTGGAGATGGTTCTTTCCTCCATGCTACCTTGATGGACATAGTTTAAGTGGAGATGTGATTCCTCCATGAGATGTATACGTTGATGGTTTGGCAATAGACGTATTTCCTATATGCATGTGTTATGTTTTGGCTAGAGATGTGCTTCCTCTATGCCATGTGATGTCGTATGACGGGAGATGTGATTCCTCTACGCCTTTGGGTAGCGTTATGGCCCTGTTTTCTGGAGTTGATGATTCCTCCATGTTGATGTTTATGGTTATAGATCTGTTATAGGTTATGACCTTCTGAGCGAAAATGTGATACCTCCGATAGAAAGAGTGAGTTATACCTCGGCTTATGGGTCCGAGAGACTTTGGGATTTTGTAAGTTTCGGGACGAAACTTGTTTTTAGGGGGGTGAGATGTAAGAGCCTTGTTGTTGAGTGGCTGAGAGAGTGAGAAGAGGGCCAGAGTTTTGCCTGGACCGCCCCTGCGCCACCTCCTAGCCGCCCCTGCGGCCACCTACACCAGCTTGGTGTTTCACTTGGTTCTGCAGGTGTGTGTCGCTTCTAGGCCTCCCTTAGGGTGCCTTTGTTCCCTCATTTCCTAGTGTGAGTGCTTAGGATCATGCTAGATGTGTGAGGATGAGTTTTGATGAGGTTGTGATCGGTTTATGCCTTATATGGCTTTTGGAGGTTCCTTAGGTTGTGAGTGAGGTTGAGGTTGATCCTTTGGATCCCTTTGGGTCTAGGTGTGACCCTTGTGATGTTAGGAGATTGATATATCTCTTTATGCTCTGTTTATAGGATGTGTTGTCCCTCCAGTGTAGAGGTGATCGTGGTTGAGTTGTGTTCGAGGTTGAGGTAAGTCCGTAGGACTTACTTAGGTGCCATCCTTATATTGGGTGTTTGCATGAGTGGTGTGTGCTTTGTATGTTTGCTATGATAGCATGTGATGTCGTATATACCTACCTATGTTTTATTGATTGTCACGTATGCGTGGTTGTGATAACCTTTCCCTTTCATCCCGCCGTGGAGTCTGGGAGGTTCTCTTGAGTCAGGCCATACCGGTTTATAGGAAGGGCGCAATCCACTCCCCTAGGGTACACGGATTGTGTGACCGATACTAGTACGGTGTCTAGCAGGCTCAGAGGCGAGGATGTATCGGTCCTCGTGTCACATAGTTTCATATATATTATATCTATACGATTTGAGTGAATGGCCATTATATTGAGATGATTAAATGGGTAAATGTGTGAAAGCATGTTGATGTGTTTATCTTACCTTGATTGTGATTGTGCTTATGCATTACTCTATATGTGTGTATGGATAGCTAATGGTTCATTACCATGTTGTAGATGTCCCACAGGATAGGCATGCTGCTGGGTGATCTAGCAGAGTGGCAGGCCGAGGACGTCTCGTACATAGGTTGTTGTGGGATTTTGGGGTTTGTTTCCCTTTCCCTCCTGCGTGAGGATGATCTTTTGTTACCTCCTGTGTGAGGTGTTGGTTTATGTACTCGGCTATGTTGTTGTACCTTTTGGTTGTACAGTTTTATACAGCTTTATGTATTTGTTTTTATATCTGTCAGTTCCATGTTGTAAGGTCTAGTGAACTTGTTGTCAGGCTAGGGTCAGGATCCATTGTGAGATCCTAGCCCAATGCGACACTCTGAGTCCTGTGGATTCGGGGTGTTACAGTGAAGCACCCTCCCCACATCCATCTCTTCTCTTGTGTCAGCGATAATCCTTCCCTCGCCAGCATTGCTTGGTTGTTCTTTGTCATACAAGCAACTCTGGCTTTCCACCTTGACGTCCGTATTCTCTCCTGGAAGTTTGGGTTCCATGTCCATGTTAGCATCAGTGGTAGCAGTGGTATTATACGTGAGTTCCATCTGTGTCATGGGATACTCGGTTCTTTTGCTATTTGCTCATTCATCTGAGCGGCCTCTTTTCTTGAGAATAGTGATAGTTGTGTGAGCGGTGAGGGTGTCGTTGGATGAGGGAGGTTGTTCCGAGTGGGCTGTTCTAACCGCCTGTGGATTATGTGAAGAATTTCTAGGGATGGTTGGGGGGTTTGCATGGTGACGGTGGCTAACAATGGGATCCTTTTCTTCTCCATGTGCCGACAAGTTTTCATAGATATTGTCCACTTTTGTTTGGTTACCTTGCAGAGCAGGTTGTTTACCTTTGGATCTGGCGTGACGACGTGTCCTAGAGACTGTCATCCAAGGGCCTAGATTTGGTTCTGTGAGACCCTGAGATGTAGATTCAGGCAGGGATTGCTGTGCAGGGTCTAACGAGGTAGATTCCTTAGAGGCAGGCATATTCTGAGCACCTACTGTGGGAGCAGTAGAGGACTGAATCTGGACCTGACAACGATCAATTGTGTGTCCATATTTACCGTATTTATAGCATATAGCATTTAACCATTCATACTCAACGTGAATTCTTCTCCCTCAAATCATGATGGTACCCGTGAGAGGTTTATCAAGATCAATTTCCTTGCAAACTCTGGCAAACTTCCCCCTGGTGGCGTAGAGTGTGTTAAGGTCTACCTTAAGTGGTTTCCCCAAAGCTGAAGCCAATCCATAGAGTACTGCTTCATCGTAAAGTTGAAGGGGCAGATTTGATAGGCGCGCCAAAACAAACAGGGATTGGACATTATCGACGTGTGGGTAAAAATCCGGAAACCATGGTCTGACAGTGATGTAAAATCCGAATATCTCCCAAGGTCCCTCTAATAGGGCTTGTAGGTAGTCTGCTTCTAACTCAAAGCGGATGCAATAGTTCGCGTTCGGAAGGTCGATGATGGTCATCTTCCCTCGTGGACCCAAAATTTGATAAAGGAGGCGCTCCAGAGTCAGGAAGGGGAACAACTTTACCTAAGACTTTGATAATTAACGTTGATTTCCATCTAGCATTAAGTTCGGTCATGATGTCTTCATCAATATCAATAAAAGCAATACCCTTTTCCTCTTCTGACACCTCCACTCTCATTCTTCTGGATTCGATGAGGAAATTTCTGGCCAAGGGGGAAGTTTTTGGAGATTGGGGACCGGAGACAGCATGAGCGTACGACGCCGGTGATTGAATTGTGGGTATGGGACCGGATTGCACCGTAGGGTAATGATGGTTCATGGTCGGTTGTGGGCTTGGGCTCGGTGGGTCAGATGGAGGTACCGTTGGGGGTGGAAGGGCAGGAGCGGAACCGGAGGGCGGCAGGGAAGCAACAGGGAGGGATGGCGGTAGCGTCGCCATGCTCTAGGGTTTAGAGAAATTTTCAGAAAGTATGGTCCATTAATGTAATAATTTTGGACCAAAATCTACAAATACACATCAAAGCACATATATATTTATAATAGAAATATGGATAATTAACGTAAATAAAAATTTTGGGAGATTTTATGTGACCCCCTAAACAAGTTGGGCGATTGTGATTCGAAAAAGCTAAATACACCGGGTTTGAATTACTAGCGTCAAATTTAATCGCAATCCGACAGCGCTCAGTGGGCGCCGGCGCCATCAGTCGGCGCCCAAATTTAAAAAAAAAATTTCCAAAAAAATAAAAAAAAAAAATTTTTTTAATTTGGGCGCCGGCGCCCAGATAAAAAATTTTATTCGGAAAAACTGATTCTTTACTTCAAGGGTTCCAAAAAAAAAAAAATTTTGGGCGCCATCTGATGGCGCCGGCGCCAACTGTTATAAAAAGAAATGGCGCTAGCGCCAGTCGCCGGCGTCCAAGTTGAGCGCCGACGCCTTGCGATTGATTTTTGCCCATGTAAATTTAAGTTCCGTGTATATAACACGCCCCTTGTGATTTGAGGCGAACTTGGGCAACACTTTTGGCGGCTTTTCCAGCGGCTCCGTTAAGCGTTGGGCGGTGGCGGCAATACCCTTCGACAACCCGTAACAAGGGATACCCAACAGTAGCGACGATGGAGATGGCGTGCTCCGGCGGCGATAGGGGGCTAAAGAGAGAGGGTTGGAGGGGTGTGTAGTTGTTGAGAAACCTGGGTAAAGCTGTAAGGGTTTCGGGTTGCTTCTCGGCAGCTTCCTAGAGTGACAAAAAGAAAAGAGATATGGAGTTACTGAGAGTTCGATGAGGAGAAGCAGACAACAGAGGGTTGCGTGTGCACTTGCATGGGAGCAGAAGGGAGAACAAGGGTGTAGGACAATGATTGAGTATGTGGATGCAAGTGCAGAGGTGAAGAATGGTGAGCAAGGAGTTGGCTAGGGGTAGGCTACATAATGAAGTTTGAGAAGTCCGAATGTAGAGGATGGGAGAGGAAATAAAGCAAAGGTCGAAGGTTTGTTGGCTTAGCTTGGGCGGGAGCTATGGGTGGCTGCAAGACCTAGCCTGGGTGCCCATCTAGGCTAGGCGAGGAGGTGACCAAGGGTCAGTTAATCACTACGTCACATTGCAACTCGGGCGACGGAAAATAATCGTCGCCATAATACACTTTCCGTCGCAACACAACCGTCCCTCTAGTATTCAGGCGACGGAAACTGTCCCTCTAGTATTCAGGCGACGGAATTTCGAAATTCCGTCGACTAATACTTTCTGCGGCGACGGAAATGCTGAGTCGTCGCCTAAGCATTGGAGTGACGAAATTCACTTAGAAGGCGGTTTTCTAGTTCCATCGCCTAAGCATTGGAGTGACGGAATTCATTTAGACGGCGGTTTTCTACTTTCCTCGCCTAAGAATTGGAGTGATGGACTATGATTAGGCGACAGATATTTTCGTTTCTCTTTGACGTGATGAATTTTTTAATCATCTCTCGCCTTATTTTGATTTTTCATTAAAAAAAGTAATTCAAAAGTACACTAAACCTGTTAAAATATATACATGTCAAAACTATACAACCAACAAAATATGTCAAAACCCGCAAAACTACACATACTTGCATGACCTCCACAAAATTCCACACAACCAATAATTCAAAATGACACATAGTTGTTGCTTGGCATCCACTACATCCTGTTTTTTTAAGTATTTGTGCATATGTAGACACTATATACTACCTAAAACATGGCCCGCAGTGCTTGAACCTCCTCCTCTAACTTTTTTGCTCTCTCTATGGCTTCAGCGGCTATTGCCTTGGCCTTTTCAGCTCTCTCTTCGGCATTTCGAGTCCTCTCTTCATTTTCTTGAGAACAGTCGAATTTTCCACGTATCTTTGAGGGTCGCCTCAACTGTCCTCCAAATCCTGCAATAAAAATAGTGAATGAAAGATATATTATTAACTATTTCAAATCGAAGCTAAAATAAAAACAAGTTCAAAATGAATCAGTCGTGCAGAGTACAAGATCAAAATGAATCAGACTACTAAGTTCAATGCATAATTTGTAGTTTTAAAATGAACAAGTCCTACATTTGAGATGCCAGATGAGTGACTGGGAAAAGGCAGATGACGAAGAATCACTCCTAAAACAAAACCTAGATTAATATTTCACATCATACCACTATAAAATATGAAACAATATTTGTAGTGTAATCAATATTGTACCTACTGGAATATAATCATGTCAGGTGATACATACCAATTGGGAAGAGACCATTGATATTAAAAGGCATTCAGGTGATACAGACCAATTGGAAATAGAGAGAAGGTATTTTATCATATTCTAGCATGATTTATTGATCTCTAAAGAGACCATTGATATTAAAAGATTCATATCATTGTTATCTCCTTGCAGCATAAACTCTTTGATCATAAAAAGAAAACTCATCAATTATTATCAAAGATATTAGAAGTCAACAGAGAACAGTAGCCTTCTATAGGGTCTTCACATAGAATTTGGAAAAAAAAACATATCAATGGTGATATAATGAATATATGTGGACCTGAAATTATAATCAGCTTACCAAATGGAAGGCTGTATGTACAGCTCTGGAGAAACACGATTAATCAGCTCTGGAGAAACTCGATAAGGCAACTCTTTTAGATAATCTACACCTTATAGCAATGAACTACACCTACAAAGTAAGGCTTGGATTAGCATCAATCGATCTTAGCCCAAAACCAAATTTAGTACAAAATAAACAGCCAGAAAAGTAAACAACCATGAACAGAAGAGAAAACTGAGCGTTGCAAAGAGTTTTCATATTATGTTATATTTGAATGTTAAAAATTATATAGTAAGTGTACAAGTATTCTTAATTAATAGACAGTGCATATCCTAACTAAATAATTGAAGGTGTCATAGAAACTAAACAAACAAGAAGGAAAAGAGCAAGTATACAGCAACGGAAGCACTGAATCATCAAACAAGAGCTAAGTTGTTACACACAAGAGCATGACAATGCAGCTGTTCAATAAACAAATGGACTCTGATGTAGCCAAACATTAGAAAAGAAGTCATACCTTAAATCAGCAAATATATTAGTGCAGTATCTCCAAACATCAACTGAGCCGTATTTACACAAACACTCAATGTAGAAACCATAGACCTAAAAGACAAATGATCATTATCAAACAAAGCTAACAGAAAACCCAACCAAAAAAATCAACCCTGCTAGTTGAATAGGGCATACAACGGGTTCTTAAATGTATATTCGGAAATAATGGGTATAAAAGGGGTAGTTAGCTTAAAATTCAGCCACAATGTAGTCATGTGGATATTGAACATGAAATTTATGACTAACATTACAAACTCAGGAGTTGGATACACAGTTACAGTGAAAAAGGAAAGCAGTTCTGCAAACTGTGGTCAACAAAAAACACATCAACTACGGACAAGAGACAAAACTGAAGAGACGATATGGAGAGATCCAGTCACTACAATAATACCTGATTCATCCCCAACCCTAGCCTTAAGAATTTGATTTCCCTTTTTCAAACATGTTGTTAATGAAGATTCAGCAGCCACTATAGTCATATCAAACTTGCTATTTGAGCCAAGTGTTGGATCTTTCATAAATTCTTCATATTCAGGCAGTGGAAAATCAACCCTGCTAGTGGAAAATGTAGTAGTGGGAAGGTAATCTAATAGATATTCAAAGGAACCCTAGAGTACAAAGAGGGGAAAGGAGAAACAAAGAGGGGAAAGGAGAAACGTACCAGAGGCTGCTCGAGGCTACTCGGAGGCGTCGGCTACTGGAGGCGTCGTAGTCACCGAACACTAGTCGGCCAGCCGAACCAGAGGTTCGTACCAGGCTACTCGGAGGCGTCGGCTACTCGAGGAGGAGGAGGACACTTGGTCACCAGCCGTCCGTCGTCGTCGGAGCTTCGTCTCTGTTGGAAATAGAAAACCCTAAAATGAATATGGGTTAGGAGGATACTTGTTCGGTTGTTCCTAATCACCGATTGCAACAAAAATAATTGAATATTACTTAGGCGACGGAATTATTCTATTCCGCCGCCACAATTTATTTAAAAATTTAGGCGAATTTTTTTTTCCTCTAATTATCCCGCTTTTGTTTTAGAAATTGAATTCATTTTTATTATTGTAACATTTAGGCGACGGAAATGCTTTAGTCCGCTGATTGAATTGAACTAGGCGGCGGAATTTTTCTAAGTCCGTCGCCTAGTAACCTTATTTTCCAAAAAAAAAATTTATTTATGTGATTAAGATTGTTGCATGGTTTTCAATCCTGAAATACAAAAAATTATACCCTAAAATGTAAAAAACAAATGTACTTGATCAATTTAACAAACATATATTTGTTTTACAAACCGTTTTAAGTTTTCAAAAAATGCAAATACACAAATTTCTTTCATATAATCAATCATCATCTTCTTCATCTCCAAATTGTGCATGATCTTCTTCTTGACCAGATTGTCTCCCGTCTTCGTCTTCCTCTTCCTCTTCTTCTTCTTCCTCTTCGTCTTCCTCTTCATCCACTTCAAGGTCAATAGTAACATCAAAGACTCCGTTATATATCATGTTGTGCTCTTGATAGGGTTCTTCAACGTGATTTCCAATAGGAGGTCTCTCATCTTCATGTGTTGCAAGTGTTCTAGGATCATACACATTCCTATGAGAGCTCACATTAACTACTTTCCAATTCTCACCCGCTTTCGGATCATCCACGTAAAATACTAATGTAATTGCAAATATCGTGAATACTCTTATCAGACCATCCATTTTCTACTTTCATTTTCAATGCTTTCAACACAACACCCAAAACAGTTTATGTGCTCCCAGGATATAACGGGTTTGAGCCTCTAATAAAAGTTTGTCATACTTTTGATAATCTTCATCAACAACATCATCAAAAGTAGGATCATCACTATCACTATTGTCTTGACCTAAACCAGCATCATATCCATTATGATAAGGGAAACGTTCATGCACAATGTTCATAACAGGATCCATAGAAGAACTGGCACCACTTTTAGAAGATGTCATTTTATCGAGCAACTGATTTCTGAGTTCATCAATTCTCGATTCATGTGAAACTTCACCATGTTTGTCCCACACCGTATACAGAGGCCACATGCCTTTAGTAGACAAGTGAGAATACATCGTGTGGATGTCAACCCGCGGAAGTCCACTATTTCGACATTTCTTGCAAGGACACAAAAAAATGTGTCTTCTCAGGCGACATTTCTCTAACCTAGTTCATAAATTCCAAAGTCCCTTGAAGGCATCTTCCATCAGTATGACCACATTGCATCCAACTCTTATCCATTTTCTTAAATAGCAAATGAGATAAACCATTCAACACATTTTCTAACAAACAACACATTTTTTATTTCATTTCATATCCAAATAAACCAATCCAATTTTCTAGCTAATTTTATGACACACAAAACAACTCAATTTCTACTTTAGTTCATATTCTAACAAAAAATCCATTTTCTATTAAAGACCATTCCATATCCTAACAATACAAAAATTCCAACACTATTCGAACAAATAACAAATCACCAATTAACACACATAACACAAATCACCAACAAACATAGCTCAAAATTTTAACACTCATCAAACTAATAACAAATCACCAACAAAAAATTCCAACATGAAGAGAAAAAAAAATTATCACAAAACAAAATTTTAAATAATTACGTACCTAAAACAATGGAGTATAGGAGGTTTGACAACCACTTAATTTGTATTAGATTCTTCCAATTTGAAAAAAAAAATTAAGGGTGGAAGAAAGGAAGAAAGGCAAGAAGAAATGAACGAATGAAGGTTGAAGAAGGGGGTATAAACCCGGCCAATTAAACACTTCTGGTACATGCTCAACTAACGAATTAAATGTGACAGCTTTACATTTAGGCGGCGGAATTCACATTTCCGTCGCCTTATTGCAACGTACAAAATTTTTGGTAACGGCTTATTTAAATGTGACAGATTTACATACAGGCGACGGAATGTTACTTCCATCACCTTATTGCATTCAGGTGACGGAAATACTACCTCTCTCGCCTAAGATAACAACTCTAGCAACCTGCAGAATTTTTGGCGACGGACCTTTGTGGTGACGAGATTATTTCCGTCACCTATATGTTTAGGCGACGGAATGCAAAAATTTCCGTCGCCGGAATATGTTTAGGTGACGGAACTAAATATCCGCCGCCCAAAATTCTTAAGGTGACGGAACTAAAAAGACCCGTCGCCCGAGTTGCAATCTGGCGTAGTGTAAGGTTCAAGGGTAAGGGGTTAGAGGAGAGCTTTGCTAGGGGGCGGCAAGGGGAGGATGGCGCCAGGTGGTGAGGGCGGAAGGTAGTAGGTGTCGGTTGGTGGTCCGATGGCACCCAAGAGGCAAGGAAGATGGGGAGATGCCGACTAGTGTTGGATGTTGTGGAAATTAAATATAGGGGAGAGGAAAAGAAAAGAAAAAAGGAAAAATAAATAGAAAAATTAACTAGATAAAAATTCCCGATACGGACGTTTCGGATCAGAATTTTTTTTGAACTTTTCCGTAAAAATAATTACGGCAAAATTATAATATATATATATATATATATATATATATATAGAGAGAGAGAGAGAGAGAGAGAATAGATCATATGAGAACAAGCTTATCGTGTAATCATGAGAACAGATTCGTAATTATTATTAGTTTTGTTACGAATATGTCATATCGTTTAATGTATTATTCGTAGTTATTGTTGGTTGAGTGGATTATTCGTAGTTATTGTTGGTTGAATGGATTATTCCTAATTATAATAATTCGTAGTTATTATTAATTATGATATCTACTGTAAATCTCGACCCTTAATACTCACCATCCGACGGTCTAAGATTGTTCTCATGATTACACGATAAGCCTGTTCTCATGGGAACCGCACCCTAACCCTTTATATATATATAGGGTTTGGTTCCAGTGAGGAGGACCCTTGCAGATAGGAATGAGGAGAGTCGGGGTGGTGACATGTGGCATGTCACGTCACCGGTTTTTTTTTTTTTTTGTAAATAAAAATCGGTGTTCAGATTTTTATAAGTATGTGTTCATTTTTAAAAGAGTCATTGTTCATATTTTATCAGCAAATGTTCATTTTTTTCCCAACACTAATTGTTCATTTTTATTAACATAAATTGTTCACTTTTGTATTTTTCTTAAACTTTTTTCGGATTATTTTAAAAAAATTATACTATTCTTTCAAATCGTGTTATAAATATGATGTTCATTTTTTTACATGTATTCATTATTTTTACAGTTATGGTGTTTGTAATATGATGTTCATTTCTTTGAAAATTATACTTTTCTTTCAAACCGTGTTTATATTATTCAGAGATCGATTACATAAAAAATTGTGAAATCAAAGAGAATACAAGATGATTCAGGTTTTGTTTCTTCGATTTTCTACTCTCACTGTTTACATTTCCATTCTTAAGGTTTAGGTTTCATTATGATTGATGTTTGTGTTCGAAATCAAATTTGTTTGAATCATTTTTGTGTTTGATAAGTTTGATTGAGAAAATACATGTATATACATATGTTGAGATGATCTAATAGCTCCAATTGAATAATCTATATACTCCTTTTAGTGTGCACGCAAATTGTTTGACAAAATGCCTTATAGAAAAATAGTTTATAATATTTACAAGAACAATAACATACAAAGTATGAACAGTGACGAATAAAAACATGAACAATGACGCATAAAAGTATGAACACCGATGACTTATCTATAACTTTGACACATACATAACATATTATGATCATCTTTTAACATTTTGTGATGAGTTTTTTTATTTTTTTGTGGTTATATACTGTAAATGAACATCTATGCAATATAAAATGAACACAAAAGAATAAATGGACATGACACTTTGATGAATAAAAGTACTATGAACACCGAGGTATAAAAACATGAACAATGGTATATAAAAGTATGAACACCGATGACTATTTTGTACATAAGGGTATTTTTCTAGATTTTAAGTCAGTTTACAAAAATGTCATTAATGATGAGCGTGTGAGAGCCCTTGATTTAAAATCCATCAAATGGCTTACAACCCTTCTAATTCCTATCTACAAGTTCTTTCCTCACTTGAACTAATATATATATATATATATATATATATATATATATATATATATATATATATATATATATATATATATATATATATATATATATATATATATATACTCGTAAAGTATCTCTCACGAGAATATTCTCGAAAAAATACTTATGATATTAAACTAAAAATAATAACAAATATGGAAAACATATTTATGTAAACGCACCTTATTTTATGGGTGTTTCACCCCCCCCCTAAGGGAGTTTTGTCTCCGAAACTAAGACTCGAAAAGCGAGGGGTAACGCTCCCTCATCATCGCTTTAGTCTCCAAAGTAGATGCATCGGTACCATGCCGAGACCATAGAACTTTAACCAACGGTATCTCGTTGTTCCTTCATTTATTAGTCTCATACCCGAAAATCTACACCGGGTTCTCCTCATAGGTACCATTTTCCTTAAACTCAATATCATCATGCATGTGCACATGCTTGGAATCCGCAACATACTTCCTTAATTGGGATACATGGAAGACATTATGCATTTGAGTCATGGACAGTGGCAATTCCACTTGATATGCCAAAGGTCCAATCCTCTCTATAATCTCAAAGGGTCCACATAACGAGGGCTCAACTTTCAAATCGGAATACGCCTTTAGTTGGTGACCCACACACAAATATGTGTCCACTCACACTAAATTGTACGAGATGACGGTGAACATCGATATACGAATTATGGCGACTCTGCGCAACGAACAAGCATTTCCTAATCAAGGCAATCTCACATTGAGTGCATTGTAGTATTTCCGGTCCAACAAGGAACTTCTTTAAATGGTCATCCATACACAAGGGTGATCTACATTTCCTCCCATATAAAGCCTCATACGCTGTCATCTAAATTGAAGCATGTCAGTTGTTGTTATAGTTGAACTCCACCATTGGCAAAGACTTCATAAAATGAGACATGAAGCGATCATCACGGTCTGACACTGTCTTCTTGGGTGTACCATGAAGTTTTACTATCTCCTCAATGAACGCATATGCTAACTTCACTATTCCTCACATGACTTTAATGGCTATGAAATGAGCCGACTTCGTGAACTGGTCAAAAAATATCCATATAGTATCCATTCCTATCTAAGTATGGGGCAATCCGGTCACAAAGTCCATGGAGATATCTTCCCACTTCCACTCCGGAATACGAAGGGATTGCAACAATCTTGTGGGTCTTTAGTGCTTGATCTTAACTTGTTGGCACGTCAAACACTTAGACACATACTCGGATACTTCTCTCTTCATGTTTACGCACCAATAGTTCCTCTTAAGACCCTTTTACATCTTGGTGGTTCCCGGGTGAATAGAATAACCCGAAGAATGAGCCTCTTTCAAAATAGACTCACGAAGTGTATCATCCGCTGGCACACAAAGGCAGTTATTGCATCTTAGAACCCTTTTGTAATTTATTCTAAAATCGGGAGCCTTTACTTTCTTAACATGCTCTGGGATCTTCCTCAACACAGCATCATCATCTTGCTTTTCCTTGATCATCTCCAACAAAGACGGTTGAACTTCTAACATACACAGTTGGTCTTGGCTCTTTGTTAGCATGAAATATTGTGATATTTTAGGCACGTTTTCTAAACATATTTGATTCATATTGATAGTCTTTGATTGATCTTTGTGCATATGTGAGCTAGTATTACCTATATTGTCGATATGGATGTCTACACTAGTTCTATGTTGATTATAGGTGATTTGGAGCTATTTCCGAACGGAATCGAGCAAAGGAGAGTTGAGTTGATATGTCCATAGATCGAGGACACTCTTTGGAAGCAATTTGGAGTCTTAGATTGAGGAATGCACGAGTTTAGGGAAGAATCACGTTCTTGCCCTAAATTACGCCCTAAAATACGGCCGTATCACAAACCACGTTCAGAATTACGGCCGTGGATTTGGAGTCAGAAATTCATGTTCATTCCAGGGGATTACACGGCCGTAGAACATACGTTGCAAACCGTATTTGTTTCTACGCTCTAAATTACGGTCGTGGAACACTTCCACGACCGTGATCTTGGCGAATCTTTTCGCCACACTTCGAAGCCACGATCTTTTGAAGATTGGGCCGGGCCGACACTTTGCCCTGCATTATAAAAAGATGGAAGAAAGGAGATTCCGTCATCTTCGCTTACCCTCAGTCATCATCGCTTAGATCCTCGCTTACGCCGGCTTACGATCGTCGCACATCGACATTTAGACGAAGACTCTTCGCTAGTTTTGCGGGGGGAAGCAATTGACGTCTCTTGGAGAGATCGAAGTTCGTGTTTTGGAATTCCCTAATCTCGCACTTTAGGTGGAGATTGCTGTGGAGATCTCCGGATTTGCGGAAGATCGAAGTTCTTGGAAGATTTTGCAAGAAGATCTCTCTTCTTGATTAGGTTTGATTTGGAAAATGGATTGACATCCCGTTTTCTCTTCTTTCCTAAGGTGGTGATTGTTTGTTATACTTTGAATCTTTTGACATTACTTGTTCTCTTTGTGACTTTGAGATTAAATTAAAGATCGTTGAAAGTTCTTGAAAGTTTTCATCTTTTTATCTTTTAATTCTTCAATTGAAATCAACATGACTGTTATTGGCTAAAAACCCTTAACAATTCTAAGGTGAAGGGTTGATAGTTGTGGCTTAGATGATGATAGATTGATCGCAAACAGATTAGACCCTGAGAGTTAGAGAAATATCGCCGACAACCCCAAATTACGGGCTGTTCTTGAGTTCCACGACCGTGGAATCTCAAGATCCAACCGTAATTTCCCTCAAGTTTACAAACCTGCTTTTACTTTAATCCAAAGTTAAAGATTTGCTTTAACTTAGTTTAGATTTGTCTTTTCTAGGTGGTAGTGAGCCTCAACAACCTCTATCTCGATTGTGAGCCTCAACAACCTCAATCGGTTAAGTTAGTCTTGATCTTTAGGTTATAAGTTTGGGTATTTGATACTAATTCTCGCCTTTAGAATCTTTCTATATTGAGCCTCAAAAACCTGTATAGAGAGTGCCTTGTAGGTGAGTCATAAAAGGTTTTTGGAACTTCACCGTACGATTACCTTACATTAGTATACCTTTGCATATCTCAACTCTGTCTTTACATCATTAAGTATATCTTGAATCGATTGCCACAGCTGGATACCTGGATCTTTAGGATTGTTGTTTTCCCAATATTTGCAAAACTCTCATATTTACTTGCTTGATAACCTGCAATCGAGTTCGTTCCCACCCAAATCCCTGTGTTCGATACTCTGGAATTCTTGCTTAACTACGTCGATCCGTACACTGCGGGTTCGCTTGCTTGATTCTAGTTTTATAAATTTAAAGCTTATTTGCACACACCTCTAGGGGCGAACAAGTTTTTGGCGCCGTTGCCGGGGATTTGGTTTCGGCCGAATCCGGTAGCCGGTTGTCAAGCTTGGGAGCTTGCTCTCGTTGTTTGATTTTACTTTGAGTGCATGCGCAGGTCTAGGAACACCGAAGATCTCTTGCCTCTTGATCAAGAGCTAGAGAAAACCTTAAGGCAAAAGCGCAAGGAAAAGAAGATGGCCGAAGAAAACGAACGTGATCTTCAAACGGAGTTGGCGGAAAAGGAAGCTCAACTCCGATGGAATGAGACTCTCCGCCAGGATGAGATGGATCGTCATCAATCTCAAGTTAACGGTCTACAAGACATGCTCTTCTAAATGAGGATAAAGATGAGCGACCTTGAGAATAAGGTAAGCAAGAAGTCCCCAAGAAAGAGATCAATGTCTAGAAGAAAAAGCCACTCATCCGCTGATGATAGTGACTCTTCCATGCCACCGTTAGAAGAGATTGATCCCACGATCAATATGAATCCCTTCCATCCACAAGGAGCTACTAATCGCCGCATCCCACCTAGGAATGCGAGGATCGAACGTGTGGATAATGAGCCAAGAACTCTTGGCCAACGGATGGATCCAACACAACAACCACGCCGCTTAGGTGTGAATTTTGATGCTGAAGATGTTCAAGGGTTTAGCTTTAACCCTCAAGTTATCACTCTTGTTTGCCAAAACCAATTTGGCGGTACAAGTGCTGAATCTCCACACCAACACTTGCAAAACTTCGAGTGTATGATGGAGACGATGAGACCAAAGAACGCCACTACCAACAACTATAAGCTCAAGCCTTTCTTTTTCTCTTTGAAAGGGAAAGCGTTATCTTGGTACCAAGCTCTTCCTAATGGGAAACTAGACACGTGGGAAGACCTTTTCGCGGAGTTTCTCACCAAATTCTTTCCGCCTTCCAAAACGGCGGAACTTAGAGGTAAGATCAATGCTTTTTCCATGAGACCTAACGAAAGTTTGTTTCAATCTTGGGAAAGGTTTCAGGATTTGCTCTTGGATTGTCCTCATCATGGCATATCCAAGCTTGCCTTGCTGGAGATTTACTACAAGGGGCTGGATGCGGGAACGCAATTCAACCTCCAATCCCTCTCATGTGGAACGTTCATGGACATGAGAGAAGATGACGCTTGGGACTTCATTGAGAAGCAAGCAAGAGTCATAGAGAAGTATTCCCACCGGAAAGTGGAGGGAAATCGTGTGGAGCAAGGAGCGAAGCTCACACATGAAGCTCAAACTCAGATTTTCTCCCTCAACAATGAGATCAAAGAGTTGAAGGAGACTATCAAGACCAACTTCCCAAAGCAACAAGAGAAGGATGTTGGCTACAACCGCAACAACAATAACCGGAACAATAACCGGAATAACAATTGGAATGGAAACAACAACAACCGGAACAACAACAATTGGAACAACAATCGGGGTTCAAACAACAACAATTGGCGCTCCAATCAACAAAATTCCGGTAACTCCTATCCTTCCAATTCTAATTCGCTAACTCCACCTTCCTCTTCCTCTACTCCTTTGAAAAGCCAGGGACAATCATCTAATGGAGGAAACAATACGGGAAAGGAGAAGCCCGATCCCATGTTGGAAACGATCTTGGGAAAGCTTCAAGGGTTGGAGAACCGCCTCATCAAGGTTGATGATCAAGTTTCTAAGGTTGACAAAGCTCAAAAAGTTTTGGAAAACCAAATGTTCAACCATGCGGAGGAAGTTCCTAGAAATCAAGGGAAACTTCCAGGAAAGACGGAGGACAACCCTAAGGGAAGGGTAATGGCGATTACAACTAGGAGCGGAGTGACTACCACCGATCCGCAGCCTACGTTCGTTGAAGTCCCCGTAGAGAAGGACAAAGGAAAGGGGAAGGAGAAGGAAGATGTCCATGTTCCTCCTCCAGCTTACAAACCTCCCCTACCGTTCCCTCAATCTAGAGCGTGAGCGCGCCTAGATAAGCAATTCGGTAAGTTCATAGAACTCATGAGTAAGCTGCATATTAATATACCTTTCATCGATGCTATTGTAGGTATGCCAGCTTACGACAAGTTCTTGAAAGAGCTCCTTTCCAACAAGAGGAAGCTAGAAGACTTCGGAGAGGTCAAGATGAGTTCGGATTCTTCGGATCTCATCAAGACCATGAAGGAGAAAATGCCCCCAAAGTTGAAGGATCCGGGGTCATTTTGCATTCCCATTGGAGTGGGAGACGTCACATACGACGCTTTATGTGACTTGGGAGCAAGTGTGAGCATCATACCACTTGCATTATGTAGGAAGATCGGTTTAGGCGATCCTAAACCGGTAAAGATGACGTTATACATGGCGGATCGATCCATCACTCGCCCCGTCGGTATTGTAGAAGACGTCCCGGTCAAGCTAGGTAAATTCTTTGTTCCCATTGATTTTGTCGTGCTTGACATTCCTGCAGATAGTCCGGTCCCGATTATACTCGGAAGACCGTTTCTTGCAACTTCCGGCTGCATGGTCGATTGCAAGAATGGAAGACTCACTTTTGATATTGGAGAAGAGAAAGTAGAGTTCGTCCTTTCCACTCTAGTGAAGGAGCCAATCTTTGACGAGGATATCTACGATATCCAAGACGAAGAAGGTTTGTCTAGGGAGGAGGTAAGTGCGATTCTCTTTAACGATCCTTTACAAAAGGTTATCACTATGAGTCTAACCAATGTAGGAGAAGAAGAAGAGTGCAAAGAGGAAATTGAAGCCTTAGAAGCACAAGAAGAGATGTATGAATTGGAGTTTGAGAAACTCCACGATGAGGCTGAGAATGTAAGAATCCACGGTCACACCCTGTATTCCACGACCGTGGATTTCACAACCAAATTCGACCTCCATTCCAGGGGATTACACGGCCGTGGAACACATGAGGAGGCCGTAATTCTGACTGTGGAAGAGGGTAACCGGCAAACTTCTTCAACTTCTTCTAATTCTTCTCCAAACCACTCAACACCCTTAGAAACTTCTAAGGAAACGTCGGACGCTCCTCAAGGATCATTGGAGGCTCCGAAAGTGATGGAACTCAAACCACTTCCTACTCATCTAAGGTACGCTTTTCTTGGATCTAATTCTACCTTTCCGGTTATCGTTAGCTCCGAATTAAGCGTAGATGAACATGAACAGCTCATGATTGTCCTTAGGAGACATAGAAAAGCCATAGGCTATACTATTGAGGACTTAGTAGGAATTAAACCCTCCTTATACATGCATAAGATACTAATGGAGGAGGACTTTAGAACTTCAAGACAACCTCAAAGGCGGTTAAATCCGACCATGAAGGAGGTTGTCAAGAAGGAAATTCTTAAACTTCTTGATGCAGGTATCATCTATCCTATCTCCGATAGCAAATGGGTGAGTCCAGTTCAAGTAGTTCCGAAGAAGGGAGGAATGACGGTCATCACCAACAAGAACAACGAACTCATTCCTACCCGAACCGTGACTGGATGGCGGATGTGCATAGACTACCGCAAGCTCAACAACGCAACGCGGAAGGATCACTTTCCATTGCCATTCATCGATCAAATGCTTGAAAGGTTAGCACAACATTCACATTTTTGCTACCTTGACGGTTATAGTGGTTTCTTTCAGATTCCGATACATCCGGATGATCAAGAGAAGACCACATTCACGTGCCCTTGGGGTACGTTCGCCTATAGGAGAATGCCGTTCGGGCTTTGCAACGCCCCAGCCACCTTTCAACGGTGCATGATGGCCATCTTCTCCGAATACGTAGAGGAAATCATGGAAGTCTTCATGGACGACTTCTCCGTATACGGTTCCTCTTTTAACGATTGCCTTTCTAACCTTTCTCTCGTTCTAAAATGTTGTGAAGACACTAACCTAGTTCTTAATTGGGAGAAGTGTCAATTCATGGTTAAAGAAGGAATCGTATTAGGTCACTTAGTCTCTAGTAGAGGGATAGAGGTAGACAAGGCTAAAATAGAGACCATAGAGAAACTTCCTCCCCCAATTTCGGTGAAAGGGATAAGAAGTTTCCTAGGACATGCTGGATTTTATAGACGTTTCATTAAGGACTTTTCTAAGATATCAAAACCTCTCACTAATCTATTGATGAAGGATGCGGTTTTTGAGTTTTCGCAGGAATGTTTGGATGCGTTTAACACCATTCGGCAAGCTCTAATTTCAGCACCTATTATCCAACCTCCAGATTGGACTCTCCCCTTCGAGATTATGTGCGATGCTAGTGACGTAGCTATTGGAGCTGTTCTTGGACAACGAAAAGAAGGACGAACCCACGCCATATACTACGCTAGCAAGACGCTAGACGAAGCTCAGCTCAACTACGCCACTACAGAAAAAGAATTTCTAGCCATTGTCTACACTATTGACAAGTTTCGCTCTTATCTTGTAGGTGCAATGGTGATTGTCTACACGGATCATGCTGCGATCCGGTACCTCCTTGCAAAGAAAGACGCGAAGCCAAGGCTAATTAGATGGATTCTTCTCCTACAAGAATTCAATCTTGAGATCCGCGACAAGAAAGGCTCAGAAAATTCTGTTGCGGATCATTTGAGTCGCCTCACACATCTAGAGGACGACCATCTACCCATTGATGACTCCTTTCCAGACGAACACCTACACATCATAGAGGAGTGCATCAACGAGATCTCCAAAGTTAACGAACCATGGTTTGCTGATTTTGTTAACTATTTGGTTTGCCAGGAGATACCGCCCGGACTATCCTACGCACAAAGGAAGAAGTTCTTTAAAGACGTCCAGGAATACTATTGGAACGAGCCTCTCCTCTTTAAGAGAGGTCCGGATGGCATCATCCGACGATGTGTGCCGGAAGACGAGATGCAAAGTGTCATCCGCCATTGTCATTCACTACCTTGTGGAGGACACGCTAGTTCGAACAAGACTAGCGCAAAGGTATTGCAATCAGGATTCTATTGGCCTACTTTATTTAGAGATGTGCAATCCTTTGTCTCTTGTTGCGATGCTTGTCAAAGAACAGGCAATATTTCTAGAAGGAACGAGATGCCCCTCAACAACATCCAAGAGGTGGAGATTTTCGACGTTTGGGGAGTCGATTTCATGGGACCATTCCCATCTTCTTGTGGAAACCAATACATATTATTAGCGGTAGAATACGTTTCTAGATGGGTGGAAGCAATTGCCTCTCCCACAAATGATGCCATGGTGGTGGTTAAGTTCTTCAACAAGACCATTTTTCCACGATTCGGGACGCCAAGGACGATCATTAGTGATGGAGGTTCTCACTTCATAGCCCGTCGCTTTGAAGCTCTTCTAGCCAAGTATGGGGTTACTCACAAGATCGCTACCCCTTACCATCCACAAACGAGTGGACAAGTTAAGATCTCAAATAGGGAGATCAAGGGAATTCTAGAGAAGACGGTTTCAAGGATTAGGAAGGATTGGTCCTTGAAACTAGATGATGCATTATGGGCGTACCGGACTGCGTACAAGACTCCCATAGGAACCACACCATACAACCTTGTGTATGGGAAGTCTTGTCATTTGCCGGTAGAGCTGGAGCACAAAGCGTTTTGGGCTATCAAGTGGCTGAATTTCGGCATGAAGGAAGCGGGAGAGAAGCGTCTCCTAGACATCAACAAGCTGGATGAACTCCGTTTGAACGCCTACAAAAATGCTAAGATCTACAAGGAAAGAGCAAAGCGTTGGCATGATAAGCATATCATTCCAAAGGACTTCAAAGAAGGAGATCAAGTTCTCCTCTTCAATTCAAGACTTCGCCTCTTTCCAGGTAAGCTTAAATCTCGTTGGAATGGACCTTTTCTAATTAAGCGCATTTTCCCCCATGGTGCAGTTGAAGTATGGGGTGAAGCTAGCGGAAGTTTTAAGGTGAACGGCCAACGACTCAAAAAGTATACGCCGGAACTCCAAGCTGAGGAGTTTGCGCCTACCGCACTCGAATAAGTGCGAGATTGGTCTAGATACGGACCTTAAACAAAGCGCTTCTTGGGAGGCAACCCAAGGTATTGCATTCTCGTTTTTGTTTTCGATTCATAGATTAGTTTAGAATAGACGTTTTTGCTTTGTTTTGCCTCGATTTTCTTCCGGTATGTTCGTGTTTTTGGTTGTAGGATCGATGGAAAAGGAGAAAGGGAGGATAATGTCGAAGAAAAGTGACGAAATTTGGACTTTGAAGCTTTACAGAAGGTTCCACGGTCTAAATTACGGTCGTCATAGCTACAGTGGCCGTAATTCTCAAAAGCCTTTGAAAAATCATCAAAATCACGGTTCCGTACACTTCCACGGCCGTGGAATGCCCCGACAGACCGTAATTTTCGGAAATTTTGCCGGCCACTATATAAGCCACATTCTTCACAAACTTAACCAAAATTTTCCCCCTTTCCACGACCTAGATACCGAAAACCCTCCACCTCTCCCAATTCTTCATTCTCTAATCGTTTCCAACGATTCTTCGTCCTAAACTGCAGCAAATCCAACCACGAACAGGATCCAAGCAACAAATCGAGTGGAAATCGATCAACAAACACGCATTTTGGGTTTTTCAATCCGAAAAAGAGGTTATTTCTTTCTTCTTGATTTTAGCGGATTTACTTCGTTTTTGCTATAGATCTTTAGGAAGAACTGACAAAGACTGGAAGGAATTAGATTAGGACTGCCTGTTGTGGTGATTGTTGGTGAATTTGCTGAGATTCACGAGTTTCTGAGACGAATCACGGTCTCTGGGTAAACCACGGCCGTAATTTCCCAAGAACAGACCGTAATTTTGCTGAAAAATGGATTTCGTAAGGAGAGTGTCAGGAAGGATAAAGGAGAAGAAAGGAGAACAAAATAAGAAAAGAAAGGGCAATCCCTCCACCTCTAGGGCACCACCACCCTCATCTCCCTCACTACCATCCTCACCTTCACCTCCATCTTCACCTCCTCACCCTAGCATCCCCACCATACATGAGAACCACCTTGTTGCACTAGACCGGATCAAGGAGAGGACAATGATAGGTCCTAGGTATTTGTTGTTGGAGGATCTACATCCTCTCAACATAGTTGAGGATCTTACATGGCTCTTGGATAGAGCCGGATTGATTGTCTTCACGAACATTCGTGAAGACGCCTATGAGGAGATTACCCGAGAGGTTGTGACATCTTTCGAGCACAGCCACGTTGATAGGACCGTCTCTTTCCGTCTCATGGAACGAGACTATCATTTGAGTATTGTTGAGTTTGGGACCATTTTCGGGTTCCATAAGACCTACAATGGTCGATTCCCTAGTGGTGTCTACCCTAAGGATTTTTGGGAGGAAGTTGCGATGATATACGCCGACGAGGACCGTTGGCAACCCGCCGATACCAAGGCTAGATTGATGTACCATCTAGCCTTGAAGATAGCTCACCGTGTTCTTTCGGAGTGTCTCTTTCCTAGGACGGAGACGCCCCAAAAGATCAAGACGGATGAGCTATTCTTGCTCTATTGTATGCTTTATGGACGCCGTGCAGATTGTGCCACTCTTTTGGCGGCTACGATGAGTAAACTCAAGAACAAGAAGAAGGGGAACATTGGGTATGGTGGGATAGTGACCCACATTGCTAGGACGTTTGGTGTGGATTTTTCCGCTTGCACCCGTATACCGGCGGTTCCCTTAGGGCTACATGCTTTTATGGTTAGGGGACTCATCTTCCCCACACATAGAGGTCCGCCTTATGCGGGCATGCCTTGGGAGACTAGGACGGGTAGGGGTATTGAGTGGCTGCCGGAGTATTCCATTGTGGCGGGACGCCACAATTGGAAGGAGACGTTCGCTGCGATGCATGCGAACAGGCTAGTAGCTCCCCCTTACGTTCCACCACCGGTTGTAGATGAGGAGGACATGGGAGATCAGTACGAGAGTGGTGGAGGAGCGGAGCAGGAGTTCGGCACGTTTCCGGATCAGCCGGAGGCGGCCCCGGATGTACCTAGGCGCTCTCCACGCCCAGCTAGAGCTTCAGGCTCGTCATCTCGCCGCGCTAGCGTGAGTGAGAGGCCCACGTGGATGACTACACCTCCCACTTGGTACGACACACCCCCTTCTTGGTCCACGACGCAGCCAGCAGCACCACCGCCACCACCAGCGCCAACACCAGCCGATGCCCCCACATGGTATGATCACGCCCCGGGATGGTATGAGAGGATGCCGGATTGGGCTACCGGACTTTCAGAGAGAGTAGGAGCGCTAGAGATCCGGGCGGATGCTAGAGACGGACGCCTAGACGACCTTGACCACATGATGAGGGACGTCTACCGCCAGCAGTTTGGGCGGTTCTATGATCCGAGTTTCTCTCCATTCCCACCTCCGCCGGCGCCGTAGTGATTGATGCATGATCGTTGTTTTAGACATTCCCGCCACCACTTGTGAGTTTCTTTTCTTTCTTTTGTTCTTTCTTTTGAACATTAGGGACAATGTTCGTCCTAAGTATGGGGTGGGATGTACTAAAAATTTGTAATAACTCTACTCTCTATGCTGCTTTCATTTCGAGACTATCATTGCATGTTCATTATGTGTTACACGTTTCATTCTCGCATTGCATGAAAAAGAACTTTAAAAACCCATAAAAATTGAAAAATTTTGAAAATTTTGTGCTTCTAATGAATTGAGATGATTTCCATGATAATCACTACTTGCGAACTGAGTTTGATGACAATTGCATGCTTAAAAGGATTGTGAATTGAAAAGGATTTGAATGAATAAATTTTACCTCTTTTGCAAGTTTTATAATGTAAAAATGTTACCTAAATCATGCTAGAAAATTGAAGTTGAAATCACATTATAAGTTCCTATACTTCTTGTTGAAATGATTAAGGCAATACGATACTTTCTTTCTTCTTTCTTCGATCATCTAACTCCTCATTGAAATATCAGCCTCCTTTACCTATCCGGGAATTTGGAAGAAGTGAATGAGAAAAAGGCATGTCTGATGTTGGAGGGCCATGAGAGCAATTATTTGCAATCAATTGAATAGAAAGAAATTGTAGGTTTGGGGAAGTCCATCATGACGATGAGTAACTCGGCACCATTCACATAGCCGGGTGTTTGTGTCTTGCCAAAGTCGAATTGAGTGATATTCCTAGCGGATTATGGTATGTGCGCTAAGGGTTTGAGGCATCTCTTGCAAATTTGAGAAACACCGATCTCCTAGGCTTCAGTTTTTGTGCACCTCTATCCATAACTCCAAAAGTAAAGTCGAAAAATGAAAGGAAGAGAGCGAAGCTCTAAGTTGACGTGTTGCGGGAGCCGCATAAGAAGAAGAAGGTAGTTGTCCACTTTCCCGGATTTATGCACCACTTTCCCTTAAAGTTTTCCCTTCCCTTCCATATTCTAGACCTTTTCTTTGAAAGTCCTTAAGATCAAAAGAATGATATATGACTTGGTGATCTAAATTAAAGTTTCTTGTGATTGATTTTGATAATGTTTGAAGGTTATAATGCTTGTTTTGAAGTTAAATCGGTTCATGAATTTTCCTTGCCTTTTACTCTTTGATTAAGTGTGTGAAAGTTTGAAAAACGATTGAAGCAAGGTTTGAGAATGATCTATTCCTTAGAAGTCACATTCATCCAAAAGAAGGTACACATATTTCATCCTAACTCTTGTTTTAAAGCTTTTTGAAAGACCTTGCTTAGGGACAAGCAAGTGTTAAGTATGGGGTTATTTGTTAGCATGAAATATTGTGATATTTTAGGCACGTTTTCTAAACGTATTTGATTCATATTGATAGTCTTTGATTGATCTTTGTGCATATGTGAGCTAGTATTACCTATATTGTCGATATGGATGTCTACACTAGTTCTATGTTGATTATAGGTGATTTGGAGCTATTTCCGAACGGAATCGAGCAAAGGAGAGTTGAGTTGATATGTCCATAGATCGAGGACACTCTTTGGAAGCAATTTGGAAACTTAGATTGAGGAATGCACGAGTTTAGGGAAGAATCACGTTCTTGCCCTAAATTACGCCCTAAAATACGGCCGTATCACAAACCACGTTCAGAATTACGGCCGTGGATTTGGAGTCAGAAATTCATGTTCATTCCAGGGGATTACACGGCCGTGGAACATACGTTGCAAACCGTATTTGTTTCCACGCTCTAAATTACGGTCGTGGAACACTTCCACGACCGTGATCTTGGCGAATCTTTTCGCCACACTTCGAAGCCACGATCTTTTGAAGATTGGGCCGGGCCGACACTTTGCCCTGCATTATAAAAAGACGGAAGAAAGGAGATTCCGTCATCTTCGCTTACCCTCAGTCATCATCGCTTAGATCCTCGCTTACGCCGGCTTACGATCGTCGCACATCGACATTTAGACGAAGACTCTTCGCTAGTTTTGCGGGGGGAAGCAATTGACGTCTCTTGGAGAGATCGAAGTTCGTGTTTTGGAATTCCCTAATCTCGCACTTTAGGTGGAGATTGCTGTGGAGATCTCCGAATTTGCGGAAGATCGAAGTTCTTGGAAGATTTTGCAAGAAGATCTCTCTTCTTGATTAGGTTTGATTTGGAAAACGGATTGACATCCCGTTTTCTCTTCTTTCCTAAGGTGGTGATTGTTTGTTATACTTTGAATCTTTTGACATTACTTGTTCTCTTTGTGACTTTGAGATTAAATTAAAGATCGTTGAAAGTTCTTGAAAGTTTTCATCTTTTTATCTTTTAATTTTTGAATTGAAATCAACATGACTGTTATTGGCTAAAAACCCTTAACAATTCTAAGGTGAAGGGTTGATAGTTGTGGCTTAGATGATGATAGATTGATCGCAAACAGATTAGACCCTGAGAGTTAGAGAAATATCGCCGACAACCCCAAATTAAGGGCTGTTCTTGAGTTCCACGACCGTGGAATCTCAAGATCCAACCGTAATTTCCCTCAAGTTTACGAACCTGCTTTTACTTTAATCCAAAGTTAAAGATTTGCTTTAGCTTAGTTTAGATTTGTCTTTTCTAGGTGGTAGTGAGCCTCAACAACCTCTATCTCGATTGTGAGCCTCAACAACCTCAATCGGTTAAGTTAGTCTTGATCTTTAGGTTATAAGTTTGGGTATTTGATACTAATTCTCGCCTTTAGAATCTTTCTATATTGAGCCTCAACAACCTGTATAGAGAGTGCCTTGTAGGTGAGTCATAAAAGGTTTTTGGAACTTCACCGTACGATTACCTTACATTAGTATACCTTTGCATATCTCAACTCTGTCTTTACATCATTAATTATATCTTGAATCGATTGCCACAGCTGGATACCTGGATCTTTAGGATTGTTGTTTTCCCAATATTTGCAAAACTCTCATATTTACTTGCTTGATAACCTGCAATCGAGTTCGTTCCCACCCAAATCCCTGTGTTCGATACTCTGGAATTCTTGCTTAACTACGTCGATCCGTAAACTGCGGGTTCGCTTGCTTGATTCTAGTTTTATAAATTTAAAGCTTATTTGCACACACCTCTAGGGGCGAACACTCTTGCCAAACCAAACCTAAATGTCAAGCTTCAGCAACTCTTGTTGCAACTCCGGTTGTGCCATCAAACATGCTATCAGCTACTCTTCTGTCGACTTCCTACTAAGAGCATCAACCACAACATTGACCTTTCCGGAATGGTACAAAATCTCAATGTCATAATCCTTCAATAATTCCAACCATCTTCTCTGCCTCACGTTCAACTCCTTCTGAGTGAAGATGGGAATGTACTTCAAAATCTTTTGATCCGTGAATATTTAATAACTTACCCCTTAGAGGTAATGTCGCTAAATCTTGAGGGCAAAGATCACATCGGCTAACTCCAAGTCTTGAGTAGGGTAGTTTACTTTATATGGCTTTAAGTAGTAGGATGCATATGTTATCACCTTTCCATTCTGCATCAAAACACCACCAAATCCATCACCCGAAGCATAACTATAAACGGTAAATCCATCAATACCCTAGGGTAAGGTCAAGACTGGTGCGGCAGTGAGCCTTCTCTTAAGCTCTTCAAAACTCTATTGACACTTGTCATCCTACTCAAACTTCTACGTCTTCTAAAGTAGGTTGGTCATTGGTTGAGCTATCTTAGAGAATCCTTCTACTGATCTCCGATAGTAACCGACAAGATCAAGCAAACATCTAACTTCTTTCACATTTTTTTGGTGGATGTCATTCTGAGATGGCTACTATCTTTTGTGGATCAACTTTCACACCTTCGGCTTAAATCACATGGCCAAAGAACGCTACTTCAGGTAGCCAAAAATCACACTTGGATAACTTGGCATACTATTTGTCCCTTCTCAAAGCTTCAAGGACAACTCTGAGATCACCTTCGTGTTCCTCTCTACTACGAGAGCCAATCAAAAAATCATTAATGAATACCACCACAAAGCGGTCTAGGTACTCTAAAAAAACTAAACTTGGTTCATCAAGTCCATGAAGACAATTGGGGCATTAGTGAGCTTGAATGGCATCACTACAAACTCACAGTGATCCTACCTTGTCCGGAATCCCGTTTTTACAATATCTTCATCTCGAGTTCTCAATTGGAGGTAACCGGACCTCAAGTCAATCTTGTTGGGAACCAATGTTCGGGGATTAGGGTTCGCTCCCCTCTTTCACCTTTCTTCGATCTTTCTCTCAACGTCCATCAAGGACTCTGGCCGTCTACTTTCTTTATCACATTTGGCCTAGCCGTCCACACACACAAGGTTGAGTTACACAAGGTCGAAATACAATTCTTGTAGTTAGTGGTTTTCGAAAAGACAAATCTTTAGTAAGTGGGTCCGTCATTTTCTATAAATAATCAAGGAGACCAAACAACGCTTCGGCAAGTTCTTTTACAGGTGACCAGCGACGGTATACGACGATGGATGCTCCAAAGTGGGAAGGTGGGCAACGACGATGACTGATCCTATGTCGTGATCCAATGACGGCTTCTTCCTCAGTTGTTCGGCTATGGCTAGCCAGCAAAGATGGAACCTCCACACTTGCAACTAAACCTATATCTAAATTATAGTTTCCGATTTTAATTTTACGTCGAAAAAATCTGCAAATGGTACCAATGTAAATAATAATACGGCCTCATATTTTTTGAAGTCGTTCAACAAAACGTAATATCTCCAACCGATCTAATAATTCAACAACTAAGGAAGAAGCCGTCATTGGATTATTAGATCGTTTGAAGATATTACGTTTTGTGCAAAACCTTTATTTTGATCTTCTCCAGGTATTCATAGATTTCGGCGACTCACCTTCTTTCATATCTTTAGTTTTCAATTTTTGAACGATTATCTAGTTGTTCCGGTTTTTTAAATGAATTAAAGATTTGATTAATCTGATAAACAATTTTAAATTCTTTAAATGTTGATTGTTAACTAAAATTTATTTGAGTTTACATTTAAGGTAACAATACAGGGAAGGTCACTTTGCTTAATCATAGAAAATAATACTAGCTATATCCTAAAAAGAATCATAGAGTTTGAGTTTGAGTTTGAGTTTCAAACACGTTGGAGTATTAGTGAAGGACTTTCATTGTGAAGTACCTAAAATGTACTTCCAAAAGTCAACACATGAAAAACAATATGACAAATGCAACTAGGGTTTTTGCATATATAAGATAGAGGACACGACCAAGATTATTAAGAGAAGATCATGCCGTCTATCATAGATGATCTTCAAAGTGTGTTATTATATTGTATTTTAGGATTTTATGTATCTAGGAGATATTGTTTTGTATATTAGTCAAGGTTGTAGCTAAAAGATATCATTCTAACTAATTTGGTTAGAATATTATTTTATTCAAGAACTGTATATATTGGGGTTAACCCTACCAGTAGGGGTGTCTGCTTCACAAGAACAAGTACATGAATACGAAGAGAAAAGTTTTCCTGGAGCTTGTCTAGGAGGACTATGATTGCAAATTGTATGGGAGTTAGGTTTTCTTGAATTGAAGGGGTTCAGTTGATAACTATAGTGTATATTCGAGATAAGAAATTAATAAATTTGTTTTAGAAGTCCGAACTAGTAAAGCTAGGAAGGGGTGATTTTATCTCAATTTTCTTGTTGGTAAATTGAGGTTTTCACTATAAATCATCGTGTTAATCTTTGTTCCTAAGTTCATGTGTTAATCTATAGAAGTACTTAAATTGTTTCCGTTGTAGGACTGTAAAACCCCAAATTCTCGAAACTCGGGGAGCTATTGGTTAGGACCTCACAATGGGTCCCGACCTAGGTTTAACAACAACATTACTTGGATCTTACAACAAGGACCAAATGTACTTGAAACAATTTCAAAACATAATATTTTTATTGTATGAATGTACACATGTGACAGCCTTACAAAACATATACATATACATAACATGCATGCTGTAAGGGAGACTCCCCCGTCCCCATCTAATGAGTACGTGGACCCGGCTGACCATCCGTTCCGGATCACTCTGCAACTGTCTATCTCTACAAATCTACAACACGGATAAACCGTTAGCTAACAATCCAAATATAAGCAGAATAAGGATAGCACAAACACACTCAAGATAACATAAAACAATCATCATGTTGGCACACAAACCGGTTATTATCTGTTCATTAAGTGAGTCACCTTATTCCATTTTACAGTTGTGGCACGAGAAATCTTAAGAGTTCTCGCCTCCGTTCCTTATCCAACTGGGTGTAGGTCTAGCTTACCTCCGCCGGTAGCATCACTACAAACCGAGTGTGGACTAGTCCCTAAAGAAACCCCAGCGCCCTCAAGCTAACTGAGCAGAATGCCACCGCTCGTTACTCTTAGGCCAAAGTATAGGTCGGTAGATAATTATTACTAAAATATAAATATAAACATCTTATTCACACACCACTATCATTATCCACACTCATATCTGGAAGTCAGCTAAGTTAGCCCAAAGGACTTACCTGAGTCAAGTCGCAACTCTCTTAATCTCAACTCGGTATGTAACCGTAGGAACTCAATTGCCTGTTATACAAGACAAGGGAATCAATAATGTATCCCACTTTCTTAGAAGTCTCCAACTTCTAAGATATAAAAATCGATCAAAAAGAGATTACCAAAATACCCTTATACAGGTAAATGACCATTTTACCCCTGGTTCCGAAACTTCTAAAAATTTCATAATTTATGTTTAAACTTTTATTTGAGACTAACTAACCATATTCTACTCCCTAGGATGATTTTAGGTAACAACTAGAAAAAACCACCCATTTTCTATTTCTCGAAAAGTCACTAAAGTCCAACTACAGCTTCAAATATAAAATTTGAATAATCTTATAAAAATTCCGAAATAATTCCCTAGGTCATCTATGATATCCTATCTACTGGTAGGAGAAAGAAATTCTTAAAACTGTTAAAGCATCGCTTCTACAAAAATTTCTAAAGTTGGTTACAACACCTAACGAACAACACACTGTCTTAACTTTGAAAAATCATAACTCCTAAACTACTCGCTGGATTTATCCCAAATTTTGATATGTTCTAATATAAAATCTTATCTATAATATATCCAAAATTTAGCTGCAAAGGAGATCAAAATCCTATTTAAAACTATCTCCCAAAACCGAATTTCAGCACAACAGAAAAACTGTTTATGACTCAATCTTAGAAAAATCATAAATCCCAAACTACTTGCTGGATGCCTCTCAAATTTTAATATGTTCTAAAAACATATATCAACCATATCATATCCAAAATTCAAGTCGAACGAAGATCAAGATCTTATTCAAAACCATCTCACAAAACAGCATCACTTGCTGTTTTCCCCAACACTCAGCACATATATAAAAACGTCAACTTTGAAACACAATAAATCTCAAACCGTAACTCCGATTCTTCCCAAATTTTAATATGATCTACAACAAGATGTCAACTATATCATATCAAAAATTGAAGCCTAACAGAGATCAAAAACCTATTCAAAACTATCTCACAAAACAGCATCCCATGCTGTTTTTCTCAACTCAGCACATTTATAAAAACTGTATGAGTCAACTTTGAAACCCCATATCTCTCAAACCATAACACGGATTCCTCTGAAATTTTAGTATGTTAGACTATACAATATCGACTAAAACATATCCGAAAATCAGCAATAAATGAGGAGTATAACTTATTCAAATCTTGACCCGAAGTTGACTGTTTTCCAATTCCGAAAACTCAGAAAAACGCATGAATCTGAACAGTTCTTCTAAATATTTAACTCTATTCTCACACATCCTAGGTTCAAAACAAAGTGACAACTACACACCACCCTTCTCTAAATTCATATCTTATATACTAACTTTGGAACCAACTACCTACCGGATTATGACTTGAAATCAAACAGTCTATTCCCCTCTGCACTATTACGACATTAACAGGAGAGCACAAAGGGGGACTCACCAACAGTAGGCTGAAGATGGTCCAGGTTTACAGGGTTGGGCGTAGTAGAGGAGTCCTGGACCGGAGGCTCGTACGCTGGCTAGACCGTACTCACTACAGGTGTACCACTCGTCCTGGCTCGTCACTGTTGGGCTTAGAGAGAGGCAAGACTGCCGTTATCACATGAAACAGAAGGGGAAGCAGGGAAGAAGAAGAAGAGGGAAAGGAGGCAGTCGCCTCACCTACTGCAGCGACAATGAAGGCGGTGGCGATCGGGGCTCTCGCTCTGCGGTGGTCCGACATTGGCAGCCTGGTCTCGCTGTGCAACAGAAGGTCGTCAGAGGTGGTTCACTGTCTCAGTAGGAAGGGAGGGGAAATACCGATACTCACCTGGCCGACGCAGTAGCAGCGGATCCCGACGTCGAGGATGAGGCGGCGTGTCGGCACCACTGGAGTCCGGCCGGATGCAGTCACGTGCGGGAGGTCCGGTGGTGGTTCTGTATATGCTTTGGGTAGGGCAGTGGGAGTCGGCGTTTCAGCGTACGGTAGATTAGGGAAAATGTTAGATTAGGTTAAGAAATAATTAAGGAGAAAATTAGGGTAAGGTTTGGGCCGGCTGACTAGTACTTGTGGGCCTACTCCGATGGGCCGCTCATCCCGTTAGAGGATGGGCTGAAAAGTGAGTCGTTACTCGTACGAAACCGCTCTTCGAGTTTTAAATTATACGTAATTCTATTCGTTTACATTTTTATCATTGTATGTGAATTAAGGTCACATAAAATGATAGAATTCACTATTGTTTTATTTTTATATATTTATTTATTTATTTTTATTTTATTTTATTTTATTTTATTTTATTTTAATAAGGGTTGGCGGATCGGAATCCGGTTTGATCGGGTATTAAACGGAGTTTAAATTTTTCGGGTATTACATCAGTGCCCCCCTTAAAATAAGTTTCGTCCCGAAACTTAAAAGAAAACAACATAATGTCGGAAAGTCATAATCGGTCAAGTTCTGATTTGTTTCGGAAATAGTTGGAAGAAAATTTTCGGATATTATATCAATCCCCCCTTAACAATAAGTTTCGTCCCGAAACTTAGGGTAAGACAATCCTGATCGGTCTTTAAGGCACTAAACGGGTGTATCTGATCACTACACAAAAGTCTCATCGTTTCCACATCCAAGTATCCCGCACATCAAGGTTATCAAAAGCACACATCACTGACTAAGCACTCAATCATGAAATAAACAAGTAGTCAAACAATATCACACATACAAGGTCAAACCCTAACTAGTCACTCCCAAGGTTGCAACTATCGCTACATAGGTCTTTGAAAGGTTACATCTCTTATTATCCCACATATCTTAGGTAGCCTTATCAGCTTTTCCTGAAACCACTAAATCTTAAATCTTTTCAGGTAGTTAGATCACAAGCATCTGCTACCACGTTCTAGAGTGGTTACCGGGTATCTCACCGATATCATCCGGCTCAACTGTCTGATCTTCTAATCCTGATGACCTAACTCGTGTCTGGTATGTATTTCTCCAACTGAAAATCTTCAGTTCCCAGACTTAGTCTCCGTGGAAAACTGAAGTTGCCCTCTCCAATAGGGTGAAGAATACTAGTCCATCAATCACTTCTAATCCGCTTTAAAACTTCAAATGGTTGTCCTACACCACTCACTTCCAGATCCTTTGATGACTTTACGGAGAATAATCTATTCAACTTTCTTCCCTTCGTTATGACCACTTGCTTACGGCCTTCTGAAGAGGTTCTGACTACCCACTCAGGCCAAAGGTCTTTGACATCCACCAACACTTACTAAGTTCCCCATGCTCTTCGTATCACGATCCACATGGTCTTGTCTTTTAATATTACTCAGTCATCATGTTCCTCAGGTACGGAATTGTCACCCCTTACCCTTTTCAGGTCTAATACTCAAGACAATTAAAAATCAAATCTAGTGGTTATCCTATTTGCTCACTTGGCTTTATTATATTATTTATAGAACTCTAATATATCGTTTGCTCAAACTTAGACTTCTCACGAATTTTCTAAGATCTTAAATGAAATAGAATAAGTCCGAAATGAAGGTATTAGACACAACGTGATCTCATATCACCGGTATTTATTAATAACTACTCAACAAATGTTAACATATCATCAGCAGTGCGCTCTTTTATCCACCATTGTTACCAGCCCGATAGTATCCCCCTAACTCAATACGCAACTAGGCTCTGTTCCGACATAACATTACACATAAAATCTACTCCGAGATTATGTTTTCTTTAAGCACTGAAACTCACTTGGAGCTTTCTAGTGCAGGACATGCACAATACTTTTATTACCTCATTAATTCTTTCCTAATCCATCCCGAAAACTCACTCTAGAGTATTCCATTAGTATGAAATTCCAAAACTACTTGTCTGGCAACTTGTAGCAAAGCAGTCACTCTTCACTCGGATCCATAATAGGGTACCAGTCTCCTTCTATTGCCTCTACATGCACATAAGTTTCCGTACAACATTTTGAGTAACTCCACATAGCCTATCTCACGTTCCTTCCAACTAGAATGCATTTCACAAACTATCACCATCTTAAACTCGACACGACATCCCTCAACACCCTTGAGCTTCTTGCTCTGTGGGTTAGGACCCACCACGCTTCCGCTACACTACTCTGATTATTTTGTTGTTTTCCGTAATCATAAGGACGTGTTTTGTCAGTCCAAAATGATTAACCGGTGAAGTACCAAGTACTTTCCTTACTTTGTCTTCTTGAATTAAAATCATGATTGGAAAACAACCATCTTCCGTTTACTTTCTTAATTCTTTTTAACACGGATCCAGACTACTAGACTCGACCGGAGTTTGATCTTCACCAGTCAAGGAGTAACCTTTAACACGTTTCGCTTTATACCTTTAACTCATCCAAGAAGGTTGTCGTTACTAACTGGAAGAAATCCTCCAAGACGTTGGTAAAACTACTCGTAAGACCACATTCCTAAATATCTCTCATGGTACATAACTCGTCAATTACCAAATAACACTTGCACGTCCTTGGTTAACGTCGGTCAGTCTATAACTAACTTATCTCAATTTCCTGGACTTCCTTTTCTCATACCTCTTTTGTCGTTGAATTTCTTGGCGAGCACTACTTACTCGAGTCCATCCATTTATACTTTTCTTGCTCGTCCGACATTACAACTTCTAGTTCCTCCGTGAGCTAATTCCATTTCTCGAGTTCACTGTGTCGTCCATCTGACGTCAATGGTCCTTTCTAGGTCTTCCGTTGTGGTTTGTAAGCAAGTCTACCCGACTCTCCTGACATTAACTTCCATCCACTTGCAGTTCTTATGACCTTAATTATTCTCTATTTACCTTCTTCCTATATAGATTGCGGGTGTTCATGATTTAAGACCTGTTATAATTTTGAGGTTACCCCGGACTCTTAAGTTCACCACACTATTCTCACATACACATGTTCCTTAATCGTCGTAGTTTGTAATACTTCCTTCAAAACTTTGTTGACTATGTTCCAAGCTTCGATACTTTTGGACTAGCATTGTGATTTCTTTCAGAATTCTTATATCTTCGAAGAAGACAAAACGTCTTCCGGCTGGTGAAGTCTACTTTTTGCCCTTACTCTAAATTGTAAGTCTTCATTCCGTGTTAATTGTAATTTGTCAAATTTTCCTTAACTAGTAGGTAGACAATGGCTCCAACAATCCTCTTTACCCTTAATAATTAAGGAGTCCAATCCGACCATCCGAATCCTCCTCCTAATTTAAATTAGAGTTACTAGCTTGAACTTATTTAGTATGACTAACACTCATTTCGATTTAATTTCACTATTGTCACAGTTGCTCCCTTGCAGGATCCGGATGTTGATAAAAGTCTTTTATAATTGTGTGGTTATTCTTCTTATCTACCACCCAGTCAACTAGTCACCCATCCATGTGTAAATTCTCAGTTGTTACTCACTAGTATAAAGTTGATCTTCTACAAGATCGTAGCCTTGTCCTCTATTTCCTTCGATGTGGATATACTGAGTAGAAAGTTATCCACTAGGTTATTCATTTATACACCTTTAGCTTCTTCTACAATCAATGCCTTTATTCCTCTCTGTAAGATCACTTTACCCGAGTCTAGTTGTATTTAACCAAAAATTTTCCATTCACTATCGGTTTCTCTTTTATGAATTGTTGGTATCGGTAACTTAAGTCCCGTGTGGAGTGAAAGATCGTGGTGGACACTTGAGTCTACCCAGGTCATTCTCACTCACTCCTTTCCTTTCGTTAGCATTGTATTGCAACATTTCCTTCATGGACATCTCTTGTCTCAGTTACAGACTTCCATTCCCTTTAATACTTGTGTCGTGATCTCTTCCAAAATTTTCGTAGTCTTAAAGAAGTCTATCATTCTCAATAGTTATGGATTTTACCTTTCATCTTTAATTCCAATGTAAAAGTCTGTCTTTGTGTTCCTTTAGTCCTTCCTATCTGGGTCATATCCTATCATCTCTAGATTCTCGTGCCCATCCTTGCCTATGCCAGTATCCACCTTCGTTGTACTTGTCATTTCGCTTGTCAAGTGTAGTTGTATACTACCCACTTGATCTGTATTCCAATATTGTCTTCTTCACTTTGCGCTTCTTATCAGTCCTTACATGCATCCTTGAGTTTCATCTCTCGTCTTCACACCGCTAAATTCTTTGTACGGACTTCTAATACTTCTATCTGAGTTGACTCAGGAATTTCTTTCTCATCGGGTTGTATTTGTGGTGAAAATTATCTCAACATCTTGACTTCTATGCCCGTCCGTTCTTCGGATGATTTATAGGGTCCCCAGGACGCCCACCAGAGTATAATACCCAATCCTAGGTCAGAATCCATTGTCTCGGGTTGAAAACTTTATAAGTCCGCTACCGACTTAACATGAGGCGGTAATCGCTTCATGATATCACAACTAAAGGGTATAAGATATCCTTTAGGATACTAACATGCTACACATACACATATATATATAATCATACATTAAAACATATCAATATAAGTCTAATACTAACTCATCTATCACTCCAAGTTGCAGAGATCCACGGAGAACGATGGTGGTCCGACGTACTACTAACCCAACAACCCGACTATGCACGTGTGTAAAAACAGAAATTCATTTTTAAAAATTTTCAGACCCCTTCCGGGTTCTAGTTACTTTATACATTCGGTCTTTCAAAAGATTTCAAGTGCCATTGTTGGCAACCCAGACCTCTGATACCATGTTGTAACACCCCAAATTCTCGGAACTCGGGGAACTACTGGTTAGGACCTCACAATGGGTCCCGACCTAGGTTTAACAACAACATTACTTGGATTTTACAACAAGGCACAAATGTACTTGAAATAATTTCAAAACATAATATTTTTATTGTATGAATGTACACATATGACAGCCTTACAAAACATATACATATACATAACATGCATGCTGTAAGGGAGACTCCCCCGTCCCCATCTAATGAGTACGTGGACCCGGCTGACCATCCGTTCCGGATCACTCTGCAACTGTCTATCTCTACAAATCTACAACACGGATAAACCGTTAGCTAACAATCCAAATATAAGCAGAATAAGGATAGCACAAACACACTCAAGATAACATAAAACAATCATCATGTTGGCACACAAACCGGTTATTATCTGTTCATTAAGTGTTGTGGCACGAGAAATCTTAAGAGTTCTCGCCTCCGTTCCTTATCCAACTGGGTGTAGGTCTAGCTTACCTCCGCCGGTAGCATCACTACAAACCGAGTGTGGACTAGTCCCTAAAGAAACCCCCAGCGCCCTCAAGCTAACTGAGCAGAATGCCACCGCCCGTTACTCTTAGGCCAAAGTATAGGTCGGTAGATAATTATTACTAAAATATAAATATAAACATCTTATTCACACACCACTATCATTATCCACACTCATATCTGGAAGTCAGCTAAGTAAGCCCAAAGGACTTACCTGAGTCAAGTCGCAACTCTCTTAATCTCAACTCGGTATGTAACCGTAGGAACTCAATTGCCTGTTATACAAGACAAGGGAATCAATAATGTATCCCACTTTCTTAGAAGTCTCCAACTTCTAAGATATAAAAATCGATCAACAAGAGATTACCAAAATACCCTTATACAGGTAAATGACCATTTTACCCCTGGTCCCGAAACTTCTAAAAATTTCATAATTAATGTTTAAACTCTTATTTGAGACTAACTAACCATATTCTACTCCCTAGGATGATTTTAGGTAACAACTAGAAAAAACCACCCATTTTCTATTTCTCGAAAAGTCACTAAAGTTCAACTACAGCTTCAAATATAAAATTTGAATAATCTTATAAAAATTCCGAAATAATTCCCTAGGTCATCTATGATATCCTATCTACTCGTAGGAGAAAGAAATTCTTAAAATTGTTAAAGCATCGCTTCTACAAAAATTTCTAAAGTTGGTTACAACACCTAACGAACAACACACTGTCTTAACTTTGAAAAATCATAACTCCTAAACTACTCGCTGGATTTATCCCAAATTTTGATATGTTCTAATATAAAATCTTATCTATAATATATCCAAAATTTAGCTGCAAAGGAGATCAAAATCCTATTTAAAACTATCTCCCAAAACCGAATTTCAGCACAACAGAAAAACTGCTTACGACTCAATCTTGGAAAAATCATAAATCCCAAAATACTTGCTGGATGCCTCTCAAATTTTAATATGTTCTAAAAATATATGTCAACCATATCATATCCAAAATTCAAGTCCAACGGAGATCAAGAGCTTATTCAAAACCATCTCACAAAACAGCATCACTTGCTGTTTTCCCCAACACTCAGCACATATATATAAAAATGTCAACTTTGAAACACAATAACTCTCAAACCGTAACTCCGATTCTTTCCAAATTTTAATATGATCTACAACAAGATCTCAACTATATCATATCAAAAATTCAAGCCTAACAGAGATCAAAAGCCTATTCAAAACTATCTCACAAAACGGCATCCCATGCTGTTTTTCTCAACTCAGCACATTTATAAAAACTGTATGAGTCAACTTTGAAACCCCATATCTCTCAAACCATAACACGGATTCCTCTGAAATTTTAGTATGTTAGACTATACAATATCGACTAAAACATATCCGAAAATCAGCAACAAATGAGGAGTATAACTTACTCAAATCTTGACCCGAAGTTGACTGTTTTCCAATTCCGAAAACTCAGAAAAACGCATGAATCTGAACAGTTCTTCTAAATATTTTACTCTATTCTCACACATCCTAGGTTCAAAACAAAGTGACAGCTACACACAACCCTTCTCTAAATTCATATCTTATATACTAACTTTGGAACCAACTACCTACCGGATTATGACTTGTAATCAAACAGTCTATTCCCCTTTGCACTATTACGACATTAACAGGAGAGCACAAAGGGGGACTCACCAACAGTAGGCTGAAGATGGTCCAGGTTTACAGGGTTGGGCGTAGTAGAGGAGTCCTGGACCGGAGGCTCGTACGCTGGCTCGACCGTACTCACTACAGGTGTACCACTCGTCCTGGCTCGTCACTGTAGGGCTTAGAGAGAGGCAAGACTGCCGGTTATCACATGAAACAGAAGGGGAAGCAGGGAAGAAGAAGAAGAGGGAAAGGAGGCAGCCGCCTCACCTACTGCAGCGACAACGAAGGCGGTGGCGATCGGGGCTCTCGCTCTGCGGTGGTCCGACATTGGCAGCCTGGTCTCGTTGTGCAACAGAAGGTCGTCAGAGGTGGTTCACTGTCTCAGTAGGAAGGGAGGGGAAATACCGATACTCACCTGGCCGACGCAGTAGCAGCGGATCCCGACGTCGAGGATGAGGCGGCGTGTCGGCACCACTGGAGTCCGGCCGGATGCAGTCACGTGCGGGAGGTCCGGTGGTGGTTTTGTATATGCTTTGGGTGGGGCAGTGGGAGTCGGCGTTTCAGCGTACGGTAGATTAGGGAAAATGTTAGATTAGGTTAAGAAATAATTAAGGAGGAAATTAGGGTAAGGTTTGGGCCGGCTGACTAGTACTTGTGGGCCTACTCCGATGGGCCGCTCATCCCGTTAGAGGATGGGCTGAAAAGTGAGTCGTTACTCGTACGAAACCGCTCTTCGAGTTTTAAATTATACGTAATTCTATTCGTTTACATTTTTATCATTGTATGTGAATTAAGGTCACATAAAATGATAGAATTCACTATTGTTTTATTTTTATATATTTATTTATTTATTTTTATTTTATTTTATTTTATTTTAATAAGGGTTGGCGGATCGGAATCCGGTTTAATCGGGTATTAAACGGAGTTTAAATTTTTCGGGTATTACATCAGTGCCCCCTTAAAATAAGTTTCGTCCCGAAACTTAAAAGAAAACAACATAATGTCGGAAAGTCATAATCGGTCAAGTTCTGATTTGTTTCGGAAATAGTTGGAAGAAAATTTCCGGATATTATATCAATCCCCCCTTAACAATAAGTTTCGTCCCTAAACTTAGGGTAAGACAATCCTGATCGGTCTTTAAGGCACTAAACGGGTGTATCTGATCACTACACAAAAGTCTCATCGTTTCCACATCCAAGTATCCCGCACATCAAGGTTATCAAAAGCACACATCACTGACTAAGCACTCAATCATGAAATAAACAAGTAGTCAAACAATATCACACATACAAGGTCAAACCCTAACTAGTCACTCCCAAGGTTGCAACTATCGCTACATAGGTCTTTGAAAGGTTACGTCTCTTATTATCCCACATATCTTAGGTAGCCTTATCAGCTTTTCCTGAAACCACTAAATCTTAAATCTTTTCAGGTACTTAGATCACAAGCATCTACTACCACGTTCTAGAGTGGTTACCGGGTATCTCACCGATATCATCCGGCTCAACTGTCTGATCTTCTAATCTGATGACCTAACTCGTGTCTGGTATGTATTTCTCCAACTGAAAATCTTCAGTTCCCAGACGTAGTCTCCGTGGAAAACTGAAGTTGCCCTCTCCAATAGGGTGAAGAATACTAGTCCATCAATCACTTCTAATCCGCTTTAAAACTTCAAATGGTTGTCCTACACCACTCACTTCCAGATCCTTTGATGACTTTACGGAGAATAATCTATTCAACTTTCTTCCCTTCGTTATGACCACTTGCTTACGGCCTTCTGAAGAGGTTCTGACTACCCACTCAGGCCAAAGGTGTTTGACATCCACCAACACTTACTAAGTTCCCCATGCTCTTCGTATCACGATCCACATGGTCTTGTCTTTTAATATTACTCAGTCATCATGTTCCTCAGGTACGGAATTGTCACCCCTTACCCTTTTCAGGTCTAATACTCAAGACAATTAAAAATCAAATCTAGTGGTTATCCTATTTGCTCACTTGGCTTTATTATATTATTTATAGAACTCTAATATATCGTTTGCTCAAACTTAGGCTTCTCACACATTTTCTAAGATCTTAAATGAAATAGAATAAGTCCGAAATGAAAGTATTAGACACAAAGTGATCTCATATCACCGGTATTTATTAATAACTACTCAACAAATGTTAACATATCATCAGCAGTGCGCTCTTTTATCCACCATTGTTACCAGCCCGATAGTATCCCCCTAACTCAATACGCAACTAGGCTTTGTTCCGACATAACATTACACATAAAATCTACTCCGAGATTATGTTTTCTTTAAGCACTGTTACTCACTTGGAGCTTTCTAGTGCAGGACATGCACAATACTTTTATTACCTCATTAATTCTTTCCTAATCCATCCCGAAAACTCACTCTAGAGTATTCCATTAGTATGAAATTCCAAAACTACTTGTCTGGCAACTTGTAGCAAAGCAGTCACTCTTCACTCGGATCCATAATAGGGTACCAGTCTCCTTTTATTGCCTCTACATGCACATAAGTTTCCGTACAACATTTTGAGTAACTCCACATAGCCTATCTCACGTTCCTTCCAACTAGAATGCATTTCACAAACTATCACCATCTTAAACTCGACACGACATCCCTCAACACCCTTGAGCTTCTTGCTCTGTGGGTTAGGACCCACCACGCTTCCGCTACACTACTCTGATTATTTTGTTGTTTTCCGTAATCATAAGGACGTGTTCTGTCAGTCCAAAATGATTAACCGGTGAAGTACCAAGTACTTTCCTTACTTTGTCTTCTTGAATTAAAATCATGATTGGAAAACAACCATCTTCCGTTTACTTTATTAATTCTTTTTAACACGGATCCAGACTACTAGACTCGACCGGAGTTTGATCTTCACCAGTCAAGGAGTAACCTTTAACACGTTTCGCTTTATACCTTTAACTCATCCAAGAAGGTTGTCGTTACTAACTGGAAGAAATCCTCCAAGACGTTGGTAAAACTACTCGTAAGACCACATTCCTAAATATCTCTCATGGTACATAACTCGTCAATTACCAAATAACACTTGCACGTCCTTGGTTAACGTCGGTCAGTCTATAACTAACTTATCTCAATTTCCTGGACTTCCTTTTCTCATACCTCTTTTGTCGTTGAATTTCTTGGCGAGCACTACTTACTCGAGTCCATCCATTTATACTTTTCTTGCTCGTCCGACATTACAACTTCTAGTTCCTCCGTGAGCTAACTCCATTTCTCGAGTTCACTGTGTCGTCCATCTGACGTCAATGGTCCTTTCTAGGTCTTCCGTTGTGGTTTGTAAGCAAGTCTACCCGACTCTCCTGACATTAACTTCCATCCACTTGCAGTTCTTATGACCTTAATTATTCTCTATTTACCTTCTTCCTGTATAGATTGCGGGTGTTCATGATTTAAGACCTGTTATAATTTTGAGGTTACCCCGGACTCTTAAGTTCACCACACTATTCTCACATACACATGTTCCTTAATCGTCGTAGTTTGTAATACTTCCTTCAAAACTTTGTTGACTATGTTCCAGGCTTCGATACTTTTGGACTAGCATTGTGATTTCTTTCAGAATTCTTATATCTTCGAAGAAGACAAAACGTCTTCCGGCTGGTGAAGTCTACTTTTTGCCCTTACTCTAAATTGTAAGTCTTCATTCCGTGTTAATTGTAATTTTTCAAATTTTCCTTAACTAGTAGGTAGACAATGGCTCCAACAATCCTCTTTACCCTTAATAATTAAGGAGTCCAATCCGACCATCCGAATCCTCCTCCTAATTTAAATTAGAGTTACTAGCTTGAACTTATTTAGTATGACTAACACTCATTTCGATTTAATTTCACTATTGTCACAGTTGCTCCCTTGCAGGATCCGGATGTTGATAAAAGTCTTTTATAATTGTGTGGTTATTCTTCTTATCTACCACCCAGTCAACTAGTCACCCATCCGTGTGTAAATTCTCAGTTGTTACTCACTAGTATAAAGTTGATCTTCTACAAGATCGTAGCCTTGTCCTCTATTTCCTTCGATGTGGATATACTGAGTAGAAAGTTATCCACTAGGTTATTCATTTATACACCTTTAGCTTCTTCTACAATCAACGCCTTTATTCCTCTCTGTAAGATCACTTTACCCGAGTCTAGTTGTATTTAACCAAAAATTTTCCATTCACTATCGGTTTCTCTTTTATGAATTGTTGGTATCGGTAACTTAAGTCCCGTGTGGAGTGAGAGATCGTGGTGGACAATTGAGTCTACCCAGGTCATTCTCACTCACTCCTTTCCTTTCGTTAGCATTGTATTGCAACATTTCCTTCATGGACATCTCTTGTCTCAGTTACAGACTTCCATTCCCTTTAATACTTGTGTCGTGATCTCTTCCAAAATTTTCGTAGTCTTAAAGAAGTCTATCATTCTCAATAGTTATGGATTTTACCTTTCATCTTTAATTCCAATGTAAAAGTCTGTCTTTGTGTTCCTTTAGTCCTTCCTATCTGGGTCATATCCTATCATCTCTAGATTCTCGTGCCCATCCTTGCCTATGCCAGTATCCACCTTCGTTGTACTTGTCATTTCGCTTGTCAAGTGTAGTTGTATACTACCCACTTGATCTGTATTCCAATATTGTCTTCTTCACTTTGCGCTTCTTATCAGTCCTTACATGCATCCTTGAGTTTCATCTCTCGTCTTCACGCCGCTAAATTCTTTGTACGGACTTCTATTACTTCTATCTGAGTTGACTCAGGAATTTCTTTCTCATCGGGTTGTATTTGTGGTGAAAATTATCTCAACATCTTGAATTCTATGCCCGTCCGTTCTTCGGATGATTTATAGGGTCCCCAGGACGCCCACCAGAGTATAATACCCAATCCTAGGTCAGAATCCATTGTCTCGGGTTGAAAACTTTATAAGTCCGCTACCGACTTAACATGAGGCGGTAATCGCTTCATGATATCACAACTAAAGGGTATAAGATATCCTTTAGGATACTAACATGCTACACATACACATATATATATAATCATACATTAAAACATATCAATATAAGTCTAATACTAACTCATCTATCACTCCAAGTTGCAGAGATCCACGGAGAACGATGGTGGTCCGACGTACTACTAACCCAACAACCCGACTATGCACGTGTGTAAAAACAGAAATTCATTTTTAAAAATTTTCAGACCCCTTCCGGGTTCTAGTTACTTTATACATTCGGTCTTTCAAAAGATTTCAAGTGCCATTGTTGGCAACCCAGACCTCTGATACCATGTTGTAACACCCCAAATTCTCGGAACTCGGGGAGCTACTGGTTAGGACCTCACAATGGGTCCCGACCTAGGTTTAACAACAACATTACTTGGATCTTACAACAAGGCACAAATGTACTTGAAACAATTTCAAAACATAATATTTTTATTGTATATATGTACACATGTGACAGCCTTACAAAACATATACATATACATAACATGCATGCTGTAAGGGAGACTCTCCCGTCCCCATCTAATGAGTACGTGGACCCGGCTGACCATCCGTTCCGGATCACTCTGCAACTGTCTATCTCTACAAATCTACAACACGGATAAACCGTTAGCTAACAATCCAAATATAAGCAGAATAAGGATAACACAAACACACTCAAGATAACATAAAACAATCATCATGTTGGCACACAAACCGGTTATTATCTGTTCATTAAGTGAGTCACCTTATTCCATTTTACAGTTGTGGCACGAGAAATCTTAAGAGTTCTCGCCTCCGTTCCTTATCCAACTGGGTGTAGGTCTAGCTTACCTCCGCCGGTAGCATCACTACAAACCGAGTGTGGACTAGTCCCAAAAGAAACCCCCAGCGCCCTCAAGCTAACTGAGCAGAATACCACCGCCCGTTACTCTTAGGCCAAAGTATAGGTCGGTAGATAATTATTACTAAAATATAAATATAAACATCTTATTCACACACCACTATCATTATCCACACTCATATCTGGAAGTCAGCTAAGTAAGCCCAAAGGACTTACCTGAGTCAAGTCGCAACTCTCTTAATCTCAACTCGGTATGTAACCGTAGGAACTCAATTGCCTGTTATACAAGACAAGGGAATCAATAATGTATCCCACTTTCTTAGAAGTCTCCAACTTCTAAGATATAAAAATCGATCAACAAGAGATTACCAAAATACCCTTATACAGGTAAATGACCATTTTACCCCTGGTCCCGAAACTTCTAAAAATTTCATAATTTATGTTTAAACTCTTATTTGAGACTAACTAACCATATTCTACTCCCTAGGATGATTTTAGGTAACAACTAGAAAAAACCACCCATTTTCTATTTCTCGAAAAGTCACTAAAGTTCAACTACAGCTTCAAATATAAAATTCGAATAATCTTATAAAAATTCCGAAATAGTTCCCTAGGTCATCTATGATATCCTATCTACTCGTAGGAGAAAGAAATTCTTAAAACTGTTAAAGCATCGCTTCTACAAAAATTTCTAAAGTTGGTTACAACACCTAACGAACAACACACTGTCTTAACTTTGAAAAATCATAACTCCTAAACTACTCGCTGGATTTATCCCAAATTTTGATATGTTCTAATATAAAATCTTATCTATAATATATCCAAAATTTAGCTGCAAAGGAGATCAAAATCCTATTTAAAACTATCTCCCAAAACCGAATTTCAGCACAACAGAAAAACTGCTTACGACTCAATCTTGGAAAAATCATAAATCCCAAAATACTTGCTGGATGCCTCTCAAATTTTAATATGTTCTAAAACAATATGTCAACCATATCATATCCAAAATTCAAGTCCAACGGAGATCAAGAGCTTATTCAAAACCATCTCACAAAACAGCATCACTTGCTGTTTTCCCCAACACTCAGCACATATATAAAAACGTCAACTTTGAAACACAATAACTCTCAAACCGTAACTCCGATTCTTCCCAAATTTTAATATGATCTACAACAAGATGTCAACTATATCATATCAAAAATTCAAGCCTAACAGAGATCAAAAGCCTATTCAAAACTATCTCACAAAACAGCATCCCATGCTGTTTTTCTCAACTCAGCACATTTATAAAAACTGTATGAGTCAACTTTGAAACCCCATATCTCTCAAACCATAACATGGATTCCTCTGAAATTTTAGTATGTTAGACTATACAATATCGACTAAAACATATCCGAAAATCAGCAATAAATGAGGAGTATAACTTACTCAAATCTTGACCCGAAGTTGACTGTTTTCCAATTCCGAAAACTCAGAAAAACGCATGAATCTGAACAGTTCTTCTAAATATTTAACTCTATTCTCACACATCCTACGTTCAAAACAAAGTGACAGCTACACACAACCCTTCTCTAAATTCATATCTTATATACTAACTTTGGAACCAACTACCTACCGGATTATGACTTGAAATCAAACAGTCTATTCCCCTCTGCACTATTACGACATTAACAGGAGAGCACAAAGGGGGACTCACCAACAGTAGGCTGAAGATGGTCCAGGTTTACAGGGTTGGGCGTAGTAGAGGAGTCCTGGACCGGAGGCTCGTACGCTGGCTCGACCGTACTCACTACAGGTGTACCACTCGTCCTGGCTCGTCACTGTAGGGCTTAGAGAGAGGCAAGACTGCCGGTTATCACATGAAACAGAAGGGGAAGCAGGGAAGAAGAAGAAGAGGGAAAGGAGGCAGCCGCCTCACCTACTGCAGCGACAACGAAGGCGGTGGCGATCGGGGCTCTCGCTCTGCGGTGGTCCGACATTGGCAGCCTGGTCTCGTTGTGCAATAGAAGGTCGTCAGAGGTGGTTCACTGTCTCAGTAGGAAGGGAGGGGAAATACCGATACTCACCTGGCCGACGCAGTAGCAGCGGATCCCGACGTCGAGGATGAGGCGGCGTGTCGGCACCACTGGAGTCCGGCCGGATGCAGTCACGTGCGGGAGGTCCGGTGGTGGTTCTGTATATGCTTTGGGTGGGGCAGTGGGAGTCGGCGTTTCAGCGTACGGTAGATTAGGGAAAATGTTAGATTAGGTTAAGAAATAATTGAGGAAATTAGGGTAAGGTTTGGGCCGGCTGACTAGTACTTGTGGGCCTACTCCGATGGGCCGCTCATCCCGTTAGAGGATGGGCTGAAAAGTGAGTCGTTACTCGTACGAAACCGCTCTTCGAGTTTTAAATTATACGTAATTCTATTCGTTTACATTTTTATCATTGTATGTGAATTAAGGTCACATAAAATGATAGAATTCACTATTGTTTTATTTTTATATATTTATTTATTTATTTTATTTTATTTTATTTTATTTTATTTTATTTTAATAAGGGTTGGCGGATCGGAATCCGGTTTGATCGGGTATTAAACGGAGTTTAAAATTTTCGGGTATTACAAGGACTTCTCGTTGGGACGTCCTTGTGGTACTTCTAACAATATATTTATGTACTTAAATCATTTGCTGAAAGAGATTTATCACTTAAATGTCCCTAAGGTACTTCCAACGATATATCTAACTATTCATACCATACCTTATAACAAAATTAATGCACTTATATGATAATTAATTTATTCTCTTCACCATAACTAATCACATTTTTAAAGAAAAAAATTTCTTATCTCATATGATGATTTATGCATATTAGTTTATTATTTGCAAAATTTTTTTTTAATATTGTTACCTTTTTGATTGATCAACTTCCTAAATCAAAATAAAACTGTAGCCTCAAAGTATAGGCATAAAATTATATAGATATAAAACACACAAACTTATTCTGTAATCCTTATATTTTAAAAAATATCTTTTGTACATTTATGAAATGACTAATCTTTGTCATAACATTGTAACATATTGCCGAAAATAGTATATTATCATACATAAAGATAATTGTTAATAAAAAAAATATTATCACCTATTATAAATTCTGTTTTTTCATATATCATATATATATAGAGGTAAAACCACATTTCTCCTATATAAATATACATTATCATATATCAACGCCTTCAAAAACAACACCGATTACCTCAAATAGACCACAAGAAGGAGTACAAGTAGTTAATCATGACAACACTACAAATAAACAAAAACTAATTTGTTTGACATTCATGTCCATGGTCATGCATTTGACAACCTCTATTGGTATGTGTGTGCGTGAGTCTTGATTCTTGTTTTGCCTTCGTTGGTTATTGCATATGTGTGCCAAGGTCCTTTGGTTGAGTGTTGTCGTGTGAAGTTCGAAGAGGAAGCTTAAGTTGGCCTTGATAGCGTTCTCCAGTCTAAGAAAAATTCGACGTTCGCTTCTGGAAGTTCACTGCCCCCGCGGCTGAACTTACCTGCGGCTGTCAGAAGTCCACCCCCCCCCCCC